>CM040468.1:15227240-15260958 GCA_022758105.1 Pangasianodon gigas | reverse complement strand
CTTCAGTCACATCTTGACTGCTTCATTTCAAATCCACTGTGGTGGTGTACAGAGGCAAAATTACCAAAACTGTGTCACTGTCCCAATATTTATGGACCTGACTGTATATATATATATATATATATATATATATATATATATATATATATATATATATATATATATATATATATATATATATATAAAATCAGAGGTTGCATTACAGTAAATTACAATCCGTCACGTTGACAGGGAGAGTTGTAAAAATTCCATCATATTCTGTTTTTATCCACCTTTTTTTTTCATTTAAACTATTGGGACGGTGTCATCATATTTGGTAATGAGTAGTAGAGTTCCAGCTACTTTGATTATTGTTTAGGTCCTGAAATGCATGATTGACAGTGAATTTGAAAAGTTTAATAAAGTCATTGTCCAGATTAAGGTATGCAGTATATAGCTTCTCACTTGGCTCCCTATGTAGTTTGTTTATGTCACAGTTGATAATGAACACAGCACCAATCTAGTTAACTAATATTGGCAACGATCAGGGCATGTGCATGATGCTATGAAAATAGTCACTTTTTTTTTATTGTACAGTCAGGTCCATAAGTATTTGGACAGTGACACAATTTTCGTAATTTTGCCTCTGTACATCGCCACAATGGTTTTGAAATTAAGCAGTCAAGATGTAATTGAAGAGTAGACTTTCAGCTTTAATTCAATGGGTTTGACAAAAATTGCATTAACCGTTATAGCTGCATTAACTGTATATATCAGTTAGCTCACTTACCAGGATGAGGAGCAGCTGCATAGTCAGGATCTGTAGCAAGAGCCACACACTGTTCCGAGTTTGTTGCACACACACAGACACACACTGTTGGCTTTTCTGAGTTCATCCCACACACACTTTGCTGGCTTTCCTGAGTTTGTCAAAAATTTTCAATTCATTTCAATTGAATTTTATATATATAGTGCTTTTAACAATGGACAGTGTCAGAAATCAGGATATAAAATGTAAATGTATCCCTAATGAACAAGCCAGAGGTGACAGTGGCAAGGAAAAACTTCCTGAGGTGACAAGAAGAAACCTTGAGAGTAACTAGACTCAAAAGGGAACCCATCCTCTTCTGGGTGACACGGGATAGTGCAATTATAAATAATTCCCTTCTATAACTATATACTATACTCTTTTCCACAGTTGTATGCTGGAGAGTCAAGTAGTGCTTTAAAAGAAACTTGAGTATGAGCATCATTAGAGTTTTAACTTTAAGTCTATCATGTCAGACTGACATTATCAACTGTTCAATGATTAAGACTTGAGTGTAAACTATTCTTAGCAATTGCAGTCTTTAGGCTATCTAAGGAAGAACATCCACAGCCACCTTTAGGATCATAATCATGTTGTACCATCCACAGTAATCCTGTCGTGATCTGTAGGCTATCCATGCGGGGTTATTCTCTGCAGCAGTGAGTGATTTTCAGGTGACGCAGGCTCCACGCAGAAGTGGGGCATCAGGATGGGTCAGGCAGGTCTGGAGGGCAGAAGGAGTAGAGATCATTGGTGTTGTAGGAGTAACATGTAGAGAGAGGGAGAGGAGTGGGGCACAGATTATTAGGTATGCTTTTTGGCTCTGGGAGCCAATGCAGTTTGGATAAGATGGAGTTTTCATTACTCTGGCTGCTGCATTCTGGACTAACTGGAGCTTGTTTATGCACCTACTGGAACATCCAGATAGCAAGGGATTACAATAGATGTATGTGACGAGTGAGACCACAGAGAGGGCTGAACACAAGCACTCAGAGACAGTTGTGTGAGGAACGTGCTCTTTATTTACAAAGATGGTGTAATAAAAACGTGGGAGTGAAGTTTTTGGTGGCCGGTGCAGTGGTGTGTGGCAGGTGTTTTCCCGGTGAGGAGCGCAGTGAGCAGGCAGCAGCGGCGCAATGGCGAGACAGAGGGTGCACGGCGGACACACTCAGGCAGTGTAGAGGTCGGCACGCAGAGAGGGAGGCTCGTCTTGCTCGCTGATATCTCCATCTGGTGAACACAGAGAAAAAACAATTAGTCTCATTGCACACCTCACCTACCTCTCCTGAAGAGCGGACACTGGCTCCTTTTATAGCCCTCTGTCTTCTCCGGGAGGATAGATTCGCGCCGCGGTCCTCATTAGCTTCCAGACACGCTGCATTAACTCGCTCCGCCTCGCAGCCATGCGCACTCCGGCTGTCCAAAACATTGGAGGTGAACCGGCACTGTCGTTTCAGCACCCCGCCGGCAGTCATGTGAGGAGCAATGAATGATTTCCATGCACAGGCTGCCGGCCCGACGTCACAATGTAACAAAAGCATAAACTTGTTTTTATGCTTCATGTAGTGACGTTATATTTTTTATCTGAGCAACATTTAGATGAAAGAGATGAAAGAAGGCTATCCTAGTAGTATTATCTACATGAGCTTTAAATGAGAGACTGGAGTCAATAATCACACCAAGGGCTTTTACTGCTGCATGTGGTGTAACTGAAAGGCCATCCAGAGTTACTCTGTAATCAAAAAGCTTGCTTTTAGCTGCCCGTGGTCCTAGAAGTACTTTTCTTTTGTCAGAATTATGTAGGAGGATGTTACTCAGTATCCAGTGTCTAATGTCTTTTACATATTCCTCAACTTTATTAAGCTGGTGTCTCTCATTCTCTCATCTGGCTTTGCTGAAACATATAGCTGTGTGTCATCAGTATAACAGTGTTTATAAATAATTGTACCCAGAGGTGTGTGTGTGTGTGTTTATGTATATATACAGTCCTCTCCAAAAGTATTGGAACAGCAAGGCCAATTCTTTTGCTTTTGGAATACACTGAAGACATTTGGGTTTGAGATCAAAATATGAATATGAGATGATAGATCAGAATTTCAGGTTTCATTTCCTGATATTTACATCTAGATTTGTTAAACAGCTTAGAATGTGGCACTTTTTGTTTGAACCCATCCATTTGTTTAAGTGATCGTAAGTATTGGAACATATGACCGACAGGTGTTTCTTGTTGCCAAGGTGTGCCCTTTTAAGATTGATTGTTTAAACAATTAATAGCTCCAAATGTCTAATCTTGGTTTTAGCCCTGGGTTTCACCTGTGAAGACTGTTTTTGGTGTTAAAAAGGATAAACCAACATGAAGACTGGAGAGGAAGGGCTCATGATTCAAAACATACCACATCATCTGTCAAACATGTGGAGGCAGTGTAATGGCATGGGCATGTATGGCTGCTAATGGAGCTGGGTCACTGGTGTTGATTGATGATGTGACTGCTGATATAAGTAGCAGGGTGAATTTTGAAGTGTATAGTGCTATACTTTCTGCTCAGGTTCAGTCACATGCTGCAAAACTGATAGGACATCGCTTCACAGTACAGATGGATAATGACCCAAAATATACCACGAAAGCAACCCAAGAGCTTGGAAATGGAATGTTTTTAATCAGTCACCATTCAGTCACCTATCTCAACCCAATTGAGCATGCTTTTCACTTACTGAAGTCAAAACTGAAGGCAGAAAGACCCACAAACAAGCAGCTACCGAAGGCAGCTACAGTAAAGGCCTGTCAAAGCATCTCAAGGGAGGAAACTCAGCATTTGGTGATGCCCATGGGTTCCAAACTTCCAGCAGTCCTAATCCTAATAATAATATTAATATTCGTGATTGTTTGTGTGTCCAATTGCTTTTGAGCCTGTGAAAATGGAGGGACTATGTAAAAAATGGCTGACATTCCTAAACGGTTAATTATTGTTAAACCCGTTGAATTAAAGCTGAAACTCTTGATTGCTTCATTTCAAATCCATTGTAGTGGTGTACAGAGGCAAAATTACAACAATTGTGTCACTGTCTAAATACTTATGGACCTGACTCTGTGTATGTATGTGTGTGTGTGTGTATATGTGTATATATGTATGTATGTATATATATATATGTGTACACACACATACATATATGTATGTATTTGGCTTTGTGCTTATTGTCACTCATTTGCCCCACTGTGAGTGCTCTAATGCCAGAGTTGGGGATTTGCTATGTACGGCTAAGGCACCCAGACTTTCCCCTACAGAAACTCTGCTGCTCTTGCTAACGCTTTCTAGTGTTGGGATGTTGTGGAGCTTTTTATTAGAAACATGACGACCAATGAATTTTGGACAGGTTTTTATAGAATATGTTAAAATATTATATAAATCAACGAAAGCTCAAATACTTACTAATAAAAATCTTTCTAGGGTATTTTCATTAGGTAGTAGGACAAGACAGGGATGTCCTCTCTCCCCTCTGCTATTTAACCTGGCGATTGAACCATTGGCAGTCGCCATCCAATTTAAATATTAAGGGAATAAGATTGAATAAAATAGAATGTAAAATCTTATATGCCAATGATTTATTGATATATAAGTGAACTAGATAGATCTGCATCAATACTCTTTCAAATATTGGAACAGTATAACACTGTCTCAGGATATAAGATTAATTTTGATAAAAGCAAAATAATGCCAATCAGTAAGAATGGTTTCAATGATTATGATGTAATTTCATATTTTAATTTTTACAAGGTTTTAAATACCTGGGGGTTAATATAAGTAGTAAGATAGAAAATTTTTACAATCTTAATTATATATATCTTTATTAGAAAAAACAGAGGCAGATTTACTGAGATGGACACATTTGCTCATCTCTATAATAGATAGAGTTAATATTGTTAAAATGATGATTTTGCCTAAATTAATTGCCAATAAAATGCCCTGCTGTGATGTTTAATACATTAGATAGAATGCTAACTACGTTTATTTGGGAAGAGAAACAACCCAGAGTGAAATTGTCAACATTACAATCCTCACATGAAAAAGGGGGATTAAATTGACCAAACTTTAGATTGTACTATTATATATGTCAACTTCATAATATTTGTTACTAGTTCAAACTGGATGAGACTGCTCCCACTTGAGTACATATAGAACAAGAAATGATAAATATTCCATTGATGTCAATTTTATATATACAATCTCAAAAGGAAGTTTATACATTGTCTAAAAATCCAGTCATCTTTCACGCATATATGTGTTGGAGAAATTGCAATAAAATGTTTTGTTTTGACAATTTTCCTATACATATACCATTACGAGACAAAGTAAGAATACCACATATTCCCATAGATAATATCACACTGATATGGCAAAGAATGGGTATTAAAGCTGTTGCTGATTTATGTAAGGATAATATGATTTTAGATTATGGGGGTTTAAAAAATAAATATAATGTTGCAGGTAAACACATTTTAAATATCCACAGGTTCAGAGTTCTATTTGCTAAAAACTGTCCAATGTTGACATATACCCCTAGTGAAAAAGAAATGGATGCCATAAATACTGTTAAAGGATTTATTTCCAAGATTTATAAAATATTGATATATAATCATATCAATGATATATATAAAAAAGGAATTAAGTAATGATTATTTGCAAAAAAGAGAAAAGTGCTGGGAAAAGAAGTTGCAATGTAAATATTCAAGTGAAGAGTTGGAAAAGATATTAAAGGGCTCTCAGGAATTATTAGTGAGCACAAAGCATAAGCTATTGCAATTTAATATGATACATTGTACATACTATACACCACACAAGATGTCATTGTTTACTTCAAATATATCATCAGCATGTCCACTATGTAATCTTTTAAATGCAGAGATTATGCATATGTTTGGGAATATAAACAACTGGAAAGACTTTTGAATGAAATATTTGTATTAATGTCAGAAATTCTTTAAAACACTGTGGTAAAAGTTCCTCGACTTGCTTTGTTGGGTGGCTTAACGTTGCTAGGCAAAGTTGATTCATATGTAAAGAAAATCGTGTTGATGTTTACTATGGCTGCTAAGATATATATATATATATTGCGAAACTGGAAAATAGTGAAGGCACCATCAATAACACAGTGGTGTTATATGAGTTATTGTCGTATAGTCAACCAGAAAAAATCATGTACAATATAAAGGGACAACCTGAAAATTTTGATAAAATACGGAATCCAATTTTAAATATAGCTAAGGTAAATATGTGATTATTTGAAACTGATATAGAAGTAACATCATGTATTGTGTATGAAATTGAAGATTTATGGATATGTAGTTTATAATTTTCTGTGGATATATTGTCTTTTTTTTTCTTTTTCTTTTTTTCCCTATGCTCAGAAAAATGTATGAAAAATGTAAAGAAAAAGAAAAAAAAAGATAGGGGACAGGGTGGTGTTTTATTGTACTACTGAATTTGTATAACAAATATTAATTTAAAAAAAAAAAAAAAAAAAAAGGAGTGGAGATTGCAGGCCTCTATATCTAAATCTGACCAGTGCTCCGGCGTGCATGTCTTTTGCACACAGTTTGGAGAGCCATGGGAGTGCACTTTAGGAGCAGTGCTAATAAATCCATGGATTGAGTTAAAATCTCTGGGCACTGATTGTCTGGTACAGTTCTCCTAATATTACGAGACATGCCTCTTGAATACTGGATCCGAACTGGATCACCATTGACAAAAAAATACACAGAAAGACAGACACAGGACAAGACTACAAAACATTGTGGCTGCCATCTTGGGCGCAAGCTATTTATATTAATAGCATTCCATGACATTCTAGTAAAACGTCTTGTTCACTGAATCCGTGTTGCAGAGCACAAGGAAAAAATAAATGATTGAGTTTTCATGACAATATATGAAATGAAATCAGTATCTTCTGTAGCTAACTAAAGTTAATTATGCTTTGGAGCAGAAGTTTTTTTTTGCCGTTTGAGTTTGCTTATTTGAATAAGACTTGGCCAGTCTAAAACCTTCCACTTTTCCCCTGATGAAGTTTTTTCTTGTGTTGGCAGTGTGTTTTGGGTCACTGTCTTGCTGCATGATGAAGTTCCTCCCAATTAGATTGGATGCATTTTTCTGTAAATTGGCATTCTGACAGAAACAGAAACTGCAGTCAACATGTGACTGACAGATGTTTATTGTTGCCCATTTGTGCCCTGTTAGATTAATTGTTTTAACAATTAATAGCTCTGAATGTCTACTCTTGGCTTGAGCTCTGGACTTCGCCTGTGAAGATTGCATGTGGTGTTGAAAAGAAACATTGTGAGAGCTGTGACGAAAAACCCAAAAACAACAGTCAGTGACATCACCAACAACCTCCACAGGGCAGGGGTGAGGGTATCACAATCCACTGTTCGAAGAAGATTTTGAGAGTAGAAATATATCATAACACAAGATGCAAACCACTCATCAGCAGTAAGTATCAAGGCCAGATTGGAATTTGCAAATAAATACAGAGATGAGCTACAAAATTCTGGAACCAAGATTAATCTCTACCAAGGTGATGGAAAGGCCAAGGTGTGGAGAAACAAAGGATCTGCTCATGATTCAATGAGCTCGTTGGTCAAGCAAAGTGGAGGTAGTGTCATATCTTGAGCTTGCATGGCTGCTTCTGGAATTGGCTCACTAATCTTTATTGATGCTGTAACTCAACAACAGGCTTCATCAGGGGGGAAAAAAGTGGAAGGTTTTAGGGCCATGTCAGTCACCAGACATTAACCCAATTGAGCATGCATTTTACCTCCTGAAGAGGAGACTGAAGGGAGAAACTTCCCAAAACAAACAACAACTGAAAGAAACTGCAGTAAAAGCCTGGAGTAGCATCAGAATGCAACAGTTTGGTGATGTCTGTGGGTCACTGACTTGATGCAGTTATTGAGAGCAAGGGATATGCAACCAAATATTAAGTTTTATTTGCTTTAATTTACTTAAAGACTAAATGTTCCAGTACTTTTGCTCACCATAAAATTGGGTGGTCTGCCGCCAAATATGGCATGTTCTAAGTTGTTTAATATATTTAAATGTAAAGAACAGAAATTGAAAGGTGAAATTGTGATCTATCATCACATATTCATCTTTTGATCTTAAACCCAAATGTCTTCAGTGTATAGAGAAAAAATAAAGGAAGGAATTGGCCTTGCCGTTCCAATACTTTCGGAGGGTCTGTATTTCAGATGAACAGACCATTGATACAGCCTAGTGCTGAGTAAGTCTAATCTACCCTTTGAGCCTGGTAATTGTAATAAGGCATATTTGAGTCTTGGCTAAAAGGGGACAAATTTGGTTTAATTCAGGACTAACAAAAACACCTAAATAAACAGTCCTCTCTGGTCATCATAAAGGGGAATTTAGATTTTGTATCAAGCATAGCTTGCATGCTGCCAGACTGAATTTATAGCCTGAAAAGACACTAAACTGATTAATGGTATTAATAAGCTTTGGTACTGAGGTCTTTGGATTTTAAATAAAAATGAAGACATCATCTGCATAGAGAGTTATTTTATGTTGCCTATCACCAACACACAGGCCTGATTCTGCCCAAATCGCTTCAGCCAGAAATTTGATAGCAAGCGCAAAAAGTAGGGGTGACAGGGAACACCACTGTCTTGTTCCTCTATGCAATGGAAAGTTTTCTGATCTAAGGCCATTAGTAAATACTGTAGCTCATCTGGTGAAATTTTCACCAAAGTTAAGTCTTTCTAGGACAAAGAACAGGTAAGGCCATTGTATCTGGACAAATACCTTCTTTCCATCAAGAGAAAGTGCCGGACCATCTATTTTATCGTGGTTGTAAGCCTGAATCATGTTAAAAAGCTATCTCATATTGTTACATGAGGAGCAGCTTTGTATAAAGCCTGTTTGGTCCTCCTTGATCACACAAGGCAAAATTATTTCCAAGCCAGAAGCTGGAATTTTCAGAAGTAATTTATGGTCGTTGTTTAAGAAAACTATGGGGCTATATGGGAGCAATATTCAGGACATTTACCTTTTTAAAGATTTAAGGATACGTTGACTTCTCTAAGAGATTGTAGATGCCATCAATTAGTTCAATTAGTAGGGTTTGGAACTCTCTATATAATTCACTACTTAGTCCATCTGGTCCTCAAAATTTTCCATTCTTTATCTTAGCAATTGCTGTTGCTACCTCCTCTCTAGTAATGGGGCTTCTAGTAATGTCTTTCTCTTCTGCAGCTTAATTTTTGAGAAAACGTAGTCTGTCAAAGTTGCTGCATTTGCAGTTTCATCAGTAATGTACAAATTTACAAATTCATGAATTATGCTGTTAATTGATTTAATTAATTTGCCATTTAAGTCATCTATAAAGGTAATAAGCTGTGTGGTATTCTTTCTCTTGTTACCAGTGCATGGTCAGAGATAATTATATTATCTAACTTGATAGAACTGAGTGTAGTAGTATCTTGGGACATGAAATAGTAATCTATCCTAGTGTAGCACTGGTGGGGTGGTGAGAAAAATGCATATTTTTATTTGAAGGGTGAAGAGCTCTAAGTCATCACATATGCCTGAGATTAGTTTTTCTAAAGGGGAGGGTGGAACCCCCTTATGTGGGAGTCTATCAATCAGTGGATTCGATATACAGTTAAAATCACCAATGAATACTACATTGTTTGATCTCAGATCAGAGAATTCTGCAAATAGTTTTGTAAAAAAAAATGATGTGGGTGACCTGAGAGTAAATAAATATTCATTAATTAAATTTTCCTGCCATAAAAGAATTCCAGTCAAGATCGTCCACGTTCATCCTAGATACTTTTATAGTCTTAAATGTTATATTTTTCTTAATTACAGACTACTCCTCTGCCTTTGGGCGTATTTGTTGAGGAAAATACCTGCCTGTATCCCTTCTGATGCAATTTTAGATGCTCCAGTTTGTTTAAATGAGTTTCTTGCAATAGAGCTACATCAATAGGTTCTTTCTTTAGGTAACAGAGGATGTACTGGATTCTGGATTTCCCTCTAACATTCCATGTACATAAGATGGTCTGATGTTGATCTAATTCATTCAGCATTATCCAAGCTAACAACAGAACTATAAAACACAAAAATGCAAAGAGGATTCTCCCATCAAATTACAAGCAGGGGGTTTCAGGCCATCCTTGTAACAAAACTAAAGTGTATAAGAACCAAAGTTGATTTCAAACAGATTCTCAAACAAGACCTGTATAACATATAAACAACAATAGTAATTCTATATAAAACATACCAGTCAGTAATCCAAGCATCATTCATTAGAGGTACTGTAGTATGAAGCAGTTTTACATGCTGACAGTTTCACATGATGACTTCATTGAGGTAATCAAAATGACAGCATTTCCGCTTAAATTCTGTGCCCATCGATTGATGGAAGACTTAATAGTTGCTGAGCAAAAAATAGAAGTATGGCCAGCGGTGCGGGAATACATTAACAGCCACTAGAACCTTCCAAAAAGTAAAGTGCCATCATGTACAGCCTACAGGGTAGTCAGAGTTGCTATGACTGACATGCTTTTCCAGGCCAAGCTACATTTGTTTGCATTTGTTGCTAGGCAGGTGAAGCCACTTTTGTAGATATTCCAGACAGATGCCTTAATGGTGCTATTTTAGCAAATGAAATCCAGGCCACCTTGAGAAGCTTGCTGTCATGTTATATGAAAAAAGAAGAGCTGGAGAAGTTAAAGATACCTGCCCAAGTGCTGAAACTGGACCCACAGGACAAAGCAATCCATGTATCACTCAAATAGTTGGACGAAAGATTTGCCACAAAGCAAGCTTTGGAAAAGGCATTGGAAAAGCTTCAGAACAAACATTGAACAGTCAAGAAAGAACGTGTCTCTTTTCTTTCTATGACCTGCAAGAAAATGATGGGGAGAAGTGATGTACCCCTCTGGTGCATATCAGAACCCTTGACCCTGTGACCTTGGTAATAGAAGCACAAAATGCAACAGCAGAATTTGAGAAACTCCTACAGGTTCTCCTCAATGCTGGTTGGTACACTGCCTTTCATTGTGAAGCAATCCAAACTCAGTATAAAGCATTCTCAGTATTCTCTTGGTGAACTGAGAAAGACCCCTAGTACTGAAGCAGACCATTCGATTCATCACAGTGAATCCTGAATCAGTGGGACTGCTTGCCCCAGCATGTGGCGGACATTATTGCACTTGCCAGTGAATTTAACTAGGCCGCTATGGGCGGTTCCACGTCTTGATAGCATACTTGAACTGTTAAACGCAGACGCAGCATAGCCCTCCCTAGGGGCTGTTAGAATTAAGGAAGTAAGTTCAACCTGTGATAAAACTGCAAATACCTCTGTCAGAGATGCATATTCATCCAAACAATCTGGAGACAGAAGGTTTTCTCTTGAAAAAAGGGCACGTCAACCTGTTGTTACTGAGGATGGCATAGCAAGCCCTCAAGTTATTCTTAACTGTGTTGAGACACTTCCTGATCTGTTACAAAAAAAAGGTAATGCTCTACATCTTATGTGGAAGCTCCATAAAGCTAGTGCAGTGGTACAGCTGTTGTGCTACCAAGGCAGCATGTACATCTGGGAGAGTGACTTCGAACCTGGTGGTAGGCAACGTTCTGGAAAATTTGGTAGGCACATGCAGCCTCTAGTGGCTCCAAAGAGCTCTCTGGGACAAGACTATAGTTTACAACTATCCTTGCATCCTACTGTATACATTCCCACTTCCTTCACTGGCTCTGACCATGCTAAACAGCAATTGAACCATAGGGGTACGACGTGACCCTGGTTCACATTGCTGCTCTCACATCTGTGACTTGCTATTCCACAAGGAGTGTTGACATGGGCTCTGTAATGCCTTCCAGGCAATGTAGATAAATAATTGTTTAAATTCGGGGGAAAAGTACCTCTTAAGTGCAGTAAATTACTGTTCTAAATGAGAAACAGGAAGTGATGTCAAGACCATGCTTAGAATCAGTTGTATTCAGTTTTATGTCATTCTACTGTCATTCTTTGTTAGTCTCTTCAAAGCAATGTCTGTACGTAAGCATCTTTGTTGTTTAGTTGTTTACATTCATGTATTTTGAAGGATTGAGCTGTGTATGAGTCTGCATTTATGCAAGAAGGGCAGTGTTTACATTAGCCATGAACATTATTTAGTGAACACGTTTTTGTCTCAATTATATGTTGTTTATGTAAGTTCATAACCACAAATATACGCACACGTGTGTGTGTGTGTGTGTGTAAAACACAAATCAGTAATTCAGTGGAACTTACTTATTTTCAGTTTTCACTCTGAATTCACTTGTTAAAGGCCAATAAAGTTGGAGCAAGACTCTATATCCTGCCTCTTCAAGCCTTTTTTGTGAATAAGAGTTTGGCTGCTGTTTAGTTTTGGTCCCAACACCTTAACAAGAGCAGTACAGTACACACTCCAAGAGGTCCTGGGTATCACAATGTACCTCTCCAGATTTTGATCAACATACAGCGGAGTGAGTGCAGCAGTCATGTCCGAACAACCTTCCTGTGAGCCCAAAGGTGAGTTGGGTCTTTGTGACATATTGGTATAGGTTATCCAGGTGTTACACATGCCCCCTTTGGTTTTAACAACACCAGATTTCCTGTCAATCTGAACCAAAGCTGAACTGGTGGGAACTCGGTAGGAAGGTTCCAGGGAAAACTAGCCATTGATTATGGTACTTTATAGCAAAATACCAAGTCATACGGTCACCATGTGACTTTGTGGTAAAGATCTTGACATGAGTGTGCGTGCACACAAGAAAAAATGTGTATGTGTTTATCTGGTGTTCATAAAAACACAGTTTTTATGTACATGACATAACCATACATACATAACCAGCGTTAGTTGATTTATCCCCTTTTTGCAATTTGTTTCATTATCCAAGTAGAGGATAAGTGGATGTTTTTAATGTGTTTGTGTATTTTTGATTTACAAACATACAAAACATGGTTAAATTGGGCTGTTGCTGTGCTCTGGTGTGTATAGATATGTCTATTTATCCTCTGACCTTTTTTCCAATTTCCAAGTTGTTCCAACACCAAATTGTTTGGCATTAATGATTTAAAATGGCAATTTTGTGTTGCCAGAAGTTCCTGGACCATACAGTGAAATGTAAAATGTGGCAGTATAATTCAACCTTTATCCTGATTAGGAAATTAGGAAGGTGCACTTGCATGCCAAATTTGACATATCTATAACAGTCTCTTTCCATTACAGTCAATTACAGAGAAATTATGCTAAGAACTATAATAAGATGCCTAATAAAATCATGAATTTATTATTAGTATTTATTTCATTAGTATTTATTAGTAATAGTAGTAGTAGAACACGGAGTACTAATATAGTATCTGTTATCACTCATTTATATTGTTAATGTGTCGTTTAGGGCCAGAGATGTGTTGGCTTTTCCCTGAGGACTATACTGACCAGGTCTGCATATCATTATTATGCTTTACTCACCTGTGTGTGGCCTTATACATCCATGCACTCATGTATGTATATATGGTGGTATGCATAAATGTAATGCATAACTTTTTTCCTGGCACACTTGTTCTTATATCATACATTTCTTCATTGTCACCACGCACATACCACACACTTGCGTATCGTGTAGCTTGGTGCCTGCCTACATCTGATGACTTGCCCTGACATTGACAGCTTCTAAAATAGAATACACACACATGCTCCTCAATGAGTAGGTATATGTATGGAAAAACAGCTTTTCTTATTTTCTGTTCTCCCTTATATACACCTACTTACACATATATTATTTAAAGGACACACTGTACGTACATACATACAATTATAGAAAATTTCATAAATTAAATTGGAGCTACTGGCAGTGTAAGTTAGAATTCCATGTGTTCAGCAACAAAGTATATTTTGTTGCTTTTGTGAACACTCAGACTTTTTCATAATAGCAAAATACTAGTAATGTCAAGTATTTGCCAGCTATTTTTAAGACACTCAATGAAGACTACTAGAAAATAGTTTTCTATAGTCAATAGAAAATAATTTCTTCTTTTCTCTCCCCCTCAGGAAACTTTGCAGTCTGTGCCTAAGTTTTGTTTCCCTTTCAGTATGGACAGGTAATAACACACATTTAGGCACACATGCATACTTTTGCCTCAAGTCTGTCTTTAGATGCAGATCTTCAGACACATTCTCCATCTCAGTCTGGCAGTGAGACAGGACGGGCAAAACTTCACATTTGTCCTGACTGATGTTGAGAGTAAGCAGCGTTTTGGCTTCTGCCAATTATCAGATGGAGCTCACAGCGGCTGCTGCTTCCTCAGGTGAGATTCAGTTATCTATTGTGGTTTGATGTGTTCTAACAATGTTATAAATGTGTGGATTTGTTGGTTTGTGCACACAGTTATCTGCCATGGTTTGAAGGTTTCTACAAACTGCTGAATATGCTGGTTAACTACACTAATAAAGGACAGGTAAGCATAGTCACAGTAATGAGTAGCTTCGTCACTGTGGGTTGTGTGTATGTGTGTTTGGGGTGTGGTGTAACTGTGTATTTGAGTTTCTAGCCACTTACACCCTGATATTTTCATAAAATATCATAGATTGTGGATCATGGATCCAATAAATGTTTGGAAATGGAATGGCATGCAAAGCTGACTGTATGTAGAGATAGGAAAAAGCTTTCTAATGCAAAAGCATGCACAAAAAAATCACAAAAAAATGTAGCAGGCTTTTCTTTAGGAATTGATAAAATCATGTTATTACTGTTATTTTTATGTTTACTTGGCTTGTGTATTTTTGTGTGCCTGCTACAGGAGAGTTTAAAGAAGGAATTGTTGGAGTCTCTACATGCATTACCCATTCCTGACCCTGGAATGTCTGTATACCTGAATATGGTAATAATTTAAGTTTATTAAACATGCGCAGGAAGATGTACATGACTGAGTAGTCTCTCACAAAGCAAATGTTGACATTAGTCTAAGGACCTGTCCACAACCCCATCCACAAACGCATCAAAAAACATAGCTTTTTGATGCGTTTTGGCCTCCCGTCCACATGAAAAAACAGTGAAAATGGAGTTTTCAAATCCGTATGTTTTTGAAAACCCTGACGTCACAGCATGAACCTGCACAAGCTTATTGGTGGTGTTGTGTGTTATGAATGTCTTAGGACTCCATTTATCATGAATGCTGACTAGGTTGTTACTTTGTCATCTGTAATTTCTTATTTCATAATACAGAATACATCTCCATACACTGTGCCAAAGTATTTGTTTTAGATGTCTGTGTTGAAGAAAGAGCATAGGAAACTTCTCTCTGATATCTACTACATATGACTTTGGGTTAATATTGAAAGAACAGCCAAAAATTATATCTAGTTCCCTTATGAATTTTATCCAGAAGTCCTGTATAGTAAAACTGCTCCAGAAACAACGTATAAGATTCCCTTCAGTTATTTTACACTTGTTGCATTGACAGGAAAGAGCTGGATTCATTCCATGTCTGAATTCTGAGGTTATTTACAATCTATGCAGTATCTTGTACTGCATCTCCCAAGCTGAATTACATTACATGGTAATTAGTAGGAATTTCATAAATTTCAGCCCAAGCTACGTCTCTGACTGAAACATCAATGTCAACCTCCCACATAGTTTTGATTTTGTTATAATTTTCTGTGCTACAGCCCATAAGAGTGCTGTAGAAATGCTTGCATTTTAACTGGGGCCCTGTGGAGTCTTTTAAATGCTTTTAAATTCGCCAGATGCTAAAATCATTTGGATTAGTTCCAAGCCCTTGACTGCAAAACTAATCATTTGTTATGTATTTAAGAGACTCTTTCTGCTGAATATTAAATTTATTAACAACATCAACATCCAATGCCTTTAATCTTCCACTCTGTGAGGCCTCCATTTAAACTTGATAGAAATCTGGATTATTCTGTAATGGAGTTAAGAGTGACAGACAAGTAGTTTGTCATTCAAACTTATGCATCAAAATCACCAAGCAGGCAAAACTCATACCAGCATTGTGTGGAACACAGTAATGATTAACAGGCTGTGGCAAGTCGGAGATTAATTAAATAGAATTAGCTGGCATCTTCTTACCGGGATATGGTCGGTCAGCAGACAGCCCAGAGAGAAAGGTCTCCATGTCCTGAGTGTTCTTGAAGGATTTCACTTCGCCATCTGACTGCATCATAACGCAAAAGAGACACCCCTCTCAAGAAGCAGCTTTTTGACTGCTTGAAAAGCTTGGCATTTTTGGGAAAATGCTTCTGATGTTTTCAAAAACATCCATCTTAGCTTGTTGGGAAAGTTTAGTATTAGTATTGCAATTTAGTATTGACGACTTCTTGCTGATTACAACACTTTGCCAATTGGGCCACTGAAATATCAAAGTCTGAACAAAGTCAACATGATGAATCTTTGCACACTCTTAGCATCTTCTCAAAAAGCTATTCTTAAAGTTCCAAAATAGGCCAGGCAAGTTCTAAATGAAAACTAGTTGTTTGTTTAAATTGAATTTTAAAAACTACTCATTTTAAGTAAAAGACTACTCATTAAAATCCTGTTTCATTCAGAAATAAATTTACACTTGGGCATTATCATCACTATTTACATTTGTAATAGAAACATTTCAAAAATAAGCCTTTATCAAAATGAAAAATATACATTAAATGTAGTGTGTCCAAACTTTTGCTGGTAGTGTACATGCTTAACTGTATTATTTAGCCACTTTTTAGTCATCCTGGTTTACACTTATGGTACCTCAGACATTAAGTAACATAGTGCAGCACATTATAATACAGAAAGCTGAGCCTGTAATAAATATATAATAATAATATTTGTTCAGGCCTTGCTCACACTGCAACAGGTTCTTCCCTGAGGCCAGCAGGATTCTAAACATCCTGCTGAGTTTGGGGTCTCGGGGAGTTTAGAAACCTGCCTGCCTTGGGGAAGAACCTGTTGCAGTCTGGCAGTAATGACCCAGGTGGCTTGGTGCATTCTACCAGATGACAGGGGGATAGCAGTTGGTAAAAATTGTTGGAGGTGGCATTCACTATGCAGGTAGCTTTGCAGATGCAGCATTTATGTTAAATGTCCGTGAAAAAGAAAGAATGATGTATTGCATTGTATTAGAAAGAACAAGAAAGTGTGATGTTCTTGGCTGTCTGGTATTTTCCCATACCAGACAGTGATATTCAGTGGTCCTCTGTGATGTGCATAGCAAGGCACTTGGGGCTGTTCACTGTCTCCACAAACACAGGAAAGCATAGGTGACTGGGCTGCATGGACCAAGTACGGTTGGGGTCATAAGCTTACATACACCTTGCAGAATCTGCAAAATAGTAATAATTTAACAAAAAAAAGAGGAATCATAAAAATTGCCTTTTGCTTTTTTATTTAGTACTGCCCTGAATAAGCTATTTCTAAAATGCAATAAGGCATCTCGGGTATGGCAGGCACAGTGAAAGATGTGAAAAAAATTTAAGGACCGGACAGATCCTGGTGGATTGATTCAGGAAAATCCATGCTGATAATCTGATGTGTGCTGATATATTAGCAAATGTTCCTATTAAGGCCTATCACCATCCATCGCTAAACAGCAGTAAAGGAGTAATTTGAACCAGAGAACTCCAAGATATGGATGTGGTTGAAATAGCAACTGAATTGACACAACAAGGTGTAACAAATGTAAAAAGAATCCTGATCAAAAAAGAGGATCAAGTAATCAAAACAGGCATATATTCTAACGTTCAGTAACCTCAACCACCAGAGAGAATTCAGTTAGGATAGTTGAGTGTACCAGGCAGTATTTTCATCCCAAACTGCCAAAAATTTGGACATGGCTCTGCTGGCTGTAAAAATAAGCCCATCTTCACTGATGTTCAAGAAGGCAACACGATACATTAAGTAAATTGGTATTATTTTGTTAAAAGATCTGATTTTTTCATTTAGTATTGCCCTTCAGAAGCTATATAAGATATTTACATGTTTCCAAGAAGACAAAATAATAACAATTTACACCGATCATCCTGTTCAAAATTTTACACCCCCCTGGCTCTTATGTATCGTGTTGCCTTCTTGAGCATCAGTGAATGTTTGCACCTTTTGTAATAGTTGTGTACGAGTCCCTCAACTGTCCTCAGTGTGAAAAGATGGATTCCAACATCATATAGCCACTGTTAGAAAGGGGTCAAGTATGCAGTAGATGCTGGAAAAGCAAAGAATGTGCAGGACCTGGAGGATTTTTCTGAAGAACAGTGGGCGGTTTAACTGCTCAGGACAAACAAGGACCCTCATGCACAACTATCACAAAACATAGAAACGGTCGTTGGTCATTCAGGTAACAACACACAGTATTAAGAATCAAGCATATGTAAACTTTTGAACTGGTTCATTTGTGTAAATGCAGTTATAATTTTGTCTTGTGGACTATATGTAAATATCTGCTATGTGAAATAGCTTATTCAGGGCAGTACTAAATAAAAAACAAAATGCAATTTTTATTATCCCTCTTACTTAAAAAAAAAAATTATTAACATTTTGCAGATTTTGCAAGGCGTATGTAAACTTTTGACCCCAACTGTAAATGCAGAAGTAGAGACTTTTGTCTTCAAGAGACTCATCTGGCTCCAAATAGCCCTTTCTCCTTAAAAAACTACCTAATGTTTAATGTGCCCGGCCGAAATATACAACGCCCATCAGGTGGATCATCCATAGTGGTAAGAAGTGACATAATTCAGTCATATCCCAACAGACACATATCTACAAACTGTCCCTGTGCGTTTAACCCTCCATAAAGCTATTACCTTGTGCTCTATTTACATACCCTCTGATGCCTCTGTAGCACAATATGACCTGGACAAATTGGCTGACCAGCTGCCACCCCCATACCTACTCATGGGCGATTTTAACAGTCACAGTCCTTTATGGGGAGGAAGCCATACAAATCCAAAGGGCAAAAATTTCTAGGAGTTCATTTGTAATAATGAGTTGTGCTTACTAAACGATGGCTCTTACACTTATTTACACCCAGGACATACTCTGCTATAGATCTTACGAAATGTGAGCCTGAAAACTACTTGATTTCTCTTGGAAAGCATGGGATGACTTATGTGGGAGTGATCACTTCCCTCTGATAGTAAAGTTTACAGAAGTGGAATTCAAACAAAGTACGCCAAGATGGCTATTAAAGAAAGCCAATTGGTACTCCTTTCAGTCACTCTGCCACAAAAAGTTCAATATGCAAACCCAAGGAAGTCAAAGGAAGTCAAGATCTAATAGAGTTTCACTGACACACTCATTGAAATAGCAGAAGAATCACTTCCAAAAACATCAACAAAGCCACGTTCCAGAACTAACCCATGGTTTGACAAAAATTGCAAAAAAGCTATTGAAGATAGGAAAAAGACAAAAAGGACTTTTAACAAACATATCACAAAGGAAAATCCAATCAGATTGAAAATCAGCAGAACACAAGCATGCAAAATTATTAACAAAGCGAAGAGAAAGAGCTGGAAAAGTCTAACTTCACAAACACCAAAAAAGAAAATATCGGACATGATCTGAAAGATGAAGGGCAAGAAAGGCGAAACCCAAGTACGATACATCAAGAATCAAAGCTCTCTATTAACCACAAAATAAGAAATTGTTGACATGTTAGCAGAGACATTTGAGAGAAATTCTTCAGTGGAGAACTGCCACCCTGAGTTCCAAATAATACAGGCACAACAGGAACAAATCTCTTTTAACTTCTTTTCGGATAACATGGAAGCATATAACCAGCCTTTTACAATGGAGGAACTCTTAAAAGCCTTAAACTGCCCTAATGATACGCCCATTGGACTGGGCAAAATTCATTATGTTTTTAAAGCATTTAAGCCAAAATATGTTATCGATCCTCTTGGACAACTTTAACACCATCTGGAAGTCAGGAGATGTACCATCCCATTGGAAAGAGGCAGTAATCATACCCATACCCAAACCAGGCAAAGATCATACCAACCCAAACAATTATCGCCCTATATTTCTGAATAGCTGCCTCTGGAAAACCATAGAAAGAATGGTAAATAACCGTCTTGTGTAGATACTTGAGACAGACCGTAAGATCAGTGCCTACCAATGTGGTTTTAGATGAGGAAAAAGCACCCTGGATCACCTTATAAGACTGGAAACAATTATACGGAAAGGTTTTATCAAAAAAAAGAGCACACTGTAGCTGTTTTTCTCAACGTTAAAAACTCTACGATATAACCTGGAAATACAGCATCTTAAAAGACTTGCATGAAATGGGTTTTGGGGGATACCTGCCCATTTTCATTGCCAACTTCTTATCTAACAGTTACATTCGTGTCTGAATAGGAAACACCCTGTCAACTGTACACACACAAGCACTAGGGTTGCCACAAGGAAGCATCCTGTCCGTCACCCTTTTTAGCATAAAAATCAACAGTATTACAAACATCACTGGACCCAACATATTCTGCAGCCTCTATGTTAATCAGCTACACGGGGAAAAACATTAACGTAATTGAGATATGCTACAGATATGCGTGAACAAGATTAGAAGCTGGTCAATTAAAAATGAAATTTAAAAATTAAAAATTTAAAAATTAAAATCTACATTTGGACCCAGAACTCTTAATGGAAGGAGAGCCCATTAAGGTCATAAAAGAAACCAAGTTTTTAGGGCTCACTTTCAACAGCAAACTGTCTTTCATCCCACATATGAAATCACTAAGAAACAGATGCCTTAAAACAATGGACATTATAAAAGTACTATCTAAAATAAGATGAGGTGCAGACTGTACTACCCTTTTGCGTCTCTACAGAATGCTGGTATGATCCCACATGGACTATGCAATAATGTATTCTATGCCAGGAATTCCTACATCAAAACGCTGGATACAGTACACCACCTAGGATTAAGACTCTCCCTTTGAGCTTTCAGGACTTTCAGTTTGTATGCTGGAGCAAGGGAACCATTCTCCAGATCTATCTATCTATCTATCTATCTATCTATCTATCTGTCTGTCTGTCTGTCTGTCTGTCTGTCTGTCTGTCTGTCTGTCTACAGTTGGGGTCACAAGTTTACATACGCCTTGCAGAATCTGCAAAATATTAATAAAAAAAAAAAGGTTAATTGCATTAAGGTTAACTGCCCTGAATAAGCTATTTCACATAACAGATGTTTACATATAGTCCACAAGACAAAATAATAACTGTAAAATTTTGAACAGGATGGTCAAAAGTATAAGCTGTGTAAGTGTAAATTGTTATTTTTTGTCTTCTGGGAAGCATGTAAATATCTTATGTAGCTTCTGAGAGGTAGTACTAAATGAAAAAAAAAAAAAAAAGGTCTTTAAACAAAATAATAATCCTGTTCAAAAGGGTATACCCCCCTGGCTCTTATGTATCGTGTTGCCTTCTTGAGCATCAGTGAATGTTTGCACCTTTTGTAATAGTTGTGTATGAGTCCCTCAGTGTGAAAACATGGATCTCAACATCATATAGCCACTATTGGAAAAGGGTCAAGTATGCAGAAGATGCTGAAAAAGCAAAGAATGTGTGGGACGCAGAGGATTTTTCTGAAAAACAGTGGGCAGTTTAACTGCTCAGGACAAAGGGACTCATGAACAAATATCACAAAACATAATGCAATTTTTATGATCCCTCTTATTTGTTTTTAAATTAACATTTTGCAGATTCTGCAAGGCGTATGTAAACTTGTGACCCCAACTGTAGATAGATAGATAGATAGATAGATAGATAGAGTATGAGAGGTTTAGTATTTGTATAGTTTGTATTTGTATAGTTTGTATTGTTTGAAAAAGTGGAGATATCTTAAATTTTAATTAATACAAAAAGTCTTATTAAGGATATCTACAAAAAAAAATAGATTTCTTAAAAGGACATTCTTTTGGAGGTATCTTCATTAGCATTCTGACTAGTGGTAATGGATCAGCTAACAGATATCTGTCTTGAATTAGCATTCTAACTACTCAAAATGTAGTTTGTTGTATTAGTGCAGCCTGTAATTAGACATTTTTAATGCTGCTGTGGTAAAAATCTATGATGTTGTTAACAACGTTCTTTGCATCTGCATACTGGGTAAAATCTGTTTTATATAGCGCTCAGTAACTGAAGTTACTTGCTGTTAACTAGCTAACCTGTTAACATTGATCATGCTAACGTGCTATATTTAGTAGGCTGAGCACTGCCCTGATAAAGCTGTTATTTAATGTGTTAACCATGCTAATGTGTCATATTTAGCAAGCAGACTATTGTGTGCTAACGACCCTCTTTATTGAATGCTAACAACTGTCATGCACAAGTTTTTACCAGTTAGAATTCTAACTCAGATATCTATAAATATAATTCTTACTAGTCAATACAGAATTGCAGATATCTAAAATAATCAGTTGGTATATATGATGAGTGGAATGACAATATCCGTGATGCCATTATAGATATCTTAAAAGATATTTTGATTAGTCAAAATGCATTTGCAGTTACTTGAATCATCATTCCTACTGGTGAGATGGTAATTGCATATAATTAATATATTGTATATTGAATTATCATTCTGACTGGTCATATTGTTATTTTCATTTTTATTAGAGCTTTCCATAAGTTCAGGCTATCTAAGGTCGAAGAGAGATGTAAGATTTCCAATTCTGACCTTCAGAATGAAGCTTCAGCTATACGATTTCAATTAGTTAATATTAATATTAATATTATTAACATTAATAATGACAATAATGATAATGAAAATAATAAGAACAATTTATTTTAATAAATCACATACTTGTCCTACTTACAGGAGTGAGTGACAGATTGTCAGAAAGGCAGTGCAAATTCAAAAATGAGTGGAAAGAAGATCCTCATTTCAGGGAGTGGGTTGGAGCAGTGTCAGGGGGATGTACATATTGCAAGCTGTGTAGGAAATCATTTGATTGTTGTAGCTCTTAAAATTCACGCACAATGACAAAGCCATGTCAAAATTGCTGGACAAGAAAAAAAAAAAGAGCCAAAAATAGCCCATTTCTTAAGGCAGACTTTCACAAGACATATAGGACAGGACAGCAGTGGTGAAACAAACAAAGAGCCACAGGCAAGTGGTAGTCAGGGAAGCATACACAGTGCAAGTGAAAAGGGTACCAGCTATGGAGCACAAGGCAGCTTTTTTTTTTTTTCAAACCAAACTGTGCTAGAAGCAGAGATTCACTGGGTCATCAAGCTGGTCATCTCACATTATTTTCAACTCCATCTCTGACATCTGTGCCATTCTCCGTAAGATGTTGCCAGACAGTGAGATTGCCAAACAGTTTCAATTCAATTCAATTTTATTTGTATAGCACTTTTAACAATGGACATTGTCACAAAGCAGCTTTATAGAAATATATAAA
Organism: Pangasianodon gigas; assembly: GCA_022758105.1. Classification (NCBI taxonomy): domain Eukaryota; kingdom Metazoa; phylum Chordata; class Actinopteri; order Siluriformes; family Pangasiidae; genus Pangasianodon; species Pangasianodon gigas. Next base: position 15,237,736 of record CM040468.1, on the reverse strand, counting down.
TTCAGGATATAAATTTTAAATTTATCCTATGAATTTATCCTTAATGAGCAAAGCAGAGGCGACTGTGGCAAGGAAAAACTCCCTGAGGAGATATGAGGAAGAAACCTTGAGAGGAACCAGACTCAGAAGGGAACCCATCCTCATCTGGGTGACACAGGATAGTGCAATTATAAATAATTCCCTTCTATAACTGTATACTACATGGTCAAAAAGTGCAATTGTGTAACCTGGAAAATTCATTATAGATTTCACATGAATTCTATTTTGTTGAAGTTATCAACTGTTCACTGATGGAGACTTGAGTGCAAAACTGTTTGTGGTAATTGTAGTCCTAAAGCTGTCATAGCAATTGTAGTCCTAAGCCATCATAGCAAAATTGTTCGTATCAATTGCAGTCGAAAGCCATCTTCATGGTTTCTAAAGGGTACCATGCACAGTAATCTCATGCATCTTTAGGCTATCCATGTGGGGTCATCCTCAGCAGCAGCGAGTAATTTCCAAGTGATGAGAACTCCAACCAGAAGCAGGGCATCAGGAAGGATCAGGCAATTTTCATGTTGTGCAACAAAATCTACTTACCTAGTCTGTTTTGGTTTATTTCCATATTTCAGAGAGCAGCTGATCAATGACATAAGATAGGCACAGTCCTTTGATGGATGCTTAAATAAAGTGACACAGAAAGCAGTTGTTATGTGGTACTGGAGTGAGCGTGTGGCGCAGGTAGCTGTGCACTATTTTGATTCTGATTTCATGGGACACACTCAGAAGAGAAGCTTTTAGAGAAACCCTGTCACAACTTGATCCTAAAAGGCTCCTACAAATATCAGTGGATGGCCCCAGGGTTAATTGCAAGTTTCTTAAGTTTCAAGAGATGTTTCAAGAGTACAAGAACCAAGCAGACCCAGATGCGCCAAGAATTATTAACCTGGTAGGCTGTGGCTTGCATATTGTGCATGGGAAGCTTTCAGAATGGGGAGAAGGAAACAGGTTGGAAGATATGGGATGTACTGAGAGCTCTGTTGACAATTGTTCCATGACTCACCAGCTAGAAGAGATGACTTGAGTGAAGTAATCAAAACAGCAATATTTCCCCTTAAATTGTGTGCCCATCAGCTGAGCGAGCATTAGATGTATGGCCAGTGGTGCAGGAACCTTCCAAAAAGTAAAGTGCCATCATCTACATCCTACAGTGTAGTCAAAGTTGCTATAACTGACATGCTTTTCCAGGCCAAGCCACATTTGTTTGCATTTGTTGTTAGGCAGCTGAAGCCATTTTTGTGGTATTCCAGGCAGGTGCCCCAATGGTGCCATTTTTAGCAAAGGAAGTCCAGACCTCCATGAGAAGCTTGCTGTCACGCTACTTAAAAAGAGAGGAACTGGAGAAGATAAAGATATCTGCCCAACTGCTGCAACTAGACCCAAAGAACAAAGCAATGTACCAATCAAAGAGCTGTGGATTTGCCACAAAGCAAGCTTTGAAAAGGGCATTGGAAAAGTTCCAGAACAAAACATTGAACATACAGCAATTCAGGAAAGAATGTTTGGGTTTGAGATCAAAAGATGAATATGAGATGATAGATCCGAATTTCACCTTTCATATCATGATATTTACAACTAGATGTGTTAAACAACTTAGAACATGGCACTTTTTGTGCCAGACCACCCAATTTTTAGATGAGCAATAGTATTGGTACAGATAGTCTTAAAGTAAATAATACTTAATATTTGGTTGCATATCCCTTGCTTGCAATAACTGCATCAATCTGGTGACTCACTGACATCACCAAACTATTGCATTCCCTTTTCTGATGCTTTTCCAGGCTTGTACCACAGCTTCTTTCAGTTGTGGTTAGTTTTCAGGGGGGTTAGTTAAGGGGGGGTTTCTCCCTTCAGTCTCCTCTTCAGGAGGTGAAATACATGCTCAATTGGGTTAAGATCTGGTGATTGATTTGGGCAATCTGAAACCTTCCACCTTTTCCACTGATGAAGTAATTTTTTGTGTTGGCAGTGTGTTTTGAGTCATTGTCTTACTGCATGATGAACTTCCTCCCAATTACATTGGATGCATTTCTATGTAAATTGGCAGATTGAATGTTTCTGCAGACTTCTGAACTCATTCAGCTGCTAACATCATGAGTTACATCATCAATAAAGATTAGTGAGCCCATTCCAGAAGAGGCCTTGCAAGCCCAAGCCGTGACACTACCTCCACTGTGCTTTACCAATGAGCTCGTATGTTTTGGATCATGAGTAGCTCCTTTCTTTCATCACACTTTGGCCTGTCCTTCACTTTGGTAGAGGTTAATCTTGGTTCCAGAACTTTTCTGGATCATATCTGTAGTTCTTTGTGAATTCATATGAGACCTTCTGATTCTTACTGCTGATAAATTGTTTGCATCTTGTGGTATGGCCTCTATATTTCTGCTCTCGAAGTCTTCTTCAAACAGTGGATTGTGATACTTTCATCCCTGCCCTGTGGAGGTTGTTGGTGATGCCACTGACTGTTGTTTTTGGGTTTTTCTTTACAGCTCTCACAATGTTTGTCATCAACTGCTGTTGTTTTCTTTGGCTGACCTGTTTGATGTCTGGTTGTTGGTACACCAGTGATTTGTTTCTTTTTCAGGACATTCCAAATTGTTGTATTGACTATGCTCATTGCTTGTGGAATGGCTGTGATTGCTGTTTTCTCAGCTTTAAAATGGCTTGCTTTTCTCCCATAGACAGCTCTCTAATCTTCATGTTGCTTTATCCTTTTTAACAACAAATGCAGTCTTCACAGGTGAAACCCAGGGCTAAAACCAAGAATAGACATTCAGAGCTATTAATTGTTTAAACAGGCAATCTAACAGGGCACACCTGGGCAACAAGAAACACCTGGCAGTCACATGTGCCAATATTTCACTTGAACAAATGGATGGGTTCAAACAAAAGGTGCCATGTGCTAAGTTGTTTATATAATAGATCAGAATTTCAGCTTTCATTTCCTATCATCTCATATTAATCTTTTGATCTCAAACCCAAATGTCTTCAGTGTACAGCAAAAACAAAAGAATTGGCCTTGCCGTTCCAATACTTTCAGAGGGGACTGTAGTTTATTTGATGATTGTTAGGTGTGGTCACAGATGATATTTTTATGTTATTTTCAATACTTTAAGCCATTTTATTTTAGTAAAGAAAATGTGCTTTTTGATGGTAATTTTTATTTTTGGAGAAAAAAGCTAAAAAGATGAAGTGCTCAGTGCCCATGTAAATTGTAGGTTGGTTGTTTTTTAAATCAGACCTCTACAAAGTGGAACATATAAGTCAAGGGCATGATGCCTGTCAATCACACTGGCTGTGTGTCATTAAAACTTTCCTGGAACAGTCCTGGACAACGATGTCTTAAAAAGCGTGGGCAAGACCATGCAGTGTGACCCACTGGGCAACATGGCTCTTACCAGTTTCAACCAGTGTGATCAGCCAGGCACAAGCCACAACATGTGTGTGGTCCAATGAGAAGCATGGTGTGACCTGAAGTCACTGCTCAATTACCATGCACAAAAAAGCATGTGGTCCTGCGCAGTGGCATAGCCAGGAATTAATTTCAGGGGAATGAGGAAGTATTAGATTAGATGAGATTCAACTTTATTGTCATTGTGCAGAGTACTAGTATAGAGCCAATGAAATGCAGTTTTTCGCATATCCCTGCTTGCTAGGAAGCTGGGGTCAGAGCGCAGGGTCAGCCACCTGATATGGCGCCCCTGGAGCTGATGTGGTTAAGGGCCTTGCTCAAGTGCCCAACAGCAGCAGCTTGACAGTGCTGGGGCTTGAATTCCGACCTTCCGATCAGAGCCTTAACTGTTCAGCCTCCACTGTCCAAATATACAAAATAAAATAACTGTTTGATCTGTAAAATTATGTTGATAAGTGTGATGGTGACTGGAGAGGCCATTGATGTCATTGTCATGTCACCTCAAACTGAGTCCATGAACTTGTGCATTGTGATGCATTATCATGCTGAAAGTGGCCATTATAACAATACTTAGATAGGCATTGCTTGCTTGGTTTTAAGGAGCCCAATGTGTGTCAAGAATTCCCCACACCATTGCACCACCATCCTCTACTGTTGTTGCATGGCAGTTTGGATCCATGGATTTATGCTTTTGGTGCCAAAATCTGACCTTACCATCTGCATGTCACAGCAGAAATTGAGATTCTTCAGACCAGGAGATGTTTTCCAATCTTCAACTGTCCAGTTTCTGTGAGTCTGTGCCCACTATAGCCTCAGATTCCTTTCCATGGCTGACAGGAGTGGGACCTGTAGTCCGTCCTCCTCAAGGTTCAATGTGTTATGTATTCTGAGTTGCTTTTCTGCTCACCACAGTTATAAAGTATGGTTATTTGAGTTACAGTGGCATTCATGTCAACTTGAACCAGTCTGGCCATTCTCCGTTGACCTCTCATCAACAGTGCATTTCCATCTGCAGAACTGCTGCTCACTGGATGTTTTTTCTTTATTGCATCATTCTGAGTAAACTCGAGAGACTGTTGTGTGTGAAAATCCCAGGTGATAAGCAGTTATAGAAATACTCAAAACAGCCCGTCTGGCACCAACAATCATGCCACAGTCAAAATCACTGAGATCCCATTTTATTCTCATTCTGATGGATTTATCATTACCTGATGTTGCTGGCCCAGATCTTATGCATTGCACTGCTGCCACATGATTGGCTGATTAGGTAATTGCATGAATGATTAAGTGTACAAGTGTTCCTAATAAAGAGCTCTGTGAGTGTAAATTTCAGGAAATGTAAGCTGAAATTCTAATCTATCATCTCATATTCATCTTTTGGTTTCAAACCCAAAGGTCTTCAGCTTGTAGCAAAAAAAAGAAAAAAGAAAAAAGAATTGGCCTTGCCTTTCCAATATTTTTGGATGGGACTGTATGGTACTACATATAGAGTACTACATTTCAACAGTATTTCAGCAGCATTTAAGACAGCCATAACATTTTTAAGATGAGAGTTAAAACACTGTGTTTAACTTTTTCACTATAAAAGCCTCAACCACAAATACCCCCTCGTCTACATACCCTCTCAACCCCTAATTATTTTGTATAGTTATTACCACTCGAACACAAATAATACCAAGATTCAATACACCCCCTCAACTATAAATAGCCCCCACAGCACCATCCCAATTAGCCGAATGATTAAATAAGCCCTGCGAAATATTCAATTACATTCATCATCCATTTATCTCCAGTTACTGATTTATCCTGGTCAGGGTTGCAGTGGTTCCAGAGCCTATCCTTGGAGCATTGTGGGAGATGGGAATACACCTTGGATCGAGGCACTCAATCACACCTAGGGGAAATTTAAAGTAGTCAAACCACTGGTATGTGGTTTGAGGTGGGAGAAAACCAGACAACCAGGAGGAGACACATGCGAACACAGGGAGATCATGTGAAACTCTGCGTAGACATTAATCCAAGCTCATAATCAAACTGGGGACACTGGAGCTATACAAATAATATTTAATTAAATTTAATTTTATTTGTATAGTGCTTTTAACAGTAGACATTGTCATAAAGTAGCTTTACAGAAATCCAGATCTAGATTTAGAACATTACAGTTTAGCAAAAATCTCTGTGCCCATGTACCACCCAGATATGCAGTTTTACAAAATATCTGACTAAACAAAAAGTTTTGCAACTAGGTTTTCAACTTATACCTAAAAACTGTGTTTGAGTCCTGAACATTAACAAAATGAAGGGAACGCACTGGAACATCCAGAGAGCGAAGCATTACAATACTCATTCTATAGTCATTCATTACAATAATGAATTCTATAACAACGTTATTTTTCTTAGCCTAGCAGTGTTAGTGAGCTGGAGAACAGCTTCCCTAATAATGTAATTCTAATCTAAACAAACTTTAAATAAGAGACCGGCATATATAATCACACCAAGGTCTCTGGCTGCTGCACATGATGTACCTGAAAGGCCATCAACAGTTAATACATAATTGGAAATCTTATTTCTACCTACCTACCCCAGGAGAAATACTCTGGTTTTGTGACAGTTAAGTATGAGGTAACAACCAGTGTCTAATATCCTCTACATGTTTCTGAAGTTCAGTACTCTGCTGTCTGTCATCTTGTATGCAGAGTTAGCATATACAGGGAAAAAAGCAGTGAGCCTACACCAATCAGCCATAACATTAAAACCATTGACATGTGAAGTGAACAGCATTGATTATCTCGTTACAGTGGCAGCTGTCAAGGGGTAGGATATATTAGGCAGCAAGTAAACAGTGAGTTCTCGAAGGAAAAATGGACAAGCGTAAGGATCTGAGCAACTTTGACAAGGGCCAAATTGTGATGGGTCAGAGTATCTCCAAAACGTCAGGTCTTCTGGGGTGTCCCCGGTATGCAGTGTTTAGTACCTACCAGAAGTGGTCCAAGAAAGGACAACCAATGACCTGGCGACAGGGTCATGGGCGCCCAAGGCCCACTGATGCATGTGGCGAGTGAAGGCTAGCCTGTCTGGTCCGATCCCACAGAAAAGCTACTGTAGCACAAATTGCTGAAAAAGTTAATGCTGGGTATGATAGAAAGGTGTCAGAACACACAGTGCATCGCAGCTTGCTGTGTATGGGGCTGCGTAGCCACAGACCTGTCAGAGTGCCCATGCTGACCCCTGTCCACCGCCGAAAGTGCCTACAATGGGCACGTGAGCATCAGAACTGGTCCATGGAGCAATAGAAGAAGGTGGCCTGTTCTAATGAATCACATTTTCTTTTACATCATTTGGGCGGACGGGTGCATGTGCGTTGCTTACCTGAGGGAGAGATGGCACCAGGATGCACTATGGGAAGAAAGCTAGCCAGCGGAGGCAGTGTGATGCTCTGGGCAGTGTTCTGCTGGGAAAGCTTGTTTTTGTATCTGTTTGCTACTGTGTATATGACTTTGATTTGAATTACTGGATTTTGGTCACATCTTTGATATTACTGTATGTCTATTGATTACTTTGAACTTTCGATTTTCTGGTTTGTCTTTACTGTATATATTAAAAACTGCACTTGGATCTACCCACATCCACATGTCCTTGGAATTTATTACAGCTAGAACATACTTTTGGTATTTGCACTTCAGTGGTGGTCTTATTCCTAGGTAACTTTGCTATGGTATTAAATAAGAATCTGAGATTATTTTTTGCTGTTATCTGTTAGGGTGGAGAGATCTACTGATTTGGCGTAGTCTATGTATGATCTAGCATAGTCTATATCTGATCTATAGTAACCTTTCTATAGCTAAGTAGGTGCTCCTTCCATGCAATTTGGAATACTAGTTTAGTTTGATGCCATTTATGTTGTAACTTTCAAGTAGTCTGTTTTAACGTGTGAGTATGATCATTATACCAGGGTGCTAGTATAGTATATTTTTCTTTTAAATATGGCAGCATTATCTAGCGTGTAACAAAACATTGACTCAAACCATTCAGTCACTTTCGTGTGGTCAGAGGGCAAACCACCCAAAGTTGATAGAATTGGGAGATTTTCAGAAAAGCTGGGTACAGTAACCAACATGACTGCACATTTGTTAAAGAATTAGATAATTTCAGACTGGAGTAATGTGACTGTGTGTTTTTTGTATTTATGCCAAATGTCAGTATTAACTCAAGGGTGTGTTTTCCATTAGTGAGTCCTGTTATATTCTGACTGACTGACTGAGTCTAAAATAGACACAACCGCTGCTGTCAGAGCCTCTTGGGTATTATCAAAATGAATATTGATGTGTCCAACAAGTACTGTTTTTTCTAAACAATTACTGTTTTTTTTTTTTTTTTCAAACTAGATTTGAGAGGAAATCTTTGAAATTTCTGTAGAAGGACAGGGCCCTAGTGACCTGTGACTTGTAATTAGTGGAAATGATTGTGTAGATTTCTTTTCTTTTTTTGTGATTACTTTCATTTTGTTAATAAAACATTTTTCTGGTTAACGCCTAGAGCAGTGGTCTTCAAACTTATCTGCAAAGGGCCAGTTTGGCTGCAGGCTTTCATTACGGCCAAATTGGAGGCACACTTGATAGTTGATTGGAGACTAAGGTGAACTGATTAAACAAATGAAATCAGGTGAGGCTTCTGCGTGGTTGGAATGAAAGTCTGTAGCCACAATGTCCTTTTAAATAAGATTGAATACCCCTGGCCTAGAGTATTTTTACAAGTAATTGCTGTGCCATTAGATGAGGGCAGTGTATACAGCTGTGTCTGGGACGGCTTGCCTTGTTTAGCACTACATACGCATTTTGGCCAGTGAACCCAATTTGAGGGCCCAAAAACTCCCAGAAATCCAAGGGCCCAAAACTCACTTTGACCTCCAGCTGTTTAGTAACCATACCTTTAACATTTTACAGCAGCAAACAATGCCTCTGCTAATAGCATTAACTCCTTCTAGCTAATTTCATAGAAAGCTAGTGTCATAGAATAGTCTTCTATAACCAGAGCACTTTCAAAAGGATTCTCTGTGGGTGCTTCTCTAAAGAGAGAAAAACTATTTGGCATGTGAATCAGAGAGGAGTAGTGCCCCATGACTGAGCCTTAGCACTAGCCTTGGCTTTGCTTCTATCCCGCCGAGTCATCACCCAGGGGCTGTCTGCCTAAGGTGCCTACCCAGACTTCACAATACTGAGACTATAGTATTGCTCTCACTATTGCTAGTACTCTTTAATGTCTGGATACTCACCTCTAATTCTCCATAAGAATTTTATTACAGATTATATTTGTTTGTTGTCTCTTTCTGATAAAGTTTTCAGGAAGGTCTGATGCAAACAGTGTATGTTTGCTGTGTTTAAACAAAAAATGTTCCAAAACAAACAAAAATAATATAATACAAAATATAAAGAAGAGTATGGAAATTATGAGGTAATGTAATGAAAAAAATTAAACGACAAAGCAAAGAGGATCTCCAGGCAACCAAATTTGAAAATGGGAACTACACCTGCAGAACTACAGTTCATGGTCCACTAATGTGGGTCTATTGGTCTCTGTAGACCTGATTCAAAGTGCAGTTACACAAGTGTAGGGACAATTTGGTAAAATAGCACACACTGGTATTCACACCTCTTGGATGTCTCAGGCAAGTAGCAATATTAAGTAGCACACTGACCATTTGTGGTAACTACAATATATCATCCTGAAATTCATGTAAATACTCTCAAAAAACAATGGCTTGCCATTCAAGGGCAATATTAAAGACTTAAATATGACACTGTTAAGTAATTAATCATATTGTACTCAAAGTTTTGTTTTTCTATGGAAGATGTTTGAGGGGGTGGGGGTGAAAGACTACTTCAGCAGAGTGATGGCTCTGGGGAAGAAGCTGTTACTCAATCTAGAGGTGAGGGCATAAATGGTCCTGTAATGCCTGCCAGATGGCAGAAGTGTAAAAAGATGATGGCAGGGGTGAGTGCTGGTAGCTTTTCTCAGATGCTATGAATTGTAGATCTCCTCAAAGGATGAAAGCTGGACCTGCTGTGCTCTGCTGGTAACCTGCTGCTTTCTTGTGCACTGAAGTGCTACTGGCATACTACACTGCAGTGCAGCATGTTAGTATGCTTTCTGTGGTGAAGCTGAACAAGGTCACTAGACAGACAGTTCAGAATCTAGTCACACAGTGATGATCAACTGCCTACCTGAACAACTGCACAGTTTAAGGTATTGCATAATGCAGATGATAGAATTGAATGCAATATATTAGGGCTATAAGTTATTTGCTCATTGGCAAGCGTGCCATCATTTTTGGATGTGCAGGAATAATTGCTTTTGTGATTTGTGTTGGATTGTGTGCCTTGCCACATGCATGCTGTTAGCAAGTATGTCCCAATTTGTGCATTCAAAGCTGTCCTGTAGTTGAGCGATGGCTCCGTCTATCCTGACGTTAACCAGGTCTGTTTGGCCAAATATGGCCTTGTTGGCTAGGTGTCTGTATGATGGAGTCAGAAACAGAGCAGTGTGGTGAGATTTCCAGCTGAGGGCAGGAAATGGTCCTATATGCATCCTTGATATTAGTATAGACAGTGTGTGGTCAGGCAGCATACATGCTGATAAATTTTTGAAAATACAGATTTGATTTTGCTTTGATTAAAATCTCCTACAATGGTGAAGGCTGTATTAGAATGCAAGTTCTGCTGTTTAATGATGGAAGAGTGGAGGACTGCTAGCACTGGCTTGGCATTAGCTTGTGCTGATATGTAAACAGCAAAGATTATAACAACAATGAAATCCCATGGCATATAGAAAGGCCTGCATTTGAGTGGCATATATACAGTCAGGTCCGTAAGTATTTGGACAGTGACACAATTTTGGTAATTTTGCCTCTGTACACCACCACAGTGGATTTGAAATGAAGCAGTCAAGATGTGACTGAAGCGTAGACTTTCAGCTTTAATTCAAGGGGTTTAACAAAAATATTGCATTAACCGTTTAGGAATTACAGCCATTTTTTACAGAGTTCCTC
>CM040468.1:15189659-15227140 GCA_022758105.1 Pangasianodon gigas | reverse complement strand
AGGTGTGCTTTTATATGCATCCACAGGTGTGCCACCAATTAACTCAAATGGAATCAATTAACCTATCAGAAGCTTCTTAAGCTCAGAATGGAATCATCTGGAGTTTTCTTTTTGTTTAAAGACACAATAAACTTAGTGTATGTATACTTCTGACTTTGATGAAAGTGATAAAAAAAATACATAAAAATTCTCCCTCGCTTGATTCTGACATTTAACAAATGCAAAAAATATGTTAATATTTATTGATCTAAAACAGAAAAAGTTTACTCTGATTTAATGTTTGACAGTAAAGAAAAAAAAGTTTGTTTGTTTTTTTTCTGAAGTGTATGTAAATATCTGGTTTCAACTGTGTGTGTATATATATATATATATATATATGTAGCAGTTGTGACTGCATTTGCAGTTAAAAGAATCTTCAAAATCTTGGATGCTGCAGCACTCTCAGCATCCCTAATTCAATCTGCGTCCTCTCTCTGGGGGCAGTAGCAGTGCTGTTAATACTGCACCACACAGAACTGTATAAAAACTGTTTTCAGGTTCAACACTGTTGATGGAGTTTTAAAGAACACACCAAAAAAACACAGATTGACAGATTTCATTTGCAACATGCAGGCTTCTTGCTTAGATAACAATAAGTCAGACAGAGCCATCAGGCTTTGTGACTGAGCCACGCACGGTTAGCAGCTTTAGAGGAGAATGTCAGGAGAAAATGTGTAGATAGCAAGATGTTCAATGTTAGGTTTTTCATCAGTGATTTTACATTATTATTACATATTATTGAAAAGCAATAAACAAAAACCTTGTTAGTCATTCTCATTTGTAAGACATATGTAAGCCAACTAATTATTTATTGATTAATTCACATAAATAATAGATTACTAAAATATTTGTTTTTTTGCAGCTCTAGTTTCCTCTCCCTACACCAGGTTCTTGCCTGCCAGCATGGTGATCCATGGATTTGTCAATGCTTTGATTATCTCAGCAGGCATGTTATCAAATTCTTTTGGAGTGAGTTTCTCACCAGCTCATATGTACGTCGAGTGAGACAAACGATAGCATTTACTCCACATTCACTGAAAATTGGCCTGGGAGATGATGAATTTGCACTGTTTTTCAATTTAATTCAATTTTATTTATATAGTGCTTTTAACAATGGACATTGTCAAAAAGCTGATATAGATTTACATTTAGGTCCCTAATAAGCAAGACACAGTTGCAAGGAAAAACTCTCTGAGATGACATAAGGAAGAAATCTTATGAGAGACTCATAAGGGGACCCATCCTCTTCTGGGTGACGCTGGATAGTGGGATTATTAGTCATTACTCTTTCACTGTATGCTATAAAGTCAAACAGCACTGAGTGTCTTAAAAGAGTCATTTTTTATTTGATTAGAGTTTTTAGCTTTATGTTTATAGTATCCAAATGAAGTTATCCACTGAATAGTGAATGAGACTATTCCAGACTATTCCAATTTGACAAAACTGTCTATGCCCATGAACCCCCAAGAGCTACACCTTTACACCTAAGAGGAAAGCTATTAACAAAAGCTTGATTAAACAAATAGGTTTTCAGCCTAGACCTAAAAATTGAGACTGACTCCTGAACACTAATTGGAAGGCTGTCCCATAACTGGGGGGCTTTCTAAGAAAGGCTCTGCCCCCTGCTGTGGTCTTTTTGTTATTCTAGATACTAATAAAGAGGCTGAACCTTTTGATTGAAGCAGGCATGGCAGATCATAAAAGACCAAAAGTTCGCTCAGGTACTGTAGTGCAAGGCCATTCACTGCATTATAGGTCATTATCAGAATTTTATAATCAATGAACTGGGAGACAGTGCAGTATGGATAAGATAGGTGTTGATGTGATCAAATCTCCTGGTTCTAATAAGGACTTCAAATAAGGGCTGCTGCATTCTGGACTAACTAGAGCTTGTTTGGGTACCTACTGGAACATCCAGACAGTAAGGCATTACAATTATCGAACCTAGAGGTAACAAAAGCGTGAATTAGGTTTCCTGCATCATGCAGCAACATTACATTTCTTATCTTAGTGATATTTCTAAGATGAAAAAGGCTGTCTTAGAAATATTATTTACCTGAGCTTCAAATAAGAGACTGGAGTCATTAATCACACCAAGGTCTTTCACCAATGCATGTGATGTAATAAAAAGGCCATCCAGAGTTATTGCATAATCAGAAGCTTACTTTGAGCTGTCTTAGAAGAAGTACTTCTGTTTTGTCAGAATTGAGTAAGATGAAGTGACTCAGCATCCAGTGTCTAATGTCCTCTGTCATCTGGCTTTGCTGAAACATAGAGCTCTATATCATCATGTTTATGAACAGTTGCACCCAGAGGTAGCATACATAGAGAGGAGTAGTGGGCTTAGAACAGAACCTTGTGGAACACCAATCTTTACGTTTGTATGCACAGGCCTTCTCGCCTGACATCAGTGCCTAACGTCACCAATGCTCTTATTTCTGAATGGACAAATCCCCACATTCCAAAATCTAGTGGAAAGCCTTTCCAGAAGCTCAGAGGTTATTAAAACAGCAAATGCGAGACTAGATCTGGAATTGAATGTTCAGTAAGCAAACATTTGGCCATATACAGTCATGTGGAAGAAGAAAGTAAAGAAAGTCCTCTTTCAGTTCTATGTTTTTTACGTATCATGGCCTAAATTTGTATGGTCTTCACAAACTTCTATAAACAAACTTATAACCTAAGATGACAACAAAAAACACAACAGATTTCAATGTGCAGTCATTTTTTCCCAAAAAAAACAACATTCAGAAAACAGGTGGGGAAAAAACAAGTACACCCTATAATTCAGTAACATGTAGAATCACCTTTAGCAACAATAACTTGAAGTAAATATTTTCTCTAGGGGTTTATCAGTCTGTCAAAAATGTGTTTTCAAATTTATCTGGATTAATGTGGCTGTAGCTTCAGTTTAAAAAAAAAACCCCTCTGAAGATTTTTTTTTTTTTGGTTACGATCATATTTTCTGTTTTCTGACATTATGACAATTAGCTAGCTAATATCAGAAGCCCACCTGGCTGCACCTGTATTCATCAGTTTTTCAGAGGTTATTCATAGGTTTTTACTCACTTGGGGGCCCTCTTTCTCCCAGGGGTCCCAGGTTTGCCTATGTACACGTCTGGCCACGCCTGCAAGACTGTCAGACAAAGTGTGCATGAGTTGAACTGCTTTGTTAGAGAATGTGAGTTTTAGTAGTATTATTTAAAATGGATACTCTTATAAAGACCACTCCTGCAGTTATAGAGACCATGCCTGCTTTTGGAGCTATACCAAGCATAAAAAAGGTTTATGAAATATGAATCTGTTTAATGCAGAATGAGACAGACTTTGCGAGACATACATGCCCAGGTTAATAAAGGTTAGCTTAGGAATTTGTGATTTTCAGCTGATTTAGAGAAGTGGCATAGGTTACAATTTTTGCCAGGTTTGAGAAATATCAGACTTGGATGAATTTAAATGGTTTTCAGTTGAATAACATTATGCACAGTGCTTACATTTTTTTGTCCCCATTTCCCTGTCAATGTGGTTTGTTTTTCCAAAAGATCATCATAGATAATTACATAACCACTCTGTTTTCACCACGACACAATTTATCTAGACTGTGAACTGTTGCAGATGCCCCAACATTTTCCAACATGTTTGAAATTATCAGCAAGAAAACTATCATGAGTAATAAGACCAGCAATGAGCAACAGCCAATGACAGTAAAAAAAGAAATTCTCAGGGATGTTTTATAAAAAAATAAGTGTGGGCAGAGATTAATGGTCCAAATGGCAAATTTAGGCGTCTTAATTCAAAGAATCCTAACTGAGAAAGATAATGAAATTTGCGCCGCCTCAGGCTGCCATGGTAGTTCTCTCTCTCCTGTGTTTGTTTGTTGACTTTTTTTGTTACTCTCCAGACAAAATATATTGTGTTATATTTGGAAAGTGGTTATCAATATTAGGGCGATCATCCCTGCTAGCGTGGTACCCGAAGTCCTCCCAGTGACCTTTTAAAATCTAACCAAGTGACCGGTGGAAAGCAGTGTCACGCTGCCGGTATGCATCTGAAGCAGAGGAAAGAGAGCCAGAGCTTTGCACTGCTGGAGGAAAAGCCGCTCTGTGTTACCTGAACTTTGCGTATGCCAGGTCCACTCTTTTTGCAAAAAAAAAAAAAAAAGATTATATAAACATACCAATTTGGATTAATAACATTCAGCTGGACCTCAGCTTTTTTTCTGTGAGCCATGGCACACCCTAGACATCCCTAATACAGCATTGGTGTTACTGGGCTGTCAGCTGATTATAGCCAACTACAACACAACTAATAAGGAAAACCAAAGGACGAGTTTCCGTATAAATAGCAACTGGTGTATCAATGTCAAAATGCTATGCCAGTTCTGCTCACCCACTCTGGAGATACTTTTTATAGATTGCAAGCCATTTTATTCTCCTCAAGAATTTTCATATTTAATTTTCACTGGTGTTTAAATTCACTCTGGGCACTCATGATGTGCAATAACTGAACATATTAAAAACACTGAATACCCAAACACGATTTTAATTCTGTTCATCTTTGAACTGCCCAAATATAAACAGATGGTCAACTGCCCAACATGAATGGTGAAAATTTTGGACCATTATTAAATGGGCCTATAGGTCATTCTCTTATTCCCCCAATATGGCTAACCAACTCAGCAACGTTCCTTTTTCAATTTTTACAGAGCCCCTATCCATTCGCCCTGGGACTCCACAAAGCTGTGTATTCTCACATCTCCTCTACTCCTTGTACACCAAGTGCATGTCCAGTGACTCTTCTACCAACCTGAAAAAATTTGCAGATGACACAACCCTAATAGGCCTCATTAGCAACAATTGTGTGTCTACCTACAGGAGAGAAGGCTCTATCTGGCCTTGTGGTGTATCGAGAAAATCCTGGACCTCAGTCAACTAAACTGTTTCTGTTTCAGAAACTAACCTTAGGTAAATGGTGCTGCTCCATGCAGTACCCTATGCAGTACTATATGACCCCTAAACAGTTTTTTTCCCCAAGAGCAGTCCCCAGTTGTATTTGGACTGTTGTTTTGATATATATTTATTGTTCATTATACTATATTTAATGTCTGCACTTTTGTAGGTCTGTATGTTGTATATATTTTTAGATGATAGATTTAGACAATACTGGCTTAGAACATAAAGTAGCAGTCAAACAGCCTATTGAAAAACTTTGTCAGCATTTTGTGCAGATGATGAAACATCCTTTCAACATTATTGTTTGCCTTTACTCTTCTACAAATGTATACACTAATGATTAATAATGTCACCCAGAAAAGTATAAATTTCTTTTTGAATCTGGTTCTTCCCAAGGTTTCTTCCTCTTATTGTTTCAGGCTTGCTCATTATGGATCTAAGCCTACATCCAGATTCCTGCAAAGCCACTTTGTGACAGTGTCGGTTGTTAAAAGCACTATGCAAATAAAACTGATTTGTGTGAAAGACAACAGTTTCATAAGAATTGGAAGAAAAGTGTAAGGCAAGTTTGAAAAAGTAGACTTCCAGATACTTTGTAAATTAGCAGAAATTTAGCAGGTGGAGCTAAATAGCCAAAATGTTTGTAACCTTTTTTTCCCCTTTTTAATCAAATTAAAGAGAATGTTGATTGCATGAACCTTTATTCTAGGGAAAAAGCAATAACACAAGCTTATGTTTGTTAGTGGTGATAGGGTGGTGGTAAGTGGTGACAAGTTCCTTCTCATCAAGGAGAATTAGTATGGATAGTTTAATGATAAGACTATCAAATGCTTATTAAAATCTGATTGGCCAATGGAAGACATGGTTTCCAATGATTGTCACACTTAAAAATGACCTTATAGACTAGCATGTAGATGGAAAATGGAATATTTCACTTCAGACTTGTGGTTGCAGAGAAACACTTATATAATAGTTATAAAATATTATGTAATTGAATATTATAAGCCACCTTATATTATAAGCCATCATATTACAGAAAACTTGAGGGCTTTCCGTAATGAACAGATACCACATGTTTTGTGAAAACTGGACATAATTGTGATCACAAGAAACACAAACTGGACAGTTTAAGACAGGAAAAAGACCAGGTGATTTTTTTTTTCTTTCTTTTTCAAATTTTCAACTGTCCACTTTGGGTGAGCCTGTGCCCATGATAGCCTCAAATTCTTGTTCTTGGCTGACAGGAGTGGATCCCAGCATGGTCTTCTGCTGTTGTAGCCCATCCACCTTATGGTTCGATGTTTTGTGCATGCTGAGATGCTTTTCTGCTCACCGCGGTTAAGAGTTATTATTTGAGTTACTATATCCTTCCTGGCAGCTCGAACCAATCTGGCCATTTTCTCTGACCTCTCTTATCAGCAAGCTGTTTCCACCTACAGAACTGTTGCTCACTCAGTGTTTTTTGTTTTTCGTGCCTGTGTAAACTCTAGAGACATTCCTAGGAGCAGTTTCTGAAATACTCAAACCATTTGGTATCAACATCCATGCTACAGTCAAACATCCATGCTACGGTCATGCTACAGTCACAGAGATCACACTTTTTCTTCATTCCGATGTTTGATGTGAATATTAACTGAATTGACATGTACCTGCATGATTTTTTTTGCATTGCACTCACATTGAGTATACACTCACTGTCCACTTTATTAGGAACCTTTAACCTTTAGGAAACTTTAAAGGAGGTTATCCACCAAAAGTCAGTGACAGGTAAGGAGGGCATTAGACAAAGAAGCAAGAGGCGTAGGGTAACTCTGAAGGAGATGGAGAAATCCTGTATGGGAAAAGCTGTCACAGGACAACCATTGCACGGACACTTCACAAACCTGGCCTTTTGGAAGATTTTTGAAGAGAAAAAAGCCATATAAGTTTGCCAAAGGCATATTAGATACTCAGCACAGATGTGAAAAGAAGGGGTTCTCTGGTCCGATGAGACCAAAACTGAGCTTTTTGGCCTTGGCAGAAGTATTACATTTGGCGCAAACCCAAGACTGCTCATCACCCTGAGAACACCATCCCCACAGTGAAGCATGGTGATGTTATTTGGGGGAATGCTTTTCATCAGTAGGAAATGAGAAAATGGTTATGGTTGAGGTCAAGTTGGTTGGTGCCAAATATAGGGCAATCTTAAAAGAAAAACTTTTCACCTTCAGGACAGCAACCCTAAAATTACTGCCAGAGCTACACTGGAGTGATTTCAAAACCAAGAACCTGAAAGTTTTAGAATGTCCCATTCCAAGCCATGATCTCAGACTGATTGAGGATCTGTGGCAAGACTTGAAAATTGCTGTTCACCTGTAGGGGAAATGGGTTTCCTTACACAAGAAGAACCAGAAATGCAAAGTACCTACTAGCAAAGTAGAGCTGAGGCCTACTTTGTTTACATATACCCCATGTTACCATGCATTTCTTTTGGCAAGTCAATTTGTCATCTACTTTGTTCACATCAGAGGTTGTTTTAAAACAATTGATTAGAGACAGATTTATTTCAGCTTTGATTCACTATAACAGAATTCCAGTGGGTCAAAAGTTTACATACACCATGTTGACTGCCTCTTTAATTAGTCGATTCCAGAAATTGATGTAATGAATTTTAGAAACTTCTGATTGTCCAGCTGTCATAATTTAGAGTTAAGTGGGAGTGCACATGTGGCTGCATTTACATTTAGATCAATTTTTTGCCCTTGATACCATAGAAAAATCCAAGCAACTCAGCCAGCAAAATTGTGGACCTCCACAAGTCTGGTTCCTCCTTGTAGAGAGAGAGTCCTACATGACTATGGGCTGACAGGCTGTCTTGCAAGCAAGAAGCCACTAAGACCAGCCTAAAAAGCCAGACTGAATTTTGCAGGTGATCCCCAAACCTTTGGAGGAGTGTTCTTTAGTCAACAAAAATTGACCTGTTTGGCCATAATGATCAATGCTATGTATGGAGGAAAATGGGAGAGGCTTTTAATCCGAAGAACATCATCTCACCTGTGGCATGGGGTGGCAGCATCATGTTGTGGGGATCTTTTCCTGGAAAAGAGACTGCTACCCTTCAAAAAGATGGCATCATGAGGAAAGAGGACTATCTAAAACTGCAACACCTCAAGACATCAGCCAGAAAGTTAAAACTTGGTCTCAACTGTCAGCAGGACATTGATCCTAAGCATACAAATTCAAGGCCCTTCATTTAATTCAGTCCGCGCAGACTATAAAAAAGGATGGTAGTACACTAATGCTGAACATTTTCACACAATCTAGCGTTCACTGCAGATCCGCACCTGCAGCAACCGCCCACATTCTGCATGTGCCACTATACAGCGCTGTTTCATCTCACAGCTCTGAAATTCTGGTTAACATCAACACCTATCTGCTGCGTCTAATGCAAGTCTTTAGGTGGCCCTTGGCCAAAAAACTATCTGGAAACTTGTCTGGTGTTGGCAGTGGCCAGTATTGAATGCCTAGAGGGATAAGGAAATATAATAAATAAAATCACAGTCTGATCTGTACAGTTAAGCTGAAAAGTGTAACACGCTCAATTTTGAGTGGAAGAAGGCATGAATTTGTTGTTTTAATCATTCAGTGCACAAGCTATTGTGTACCAATTTGACCCTAAAATAAAATCAAACATTGTAATAGCAGAACATAATATCTACTTTATTTGGTGGGCGGTTATAAATGGAATTGTAATGATGACTTCGTTGACATTTTATGAATGTCATCACAGCACAGCTACTGTGCAAAATGATGTTATACTTACAGACGGCTGTCTGTAGTTTAGTTTGTTATAGCTTTTTCCTATAAATGTCATTTTATAGGCCCACTGTAGTTTCGGGGCCTAGGTTATTGGTTTTAAGTGGTAGAATAGGTAATAATCCGTTAAAAATTAATAGCTTTGGTTTACACCCTTCAAGCGCTGACAAAAATTATGTGGCCATGCTTTAAATATCCTTTTATAACCAATGCTTGTGATGCTATAAACGTAAACATTGTAAACGGTGTTGTTGAAATTCATATTTGTGTTTAACAGACCTGTTTTCATAGTTCCGTGTTACAAATGCAGAAGCAGTAGCGTTTCCAAAATTCTGGTGAGATAATGTACAATGTAAGCAAATACAGCTTGCAATCATTAGAGTGTTGCTAAGTGCATAAATAATTCAAGCAAACATCCAAACTTGGTTGATGTTGTGTAGCCTTTATTTTTATAATACAGCTACATGTGCATGTATGCCTGAAATTTAGCATTTTGAATAACATAAGGTTACAATATGGGTGAAGGGGGGGTCCTTGGAGTTAAAATAGCCCCAGGGCCCTGTATGGTCTTAATCTTGGCCTGTGTATGTGGGCCTTCCCACAAAGTTAGAAGCATATAGGATTGTATAGGATGCATGCTGTAAGCATTACAATATACCTTCACAGGTGTCAACAAAATTTTGGCCAGATAGTGTATATCTGCATTACTCAGACATTACACATGGAACCTGGCAACCCTGCTCATGGAACAAATATTAAGTTAATTAACATTAGCCCGTATGAATCAGAGATGCACTATTAGTTTTTTTCATCAGTGGAAACCTGACAGACAGATATCACTGACATACATCTAGTGAATGTCACGTTTAATCCTCCAGATGTACAATAAGATAAGCAGGCAAGCATAAACCAGTCTCCTCTGCTTCACATCAGGCCATGTCCTACCACCCGCATGGATTATTTTCCTATAACAACATGCCCCATACTGTTTTATTCATTAGACATTGTTTGAAGCTGGATGTGACCTTGGAAAGAGATGTGCACTTTAAAACACACTTCCTGGTTTTTTGTAAAGCTGTGTCAAGAAATGCATGCTTATTCTTCCCACTAGGTAGTTCAAGGAATATTTCTTTGTTTTTTAGCCAATTGCACATATGTTACTGTCATAATGTTCAAATGTTAAGAGTACTCCTAAATTATAAATCAAGAATAAAAATGTAGTGTAGTGAAGACTTGGGGTCACAGAAAATATAATGTTACATAATGTCCATTTTGGGTCATGCACAGTTTATGCATAACCAGAAATGATAAACTCACTAAAGCAGATGAAAAAATTAATTAAATGCCAGCCATTCTAAATATTTTCTCTTTGAGATTCATTATGAATCTTGCCATAATTGGTAGGTTTTGTCTTCTATGAAACAAAATAAATCATTCACCATAATATTTCTGACCAACTTGACTATGGCAGGTTTCGCCATGCAACTATTGCACATGCAGAAAGTGATGATGTTGACACAGCAACCTATATCATTCAGCCTTAATCTATGGTGAGTCTGCAAGATGTATTATGCAAGTATGTGGTATGCAGTCTGCAAAGCATTATGCTTTTCTTGTATTTGTGTTATTAGCTATGACAGGAATATAGAGGCTACAGTAATCACTGTTTATCTTTGTGACGGTGGGCCTGCAGCCCCCGCACTAAAGCCTTTACACACTCCTTATGCAACTTCAGTACTTCTGTTGTTGTGGACAGCGTGGGAGCACATGGCCACGGGGCAGCAAATCTACACATGGCTGGCAGCCAATGAAAGCTGCAGCGGCTCCTCAACCTCCCTGAGAAGACGGGAGTATAAAAGGGCACGGCGGATACGGCAAGGTGAGCCAGTTTGGTCTTCATGTACCTGCTGATCCGTTTCTCTCCCTTTCTTTCTCCCTACCTTCACTGCATTGAATTGAATAAAGAGCACCTCTGTTTGCACTGCTCCTGCCTCCCCCCATGTTTGTGTTCAGCCTGTCGCAGCTTCGAGTTGCTACAGTGCTGGAGAATGCGGGCATGAGCACGGACCCAAACCCCACACCTCACATGGATCATATGCTGAAACACCTTTTGGAGACCAGCCTCCAGCAACAAGCGGTGACCCAGGAACAGGCACTAGGGCTCCGTACTGCCACTGAGATGTTGGTGACTCTCCAAAAAGTCTCAGAAAACCGGACATGCCGCACCCCGCCTCCCCACATCTGGCCAATAAACCCTGGCTAGCCGGATGCGCCCTCCACACGCCTTCCCCACTGCAAGCTCCCACCATCACCGTGGAGGTAGATGGAACACCCATCCCAGCACTCCTGGACTCTGGCAGTGTGGTCAGCCTTGCCCAGCCGGCGATCCTGCCCCGCTCGGCTAAGACATGTGGGAGCCACTCGGACTCCTCCTTGCACGGAGATGTCAGGGAGGTCCCCGCTGCCGAGGTACGGGTCGGGAATCACTCTAGCGAATGGCCGATGCAGATGGGTCTGGTGCCCAGGCTACCGGTGCCCATGCTACTCAGGAGAGACTGGCCAGGGTTCCTCGCGGCCCCAACCTCTCCTACAAAGGCCAATGGGTCCAAACGTCCGGCCGGCCTACTGGGCCCAAGGAGAGGATGATGCCAAATGCTAACCCTGTCTCTTCTGTGTTTCACCAGGTGACTCACGAGGGCAACTTCAGGAGCAAATAGAGGATGACAGCCTGAAGCACTGTTGGGGCCAGGTGCTACAGATAGTGGGGGTAAACCAAAGACCTGAGCAGGTGCTGCTTGCCTCCTATTTTTTGGTTTGTGGGGGCTTCTATACTACTGCCCCGAGCAACTGGGCCAAGCCTGAGACCTCCTGGTGGTTGCCTGTCAGAAGACTGAGCTGCTGATGCACATGGCTCACTCACATCCCCTAAGTGGTCATCTGGGGTCCCGCAGGTACAGAATTTCTGCCAGCGGTGAAAGTGCCAATGCACTGCGCCCAAGAAGCCTGTGCCCGCATGACTCATCCTGCTCCCTATCATCGGCATCCCCCTCGAGAGGATAGGGATGGACCTCATAGGGCCGATCCCGTAATCTGCCTGGGGCCACGAGTACTTCCTCGTCGTCGTCGCCTACGCCACCCGATACCCTGAGGTGATCCCCCTTCGGAAAGCCACTTCCTGGAACATCACCAGGGAACTCGTGCTCCTCTTTAGCCATGTGGGGATCCTGAAGGACCTTCTGACTGACCAAGGTACACCCTTCGTCTCCCGACTAATGTCTAATCTGTGCTTGCTGTTTCAGGTGAAACACGTCTATCTACCTCCCACGGACTAAGGGCCTGGCCAAGAGGTTTAATCAGAAGTTCAAGAGGATGTTACTGCGGGTAGTTGATGAGGAAGGGCGGAATTGGGTCTTCCTCCTGCCCCGTGTCCTCTTCTCAGTCAGAGAAACAACCCAGGCGTCCACGGGCTTCACCCCTTCGAACTTCTATTTGGGAGAAGTCTCTGAGGACTGCTGGAAGTGGCCAAAGAGGCGTGGGAGGAGCAGCCCTCGCCGTTCCACACCCTCGTCGAGTATGTCCAAGTCATGCAGGAAAGGCTTGACCGAGTGGCCCCCATTGTTAGACAGCATATGGAGGAAGCCCAGACGGAGCAACGTCGGATCTACAACCGGCCAGCCCAGCCCCGAGAGTTCCAGCCGGGTGACCTAGTGCTCCTCCTACTCCTGAGTGCCAATTGTAAGTTCCCGGCCCACTGGCGACGCCCATACACAGTCCTCGAGCGGGCGGGCCCGGTGAACTATTGCCTGCAACAGCCCTGTATGCGTCCAGACACCCAGATCTATCACATCAACCTATTAAAAAAGTTGACTGAGCCAGGAGTCATGGTAGGACAGATCGCATCCCTGAAGCCCGCAGTCATTTCAGCACAGAAATGCCATCTGGGGCTGACCGAGGCACAGTACCTGGGGCACCACATTGGCCGGGGGTTGAAGGAGAAGAAAATTGAGGCTGTAAAATTGTATGCCCAGCCCACCACAAAAAAACAGATATATGCCTTCTTGGGGTTGGCGGGATACTATCGGAGATTTGTCCCTGACCTCTCCTCTTTAGCCTCCCCAGGTGCGCTGGTCGATAAGCTCTCAAGAGAGCACTCACCAGCTCACCAGTTCTCAGGAACTCAACCCCACCAAGCGGCGGTATGCCACTGTTGAAAGAGAGGCCCTGGCCATAAAGTGGGCCATCAGGGAGCTCTGTTATTACCTGGCAGGCTGACACATCACCATTGTCACAGACGATGCCGCCCTCCAGTGGATGGCCAAGACACCAATGCCAAGGTAACTTGATGGTTCCCTTTGTTACAGGACTTATCTTTCCAGGTGTCACATCGGGCGTGGGTCCACCATAGCAATGCTGCCGGCCTTTCCCGACGATAGGCTTGGAGCTCGGGGGGGGACAACAGCACCAAAGACCATGCTCCCTACCAGCGTCACACCAAGAATCGGAACCCAGATTCAGATGCCTCGACACAGCTCACCCCTGTCGAGCCCCAAGCCTGGACGACCGTGACGGCTCTGCCTCGCACATCCACAACCACCCTGCACTCCTCACACCTACACTGCACTGAACTGAATAAAGAGCACCTCTGTTTGCACTACTCCTGTTTCCCCCATGTTCAGCCCACTGCAGCCTCGAGTTGCTATCTTGTATCTTTTAACTGTATTAGCCACCATTTATCTTAATTAAAGTAACTATTTAACTCCTTGAGAACTAGAAATTCAGCCATGCTATTTGTTCTCTGAGAGAAAGCCTGTGCTTTCTCTGAAGCATTTCATTGTGTTTGAAGGCAGTGTGCACTTTCAGACAAAAGGGGGAGCTTGAGCACTTTTATTTACTTTTATTAATCGGCCATGTTTGGCCTAATTAATTGTTGATGACTAGATGTAACACTATAAAATGTGGAAAAAAGTTCAAGGAAGATGAATACTTATGCAAGGCACTGTAATCTAATAAAAAATAGGGTCTCACCAGTAAGTGCTTGGACCACCTATAAGAAGGAATCTTACCACTCTTGATTTCTTCTGTTTTTGCATATTTGTCAAACTAAATGGTTTCAGATCCTCATACAAAATGTAATATAAGGCAAGGAGAACTTATGCAGTTTTTAAATGATCATTTAATTTATTGAAGGAAAAAGGTTATGCAACACCTATCACCCATATGAAAATGTTGTGCTACTTTTAGCTGCAAGAACTGCAACCACACATTTCCGATTACTGGAGAATTGCTTTAATCTAGTTACATTGGATGACTGCCCTTTTAAGGCCTTGACACAGCAGCACAATGGGGTTAAAGGCAAGACTTTGACTAGGCCACTTCAAAACCTTAATTTTGTTTCTTTTCAGCCATTGAGGGGTGGACTTGCTCTCATGCTTCAGATTGTTGTCTTGCTGCATAACCCAACTGCGCTTGCACTTCAGATGAAGGACTGATGACCGGACATTCTCTTTCAGGATTTTCTGGTAGAGAGCAGACTTCTTGGTTCCATCAATTACAGCAAGTTATCCATGCCCTGAAGCAGCAAAGCATCCCCACACGCTGACTGGTATGAGTGCTGTGTTAGCTTTACTCCAGATGTAAGGGGAACCATGTCTTTCAACATGTTCCACTTTCGACTGATTGGTCCACAGAAAATTTTCCCAAAAGGCTTGGGGGTCATCAAGGATTTTTTTGGCAAATGTCAGATGGCACACCACTGTTCCAAGTTTTCTCCATTTGGAGATAATGGCCCTCGCTGTGGTTCACTGGAGTCCCAGAGCCTTAGAAATGGCTATGTAACTCTGTCCAGAATAATGTAGTTCAATTAATTTATTTCTCATCTCTTCCAGAATTTCTTTTGATTGCAGCATAGTGTGCTGCTTCTTGAGACCTTTTTAACCTACTTCATGTTTCTGGAAAGGTTCTATTTAAGTGATGTTTGATTCAACAGGGCTGAGAGTAATCAAGCCTGGCTGTGTCTAGTCTATGTGAGCCCAATTATTCATTTAATTTTGTTAATTGATTCATGTTGTAACTAAGGGGGCAGTTAATGTTTCACACAGTGCCGTGCTGTTGGTGTTGGATAAATTTTCTCCTTCAATTAATGAAATGATAATTTAAATACTGCATTTTGTGTTTATTCTGATTGTCTTTGTCTTGTATTAAATTTTATCTGAAGATCTGAAACGTGTGACAAAAATGCAAAAATAGAAGGAATCAGTGTCACTTTTTCATGCCACTGAAATTTCATGGCAAATTTTATGATGGAGCAGAGTTAAAATCTGGAAAGTGGTAAGATCTTCAAATGCCCTGTAGACCACCATCAACTTAAAAGGCTTAACACCAGATACCACAGAATAATGTGCTTGTTTTGGCATCCTTCCTCAGTGAAGAAACTTTGAGGGAGTGTGGTT
Organism: Pangasianodon gigas; assembly: GCA_022758105.1. Classification (NCBI taxonomy): domain Eukaryota; kingdom Metazoa; phylum Chordata; class Actinopteri; order Siluriformes; family Pangasiidae; genus Pangasianodon; species Pangasianodon gigas. The sequence goes on along the minus strand of CM040468.1, from coordinate 15,211,905 downwards.
TGAATAAAGGTGAACGGGCACAAATGCAGATGTCTGGAAGACTGGAACAGGTTCTCCTCAACAGTTTGCCTATATTTGACTCGACCCATGCTGTCTGTGATGGCATCAAGCTTTCCAGTTCCATTTGCTGAAAGGCAACCCAAGAGCATGACACTACCACCAAAATGCTTGATTACAGGAGTGGTGTTACTTGGGTGATGGGCTGTATTTGGTTTGCACCAAACATTATGGTTTGGGTTTAGACCAAATGGATCAACTTAAGTCTCATCAGGCCACAAAATCTTTCTCAGAAGTGGCTTCCTTCTGGCCACTCTCCCATAGAGGCCAGATCTATGAAGAGCTGATGAATTTGTTGAGGTCTGCACAGGTTCTCCTATTTCACCCAGCGAGCACTGTAACCCCTTGAGTGTTGTACACCTCAGAAATATTTACTATGCAAGCATACTATTAGACACAGGTGAATTTAAAATTAACAGGTGTTATTTTATTTAATTTTATTTAGTTATTGCCTTTCTGACTCTTAAATCATAGGAGCTTAATCAAGTTGATAAAGTATACAATTTGGTATAAGTATTAAGCTCTTTAATTTAGATTTAAAGGCATGATGTCCCACAGAAGAGCTTTTTATTTGTATATGATTTGTATTATGCTGCTGGATTTATTTTATTATGTAATTAAAATGATTTAACTTTTGAGCATTTGATATTCCTTGATATAGAGTTTTCTAATATTTTAATGGAAAATATATATTAGAATAAAATATTCTAATATTATAATGGAGTGGGGTGGGGGCTGGGGGGGTCTTAGCATTGCGCAGGAGTATTTTTGTTGTGAGCCTGAGTATACAACAGTTTACCAAGGTTTGTTTTTGGGTTCACACCTTCAATGTGTCAGTGTAATCAGATTTTCCATCTGTTAGTGTCCACCAGAGTGCTGCAGTGCTCCATTACTGCACTGACGTACACCTTTGTTATGCCTGATAAATGTCTGCACACCATTCTGGCAGACTGCTGTGCCAGATCCACTCAGATTCTGGAGCAAAAGCTTAAACGCTGGACATATTACAAAATAAAATACACAGAGTTGTTCGTTATCAGTAGCTGATTTGCATTTTTCTTGCTGATTGCAGAACTCTTGTTTTAATGTCAAGGTCTTTTTAGACAGCCGTGGAATCAATTGCCACTAACGTAGATTTTTCAAAATGTTCACTCAGTTTCCATAAATTTTAAGCATTTCCTTTGGACTATAGAAAAGTCAGTAAAAATCTATTCAAATATCTTATGGGATTGTGAACCAATACAAAAAAACATGCTCACAAAATTTTGTTCTTCCTCTCTTGCTTCCTCTCAATTTCTAGCAAGCCTGTTTCACTGTGCCTGATCTAAGGGAGTTGCCAAGTATTCCTGAAAACGTGAGTTACTTTAATATAATATAAAGGTAAAAGGCCACACTAACCATATACATGCTACACACAAAATCACTTATTTAGTCAAAAGTGCCATTGCCGCACTGTCACTGGCCATTACTAGGTTTTCTGAGGATCGCAGTGTCTCCAGGTGTCAATTCCAACCTTGCACAAATTCCCCTCCTGTGTGTTAACTTCACAGCTCTTACCATTTCCTTTTTCAGCAACTGAAACTGATATTTGTTCATTTGTTTCAGAGAAACCTGACAGAGTATTTTGTAGCAGTAGATGTAAACAACATGCTTCATCTGTATGCAAGCATGCTGTACGAACGAAGAGTCCTAATCAGCTCCAGCAATCTGAGCACTGTGAGTGTATCCTTTCTCTTCATTGTGCTATCTTTGTATTCTGTCTACACTGCAAAAATTATATGTTAGCAACTGGAAAAAAATACATAGGCAAATTTACCTGATATTTCTTATTATAGGATTATTTTTTAAAAAAAAAAGTTAAATACACTATTCCTAAACATTTTTACTAAGTTCAATGTTGAAATGATCTTATTCTATTCTATTGATAAAACAAAGTAACACAAATTGTGGAAAGGGAAATCTTAAGGAGTAGGAGGAGAAGAATAATATTATCTGAAAAATATAGTTTTAAGCTTCGATTTAAAAGAAGCAATAGAAGTACAGTCACAGACAAACTGAGGTTGAGCATTCCACAGTGTGGGTGCCACTGAATGACCTGCCACCCACTGATGAAAGCCTGGTGTGGGGCACTGCAAACAGTCAGGATCTAAGGGTGATAGATGGTATGCAAGCATGGAGAAGCTCAGAAAGAAGTAGTAAGCCTGAATGGCATCGAAGGGTCTATTTAGTCTTGTCTATTTTGGTATTCTGGATAATGAGTTAATGACAGAGCATGATTGGTTTAGGCAAATGTTCCTTACTGTTTAGTGTTTTTGGTTCCCCACTGTGGTTTTTAATAGTGTAAGCCAGTTAGTGTGCAGACAGCGTTAGTATTCCAAAGTTGTGTCTGCCAGGTGTATGTCATTTGCAAAAACTGGTTGCTTCAGTGTCTGCATTCTGGTTTATTCTTTAAAGGTTTAAGCTGTGATGGTGTGACCTTCTTTTTCTGAATTATCAAAACATAAAAATGGATTTTTGTATGTTTGTTATGATTTGTTTAAAATGAGACCTTTCGGGAGGATAAAAAAAAGTTAATCTCAACCCGTATATTGTAACTGCTTATATAAGTGTTTATTATTGCATATATTATAATTACTTTGCAGCTGAATCATTTGAATCATATACACACACATTCACCGTCCACTGTGACAGAGCACTGCCAGTCAGTCAACTTTACTGTACTTGTTTTTGCTCCTTTTGAATTAAAATCTTGGAAGAAAGATTTCTCTAAAAATTTTTTTTTTAATTTTCGTAATTTTGCCTCTGTATACCACCAAAATGGATTTTAAATGAAGCAATTCATTCATTCACAGCATTTCTTTGAAATCAAGATGTGAATGAGGTGTAGACTTTCAGCTTTAATTCAGGGGGTTTAACAAAAATTTAGGAATTTTTTACATAGTACCTCCATTTTCACAGGCTCAAAAGTAATTGGACAATTGACTGATAAGCAGTTTCATGGCCACGTGTGGCCTGTTTCCTCCTTATTTCATGACAAATGATGGAGATAAAAGGTCTGGAGTTGATTCCAAGTGTTGAAATTGCATTTGGTAGCTGTACATGGGAACTCTCACTACGCGGTCCAAAGAGGTGTCTGTGCGAGTGAAAGAGGCCATCATTAGGCTAAAAAACAAAACAGACCTATCACAGAGATAGCAGAAACTTTAGGACTGGCCAAATCAATAATTTGGTACTTCCTTAAAAAGAAGAAATGCACTGGCGAGCTCAGCAGCACCAAAAGGCAGACCACAGAAGACAACTAAAGTGGATTATCACAGAATTCTTTACTTGGTGAAGAAAAACCCACCAGGAGGTAGGCATATCATTGTCAAAGTCTACAATCAAGAGACGTCTTCGTGAATGTAAATACAGACGGTTTACCTCAACATGCAAACCGCTGGTAACGCTCAAGAACAGAAAGGCCAGATTAGACTTTGCTAAAAAAACCTCTAAAAAAAGGCCTGACTACTTCTGATGCAAGATTAACTTGTACCAGAATGCTGGGAAGAGAAGAGTATGGAGAAGAAAAGAAAGGGCTTATGTTCCAAAGCATACCACATCATCTGTCAAACATGGAGGCAGTATTATGGCATGGGCTTGTATGGCTGCCAGTGGAACTGGGTCACTGGTATTTATTGATGATGTGACCGCTGATAAAAGTACTATACTTTCTGCTCAGATTCAGTCAAATTCTGCAAAACTGATAGGACAGCACTTCTCAGTACTGATGGATAATGACCCAAAACATACCACAAAAGCAACCCAAGAGCTTCTTAAGGCAAAGAAATGGAATGTTCTTAAATGGCTGTCAGTCACCTGACCTCAACCCAATTGAGCATGCTTTTCACTTTCTGAAGACAAAACTGAAGGCAGGAAGACCCACAAACAAGCAGCAACTGACGGTGGTTGCAGTAAAGGCCTGGCCTTTACTGCAGCCGCCTTCAGGGAGGAAACTTTGGTGATTTGGTGATGTCCATGGGTTCCACACTTCAGGTATTCATTGACTGCAAAGGAGTTGCATCCAAGTATTAAAAATAATCCTTATATTAATAATTATGTTAGTTTGTCCATTACTTTTGAGTCTGTGAAAATGGAGGTACTATGTAAAAAATGGCTGTAATTCCTAAACGGTTGAAATATTTTTGTTGATCCCCTTGAATTAAAGCTGAAAGTCTACAGTACTGTGCAAAAGTCTTAGGCACCCTATATTTTTTTAGTAAAAACTTTGTTATAGATTTTTATTTTATGACTTCTACATTATCGAGTCAGTACAAAAACCATGTAGAAATGTAGAAACATTTAATTTCATTATTTTTGAAGGCATCTTTACTATACAGCATTTCTTTGCATGTGCCTAAGACTTTTTCACAGTACTGTGTGTGTGTGTAGAGTGTGTATATATATATATATATATATATATATATATAGATAGATAGATAGATAGATAGAGTTACAAACTGACACAGACAGCTATGCTTCCCTTATTTGAAAAACCACCAGCCACTACTGCTGAAGATGAAGATCGCTCTCTCAGTTCTCTTTTTCTCTCTTAGTTAACAGCATGTGTCCATGGTGCGGCAGCCACGTTGTATCCCATGTACTGGCAGCATGTTTACATCCCAGTGCTACCACAGCATCTACTAGACTACTGCTGGTAAGAACGTGTATATACACACAGACACCATAATACCACAACACCACAATATACATAGCCATTGATTAGAAGATATGATTATAATTTCTAGTGAGAACACACAGCGATACTTTACAGCTGACAGGACACAAAGAACAAACATCTACTCCTAATGGAAATATACCTACCCAATACAGCAACGCAATGATTAATCTTTGTTAAATAGACAGTTATTGGCATACATACACATGTAATCACTCATGTCTTTTGAAAGGTAATTGCTGTCTGCTAATTGATAAAGTCAATAAAATCTGATAATAAAAATAGTTGAAAACAATTTCATTATTGATTGGTCTGTGTTATGAAGCATGCTGTGGTGCACTACGTCACTTCATTTAGACTAAAAAAAAAAAAAAAAAAAAAACATTCCATGGAAATGACAGAGCACTTAATTGTGTAACTTAATCAGGACATAAATTGTGTTGTCATTTGAGTAATATTTTGATTTGTAATCATTCATTTGTAGGAATATGAGAAAATGTGGACCCTGGTTGAGCCATGCTTATTAACTGGTGTGCGGGGTTTTTTTTTTGTTTTTTGAGTTGTCCCACTTTATCTGGTTTTCTGGCTGTATGGCAGATTTATGTGTATATTTTATCTGTTTTTCTTGCCCTATCAGAAAACATAATCTCATGCTACTTTGGCCAAAAAATCTGTACTTTGTATGACAGATCAGTGGGTTAAAAATGACTGATTGAAATGGTCTCAAATCAATGATTAGTATGGATTAGATGAACATTTTCTCACTTTAAAACCCAACTCATAGCATGAAGCATGTGTTTTATGCAGTATTGGGCAGTAGCATAGCGCTTATTAGCATACACAACATACTGTACAGTATTTTTTTCTTTTAAACGTTGAGTGTCAAGTCATCAAGTTTCCATTCTACTTTTGGTTCAAATAGAAGTCGATCCCAAAAAGAGTCGATTCGCTGATACCAGGCGTTGAAAACTGTTATTCAACCTCAAAGCTTTGGAGTCGATTCCACACACCAAAAATGATTCAGCCTAGCAAACACAATGCAAGCAAATTAATTTAGCATCAGAGTGTTTTAGTTAGGGAGACAGGCAGTGGATATTTGTTTGCCTTTATGTTGAATTTTTCTGTTCAGAATTGAACAAATCGGGGCTTGAAATGCAGATAAGACATTGTGTGCGAAACCAGTAAATTATGTGGAATACCACCACGTTTTAGTTTGGTGTCTCATTTGATTGAATAATCACTTACATTTACATTTATTGCATTTGACAGATGCCCTTATCCAGAGCGACTTACAAAAGTGCTTTGAAGTCTATCAAAAATACATTCTGATACTGGCTCACTAGGTCACAAACTAGGAATACCATCAGTCCAAAAACACAATTGGGGAGGTAATAGACAAGTGCTCGGACAATAAAAATTTTTTTTTAATTTAAGTACTAATTTTTTTAAAGTACTATTTTTTTAATTTAAGTGCTAAGGTAAGTACTAATTTTTAATTTAAGTGCTCATCAGCATAACATTTTACTTTCTCTCTCTTTATGCTAGTGCTCCTATGCCATACCTCATAGGAGTCCACTCCAGCCTGATGGAGGTAAGAAAATTCCTGACCAGTTCCCCCCTATCAACCAACTGCTAGTTTCAAATCTCTAACCCCTAAATGTAGTCTTCTGATGAGTGTTCAAAGTGCTTATGCTTACTGGTTATAGTAAGATAAGTAAGATGCTTTATAAAATTTAAACCATTTAGAGCTTTAAACATCACAACCAACAATTTGTAACTAGATTTGCATTTCCTGAAGTAAATACACAATGCTTGAAAAAAGCTCAAGGAAATTTGAAAGGAGAGAAAGTTTTAAAAAAAAAAGTTTAAAAAGGTAAAAATATAGAGTAGGTGTTCCATGGCATTATTTTTGGGGTTTGGAGCAATTAGTAGGCAGGGTGGTGTTTATATTTGGGTTTTGGAACAATTAGAGATCACAGGGGTTTTGGGGGGAACAAAGTCTTTTTTATTTGTGTTTGGGGCAATTACAGTTGAAGAGGGAATTTATTTTTGTATTCTGGGAAAATTAGCAGTCTGGGCATTTATATTTGAAAAGAAAGTTTAAAAAGGTAAGAATAAAAGAGCAGTTCTATGGTGTTCCAGCTCATATACTAGGATTTTGGTCAATTAGAGGTCATTAGAGGGTATTAATGGGTTTAGGGCCATTTAGCAGTCATTAGGGTATTTATATTTGCGGTCTGGGGAAATTAGCAGTCAGAGGGGCATTTTTATTTGGGCTTTGGGGAAATTAGAGGTCGGGGTATTTATTATTGGGTTTTGTGGCAAATGGCAGGCATAGTGGTATTTATGCATGTTAGTGAGTAGACAGAGGATTAATTATGAGGAGAAATGCCTGTCTGTGTCAAAGTGCAGGCCTGCACACCTGCGCAGTGTGTGTGAGATTGACCCTTTGTGACATGACAGAACTCTTAATTGACAAACAGTCCATTTGTGTACAGAATGGATGTCTGTTGCAAATTTCAAAATTTAAACTTAAATAATTTAAGAACTACAAATGGTTATCAAAACCAAGTACTTAGCACACCTTTTGGGACCAACATCTTCAAAATGCAGTTTGAACAGAGTCTGTATATTAAGTGGTTCAGGCTGTATTGATCACAGAAAAGTGTGGAGGAAGAAGAAGAAGTAGATTTGCATTTCCTGAAGGAAATACACTGTTACAGTTAATGGAGGTATTTATTTTTGAGTTTGGGGACAATTAGCATTCAGGTATATATTTTATTTTTGGGTTTGGGTATATTTAGCAGGCATGGGGTTTACTGTTGCAATCGTTTAGTCTAAAAAGGCAGTTGGGGATATTTATATTTGGGTTTGGGGAAATTACTGCTTATGGGGGAATTTATTACATAGCAGTCAATGTGGTATTTATATTTGGGTTTGTGGTGATTACAGGTCATGGAGGTATTTCTTTTTTGAGCTTTGGGGCATTTAGCAGTCACATGCTATTTAGAGACCAAGCATCAAGTGTGTAAAGGGCCATGTTGTTTCTGTTAGGATTATTATTAGGGTCTAAGCACAAAGGGTGTGAAGGGCCCTATTGTTTCCGTTAGGATTATTAGGTCCCAGGCATCAAGGGTCCAAAGGTCCTTTCTGGTATTTTTGAGGTGCTTGCCGTGCTCACAAACTCACGGAACCTGGCACACACATCGGAAATGCTGGTCATCAGGGGTTTGCAACAGATTGGAGCCAGGTCTTGCCCTGGTGCTCAATAGCACCCTCCTTTGACATTTTTCTTCAGTATGAGCATCCAGTTTCATTTACATGCACCAAATTTGTTTGGTATATGGGTCTTCTTAAGATAAAAGAATTTCACACTCACATCCATTAACTCCACCCAACAGGAGGTCGGCAGTTTTTGATTTTGTGCATTTTGATGGCTTCCAAACATTTAAAACATGCAACTCCCAACAGGAAGTGAGGCTTTTAAACCAAACATTTAAATACTCCTTCTAGAGGATATATCTAATTCATACTAAATTTTGTCAGCAAGATGTCGTCGACACGGAATTACCAGGAATTTTTGATATCTTTAATGTTCTTGCTATGGCGAGGCAATCAGTTAACATATTACACTGCTCAAACAGGTGTGGCGTATTTCCACTATACATCATGCAATGTGGCCCAAATTACACATTTATGTTCAATCATGGGGCATGGTCACATACATATGCCAATAGTGATTTTTGTTATAGCACCACTATGGGTGCTACTATGGGGTTTATCATATTAAAACCAGACTTAGTCAGCATGATGTCAATATGTCCATGATGCTAAATTGTGAAGGAATTTTTTGATATCTTAAATGGTAATCAGTACAATGTTAGCACCTAATAGTTTATAAAGTTGAATAGTTTCTGTTAACCCTTCTTCTTCCTATAATCATCCTATTCTACTTTCAGAGCCAAGGTTATTGGTGTTAGTGAATAGATTAGATAATATATTAAAAAATGAATAACCATAGTTTATGGCTCTTTAACGGCTCACAAAAAATACTGATGTGGCCCAGGCAGGATTTGAGTTTGAGACCCCTGAATTAGAACATAATAGACTAGTAGACAGCCTACTGGTGAATTTTTTTTTTAAATTTTGAGTGTGTAAATCATGAAAAACACCCACAAAGAAGATGGCAATATATTTGTGTTTACATTATCAGTTTACTCTTGTGGGATATCTCTTTGAGATTCAAGCTCACCACAGCTATCATTTACCCAGGTCTTCTTTGTAAAACACCCACAACACACCTGCTAAATGTATGCCCAATTTATCAAACTACCTATGAAAATTAGCACTTATTACTTGGGGTCCTAGTAAATTAAGGTCATGGTCTCTATTTTCTTACTGAAGAAGTTTGGGAAATAATTGCTAGAAAAAACATTTGAGATTCATAAATGGTCTCATCATTTGTTAATTCATATACTGTATCAAAAAAGAACTTAATATTTTTCTTCATTTGAAATATAAGCTACTCTTGCTCAAACAAATGCTTACAGAAGCACTGAACTGTTAGTTGTTAAATAAAAAGTGCTATGTAATTATTTTATGCCATTAATTAAACTTAATATCTTATTTTGATTAACTGACTAGTTATTTCGAATGAGTAACTAGTTATTTTTAAGATACAATCTCATTTTTTTTTACTTACCTTATTAATTTTACTTAATAACCTGTTATTTCAAGATATCTAGACAAGTTACTCACATAGTAACTTGTTAATTTGACTTAACTAATAATTTCAAGATATTATCTTGTTATTTCTACTTAACTCATTATTTTTACTTAGTAACCCATTATTTCAAGATATGATTTTATTTTGTCTTAATAACTCACTATTTCAACTTAGTAACTCATTATTTCAAGACAAAATCTCAATATTTTTGATATGATAGCCCTTTATTTTGATAGCCCTTTATCTTGTTATTTTGACTTGGTAACTTGATATTTTAAGACATTATCCTTTTATTTTAACTTAATAAAAACATCCCACAATCAATAAGACTAAATTAGCTCATTATTCGTATTACTTACATTGTTTCCCAGATAGTAAGTAAGCCAGACATTGCCTTACTGAAATTAAGCTATGAATGATTCGTAATTCACTTAAGTTAACAGGATGTTCCATAATGGTAGGGGCTATTTTGACTGTTTTGAATTTGGCATATTTATACAATAACATAAAATAAATGCAAAGATTAAAAAAAATCTCATTTTAGGTGGGGTTGTAAAATGTCATCACAACAAATTTTGAAGGGAAAATTCAGCAATAATACTCTCAAAACATGATAATGATAAATAGAGCAGACAACGTTTCGACCATATCAGTCTTCCTCAGGCAGTAAAAATATTAAGTCCTGAATATCTTTAAATAGACACACCTGACAATGGGTGTAGACAACAAACAAGCAAACAATTATCCAATGAAAAACTCCAAAAATTAAATAAATCATCCTCTCAAATATAATATACTCACCTACAGTATGAATCCCAAAACATCCAAAAAGTGAATGACATCAACACACACAAAAATACAAATAATATCCATGCTAATATATAATCAAAATAAGACCTACATTAATACAAACATCTAGGGAAGGGAATAAAGGCCAATATCATAAACAATTTTATACAGCTTAAATAATTCATAATATGCAAGAAATCACAAAAAGGTTTCAATTCAAAATCTATATTAAGTCCTTTTGGAGACAAAGTGTGAATATATAGAACACTTGTCTCTGGAAAAGTAATTTATTAGTGTCACCACTTTTTCTCGATATCTTAACCTCTTCAATCCGAATGTAACGTAAAGTAGACAAATTATGTTTCATTTGATTAAAATAGACAGCAGTGGGGTTCTTTGGCTCATTTACGCTTCTGTAAAGCATTCTATAAACTCCATTGAGTTTTTCCTATATAGGCGAAACCACAAGGACATTTAATCATATAAATAACATTTTTAGTATTGCGTGAAATGACTCCTTTGATTTTTATCTGTTGTCCCAAACGAAGATTTTTTTTTTTAAAAAATTACATTTCGTTGTAAAACTGCATTGTGTTCACTGTCCACGTCTATAGTTGCTGTCAGGAACAGAGAAGCAAGAACTTAGCAAAGATTTTGAAAGATGATCAGCCCTACCAATCAATTGTCGTATATTAGGTGCACGCTTATACACTATTTGTGAGGCTCATTACAGGATCAGAACTAAAAATATACCAATACTTCTATAATTTTTTTCAATTTCTTTAGCTAAAGGTGAGTATTGAATAATACAAGACAAACAATTATTTTTAGACTCCACCTGTTTTCTACTGAGGCATTCATTTTGATCTGTATTCTCAAAAAGGGCAGATGCCTTTTTAATCCAACTAGGTGCATATCCCCTTTCTTGAAACTTCTGAGTTAAATCATTACATTGTTTTTTTTTTTATATGCTTCATCGGAACTACAAATCCTGTTCGTATCCTGTTAAACTGACTAATCAGTAAGCTTCTCTTTAGAGGGGTCAGATGGAAACTTCGACCATGTAAAATGTTATTTCTATCTGTCGGTTTTCTATAAAGATCAGTTATTAATCTGTCTCCATCCTTAATGATCAAAAGGTCAAGAAAACTGACCTAAAACTTGTTGTAATCAATAGTAAATTTAAGATGTTCACTACTGGAATTGAGGAATTGCGAAAAAATCAAGGAGTTCATTTTCAGTGCCAGTCCACAACATAAAAATATCGTCAATATACCTACGCCAAAGATTAACTTTAGACATGAATGGATTAACATCAGAGTTGAAAACACATTTATGTTCAAATAGACCAACATATAAGTTGCCATAATTAAGAGCCATAGTACTCCCCATTGCTGTTCCCTTGATCTGCAAATAAAAGTCATGCTTATACATAAAGAAAAGTACCAATCTATCAAGTTCCTTAATACAGTCAATACCTGGAGTTTTATTACAAAAACAATCATGTAGGAAAAAAATCAATAGCGTCAACACCTCCATCGTGAGGAATATTAGTATACAGAGACTCAACTTTTAAAGTGACTAGATATATATCATTTGGCAATTGTACAGATTTTAATATCTTAATCATGTCCATAGAGTCCTGCACATATGAGGGAAGGCTTTTAATAAATTGTTTTAGGAAAAAATCAATAAAAGTCAATATTTTTTCAGTAAGTGAACCAATACCTGCTATAATAGGTCTACCAGGTGGTTTAAGAATATCTTTATGTATCTTAGGTAGTGTATGTGTGTGTGTGTGTGTGTGTGTGTGTGTGTGTAATATATATATAAAACTGGGGTTATTGGAAAGTCAACCTTCAGAAAATCAAATTCATTCTTAATAATGTATCCCCTCTCAAAAAAATACCTCATGTATTTCTCTTTTAAAAGATGTTGTGGGAGCAGAAGATAATGGAATTATCCAATTGTCTTTGAATTTCTTGGTCATAATCAAACAAATCCATAACTACTAGTGAACCACCCTTATCAGCAGGTTTTAACACCAACGACTTGTTATTTTTTAATTCAAATAGGGCATGTCTTTGTTCTTTAGACAGATTATTAAAAACTTGATATTCACGCTTCTTATTAAAAATTTGACTTACATCTCTTTCTACTAAACAGCAATATTTTTCCAAAGAAGAATTTCGATTTTTGGGTGAGATGAATGTAGATTTTCCTCCAAAAAATATTATGAATTATTTAAGTTGTATAAAATTGTTCTTTATGATATTGGCCTTTGTTCCCTTCAGATGTTTGTATTAATGTAGGTTTTATGTTGATTATATTTTGGCTTGCATATTATTTGTATTTTTTGCGTGTTGATGTCATTCATTTATTGGATGTTTTGGGTGTATTATTATATAGGTGATTATATTATATTTGAGAGGATGATTTAATTTTTGGAGTTTTTCATTGGATAATTGTTTGCTTGTTTGTTGTCTACACCCATTGTCAGGTGTGTCTATTTATAGATTTTCAGGACTTAATATTTTTACTGCCTGGTGAAGACCGATACAGTCAAAACGTTGTATGCTGTATATATTATAAAAATGTTTTGAGAGCATTATAGCAGTGTGCCGTCCCTTTTTCCTTTATGATTTATTTTGATTTTTTTTGGCCTTGCCCCTGTTAAAAACTTTTTTGAATGTGTGTACATTATCTTCTTTCATCACAACAAATTTTTTAAAATACGTTTTGATTATTTAATTGTAGAAACTATGGGCTATAATAGTCTATTTACATTGGTTAAATGGTTAAGTTGACCAACACAGAAAATTACATGAAAATAAATTACTTATATTTTATGCAGTTTTTTTATTAATATGAAATCCATACAATGCCCCATCAGACTCTGCATCCACTTTAATGGATCTCAGATGATTAGGGTATTTCTGTTTATTAAAATGCGTAATATAAATGAAAGTTCACTGATTGGATCTGTGTAACCTATTAGAGTAAAGATTTGCACATTAAAGTATTTCCATCCTTCTGAGAAGGAGCTTGGAAGCAGTAAAAAAAAAAAAAAAAAAAATCAGAAGAGTAAGGGCCTTTCAAAACTTTTCATGTATACATATTACATGTTGATGCTCCCAAAGAAATTCTGACCAATCCCACCCACAATAAGTTATTATAGTTTGCATCAGTCTGCAGTTCTTGCGCACTTCGTTGGTTCTATAACTAATCAGCTTGTAATGCATTGCCATTATCTGTATCCGTTTAGTATTCAAAATATTCAGATCTGTTTTCGTATTCTATCTATTTTTTGGAGAGCCAGCAGAGACATGCTGCCTTGCACAGCTCGTGGCCTGCATGAGCTATATGGAGTGCCAGTTCATAAAAGCATATTTCTTTTATTTGTGCAGAAATGTGGTTTTATTTTGGAGCTCAGAAAGTTTAGGTTGGGCTAAAACCAAATGGTGCATCTCCCATTAGTATCATGTTAATGAACATGGTAGCCTATTAATTCCGTGAGTAGGGACACACAGCTCTATCTTTCCTTAAAACCTAATGAGCTGTGCTTACTACAACACCTCAATGCGTGCATTGTGGATATTAAGACTTGGATGGTTAACAATTTTCTTAAACTAAATGAAAACAAATCTGAGCTTATTGTCTTTGGCCCTAACTTACAAATATTCTACCAAATAATTTAGAAGTATTGGCACAATATTTTAGACCACCGGTGAGGAATCTTGGCATTTTATTCGACTGTGACCTCAGATTTGATCAGCCAATCAACTCAGTTGTAAAAAGTAGGTTTTTATCAATTTAGAACAATCTTTAAAATCAAGCCGTTCTTCTCTCTTCAAGCCATTCCTCTCATTTAGGTTATTGCAATTTGTTATATCTTGGTATCAGCAAGACATCTGTTGATGACCTACAGTTAGTACAAAATGCAGCTGTGAGATTACTCACTGGCACCAAGAAAAGAGACCACATCAGCCCTGTTTTGGCATCACTGGCTTCCTGTCCACTACAGGATCCAGTTTAAAGTTTTATTGTTTGCTTTTAAAGCTCTTAATGTTTTAGCTCCCACCTATACCTCTGATCTGTTGTACCAATATTCTTGCTTTTTTATGCTTCTATATGATATTAACTATGTACAGCAGTTTGGTCAACTTTGGTTGTTTTAAATGTGCTTTATAAATAAATTACTTTGTTCAGGCATAGGAAAAGTAACTATTTGGGCTAGTTGCAAATATTTGTGCAGTTTTTGAGTTGAGTTGGGGTAGTTGAGGTGGGGAATTTTGCTGGCAACCCTCCCCACAAGCTTCCGCAAGCTGTTCTTTAAGCTTTAAGCTCCACATTAAAGTAAAACTTTTGCATGATTTTTTTGGTTTCATCCTGCAAGATTCTGATGCACACAACTAAACTAAAGCTATCTATTAAAAAAAAATACTGATTTCACATTTGTTTAGGGTGCATTATCTCTTCAATCCAAATAATGTATTTGTATTAACTTACAGCCCTAACATCCATATTTAAATATTCTATATATATTTAAAATATATATATAAAATATCTAAAAATTTTACTACAAATTTTTAACTTTTTAAAAATTTTTTAATTTTTTAAATTTATGTGAATTACCATCACCATCAGACATATTTGTGTCAACTGAATTCTTCTTCTAAAGCAATGTCTGGCTTACTTAATATCTGAGAATAAGCATAAGTAATAAGTATCATGAGCTAATATTCAATAAATTTGTCTTATTAGTAGAATGTGGGGTGTTTTTATTAAGTCAAAATAACAAGATAGTATCTTGAAATAAAAAGTGACTAAGGCAAAATAACTTGATCATATCTTGAGTTACTGTGTGGAAAGTTATACAGTTATGATAGCAACTTATTTTGACTTAATAACCTAAGTCAAACAGTGACGTGATATCTTTATATTAAGAGTTATTAAGTTGAAACAAAGTTATTAAGTCAAAATAACAAGTTACTGAGGTGAGACAATGGACTAGACACTATCAACTTAGAACCTCTCTAGAACAGTCTTTGCTAAGGTTTTAATATGCTCCTTTAAACATTCAAACTCTAACAACAGTGTCATTTATGCCTGTGTGAACAACAACAGGATTAGATTAGGTACAGGTGGGTGTGAACCTCTGTAAGTCCACCTCCTAGAATTTCAAAGCATTGATCCAGCTAGTTCTATCTGCCGCTAAAGTATCTCTAGCTTAGTTGTAAGCAGTTAGAACAGAGGGACAGCATGCTAGTTTAGCTTAGCACAATCTGCCATAATCCTTTGCAACAGATTGGGTTACATCATGTGCAGCAGTGAAATGATGATTACAGATGATTATTAACACCTGTCTCTCCATTGAAGCTCATGTGGCTAAAATTTGCAGGACAGCTTTTTTCCATTTCATTAACAGTGTTATGCTAAAAAAAATATAATGCCACTGGATGCAGAAGAACTACAGGAGTTCATGCTTTTGTCACTGCTGGGTTGGACTATTGTAATACCTTGCTGTCTGGATGTTCTAGTAGGTGAATAAATAAGCTCCAGTTAGTCCAAAATGCAGCAGCAAGTTCTTATTAGAACCAGAAAGGTTGACCATATTACTTCTATTTTTTTTTTTTTTTTAATTTTTAAAAAAATAATTTTTAAAATTTTTATTTTTTTTTTTGGCTTCCAGTAAAATGTTGCTGTTGCAAATGTCAGCTCTCAATAGGAGAAAGTCAGGGGACCCAGCTTGCGTTTGTACATGAGCTTTTATTTCTTAGCACTTCAAAGACAACAAAAAAAGCAGAAAAAGTGGAGGCTGGGCTGCTTTTCAGCGGCTCATTTTGGCTCATATGTGGTACACTTATGGAACACTCAGGCTCATCTCACTGAGAGAGAGGGAGAGACAAACAGCTTGTTAATATAAGCTCACAAATAAGCAACAGGTGTGCCATGTTAATTGCCACTCCCCCAAAGCTTCTACTGCAGACTCCCAGTAAACCTGTGTTAAAACCCCACTGTCCCAGCAATTGTCTCACCTCCTTTTTGGTCTTGGTTCTTGGGCAGGCTGCAATCACAATAGTTTTATTAATTTACACCTACCCTTGACCCAAGTGGAAGTCCAGATACCGTACCTCCATCCGTCCAATCACACACTTTGCTGGTTTCACCATCTGAAAGACTTTAGGACCTCTCACACATGCTGCACCTGCCACTCCCGATCGTTACTATAGATAATTTTGTAATCCAAATGTGCAGCAGCATGGGCTGTAACACCCGGTCCATTAGTCTTTGAAATGTGACTATGAAAAGCCTGAACAGAAGTGTGACAAATTGGTGTGAACAGGGTAGAGAAGGCTGTTTTTATCTTGGATTTTGGAGAAAACGGAATCTGCCAATAGCCCTTTGTCAAATACAGGGTCGAATGAAAACGAGCCGCACCTGGCCAATTCAGGAGCTCATCAATGTGAGGGTTGGGATAGGCATCAAATTCTGAAACTGCATTCGCCTTGCAGAAGTCCACACAAAAATGGACCGCCATGTGCACCAGCGCAGTGGGGCTGTTTGAATCACTATGGGACTGGACCACTTTTTTTGTGTTCAGGTAAGCAATGTGGTTGGCTGTATACAACCACGCCTGGAAGAGTCCCTATGTGGTGTTCTGTGAGGTTTGTGTGTCCAGACAGGGGAGAAAACATAGATTGCAACTTGGCAATCTCTTCCCTCAGTCTCATCTCATACCCAGCTCATCTATCTACCAATGCCGTCGCCAGAGCAAAAGGGACCACCTCCCTCCATTGTTTGAGGAGGTTAAGGTGGTAATGTGACATAAATTATGTGCCTTTGTCAGTTCGGGATCCCAAATCAGGAGATTATTTGGAACTGTCCTCCGCTACCCTCTTAATGGAGATTGTTCTCAGTGGCACTGCTTCAAGATATTGCATCACATAGTCCACCAGAACTAATACAAAGTGATATGCTCACTGGTCTAATGGCCCAACGAGATCTATGCCAAATCTTTTGAAGGGGATCTCGATGAGAGGCTGAGAGTGCAGTGGCAATGGTTTGGGATGGTAATTGTGAGCAAGCTTTCCAAAAGACAAAAAGACTCAAAACCTCCGTAGTGCTTACACGCTTTAATCTGTCTGTACCCATCAGACTTGTATGTGATGCATCAGTATATGGAATCGGCGCTGTGCTGTCACATAAGCTCCCAGAAGGCACAGAAAAACCTATAGCCTTCGCATCCAGATCATTAACAGTGGCACAATGTAACAAGGCACAGATAGACCGAGAAGCACTTAGTCTTGTATGGGGTGTAAGAAAAAATTCCTCCATTACCTGCATGGTCAAAGGTTTACCCTGGTCACAGGCCATCAGCCCTTGGTCTAAATCAACTCCAGGAAGGGTGTCTCGGTGATGGCATCAGCAAGGTTGCAGTGATGGTCACTCTTCTTGAGTGCTCACCAATATAACTTTGAGTACACAGGCATCAAACTACATGGTAATGCAGATGTTAATGACCCAACATAATCTAAAGTCTGTGACAGCACAGTGAGAGGATGGCCAGCACATGGAAGCTCAACTGCATCCATCATTCTCAGTGAGGAAAGACCAACTGTCTGTGTGCCAAGGAACTCTGTTGTGTGGGTTATAGTTGTCATTCCCTCCACATTATGCAGCAAGATGCTTGACACACTGCATGAAAAACATTTAGGCACTGTAAAAATGAAGAACCTTGCCCATAGTTTTATGTGGCGGCCTGGAATCGACAGATTGAGGATCTAACAAAGGCATGCCCTGGATGACAAAAGGTTCAGAACTCACCACCATTAGCTCCTCTTCATCCCTGGGAATAGCCTTGGCACCATGGCAAAGAGTACATGTTGATTTTGTTGAGCCGTTTAAAGACTCCATGTTTCTAATTGCTGTGAACGTGCACTCTAAATGGACTGAAGTTCCTCCAATGAAAACAGCTAAGAAAAGACTGTTTCTGTATTGAGGACAATATTCTCCAGGAATGGGTTGCTAGAACAAATATGTACTGATAGTGGACACCAGTTCATATCAGATGAGTTTCAAAAATTCATGAAACAGAACATCATCAAACACATTACCTCCGCGCCATACCACCCGGCCACTAATGGCTTTGCGGAAAGATTTGTACAGACTTTGAAAAAAAGCAGTGAAAGCAATGGACAATGACAACATTTCACTGCAACAGAAAATAGACAACTTCTTATTCATGTACCGAAATGCAGTGCATGCTATGACTGGCCAAAAACCAGTGATGATGCTCCTCAAGAGACACTCGTGTGAGAGACTTGTGTGTACCTCTTCAAACCTGATGTCAGGCGAGATGTGGAAAACAAACAATTTGCACACATGAAGGACAGACCTACAAGAAACTTCCAGTTGGGCCAAGAAGTCTTAGTACATGACTACAGGATGGAGAAGTGGCAACCAGGCACAGTCACCACCAGTACAGGACCCTTGACATATACAGTGAAAGTTGGAGACAACACATGGAGATGACATGTAGATCAATTAGTGGACTGGCAGGTGAAATCCACCCTTTTCCCTGTTTCTGATTCAAATGACAGTGACAAGGATGCTGTTGACATTGCCTTAATACTCAACTTTCTGTTTCAGTGGATAGTCACACCTGGATGCTTTAGACTTGCACCTTTTAGTAACTGTTTGCTGTAAACATAAAGACTATCACAAAGCTCATCCAATGACTCAAATTTATTTACAATAAAATCATGCCCAACATTCTGTACCTTTTCAACACATTTAGTACTGTTTGCCTTTTATCTGTATGACTATATATTGCAATGGACATAATTCCGGTATCCAGTACCACCCAGAAGAGAATCAAGTCAAGTCAAGTGGCTTTATTGTCATTTCAACCATATACAGCTAGTTAGTACACAGTGAGAAGAAACAATGTTCCTCCAGGACCATGGTGCTACATAAAACAACACAGAACTGCAAGAGACTACACATTTCTACATAAAGTGCACTTGCAAACATGTGCAAACAGCACAAGACAGTACAGTAACTACCAAAACAGGACACTAGGCACAGTAAGAGACAATGCAGCGCCGACTAGTACACAGTTCTAGTATGAAAGTGAATCAGATATAACAGTAGTGCAAAAGAGTAACAATATAATAAATCGTTGTGAATGTAAACATAACAGCAATTTATTATATTCAGCAGATGAGCTTATACTATATATGGACATAGGGCAGCAGCCAGTTAGAGAGTATAGTAATGACAAAAAATTATATACAATATTTTATAAATACAGTAGCAGCAAAAATGCAGGTAGTAAATACAGAGATGTACAAAAATTGCAAAGAGAGTGGGATGGTGTTCAGCTGAATGTGTGTGTGTGTGTGTTGTCAGTCCAGTCTCTGAGTATTGAGGAGTCTGATGGCTTGGGGAAGAAACTGTTACACAGTCTGGCCGTGAGGGCCCGAATGCTTCGGTACCTTTTGCCAGACGGCAGGAGGGTGAAGAGTTTGTGTATGGGGTGTGTGGAGTCATCCACAATGCTGGTGGCTGTGCGGATGCAGCATGTGGTGTAAATGTCTGTGATGGAGGGAAGAGAGACCCTGATGATCTTCTCAGCTGTCCTCACTATTCACTGAAGGGTATTGCGATCCGAGACGGTGCAATTTCCAAACCAGGCAGTAATGCAGCTGCTCAGGATGCTCTTGATAGTCCCTCTGTAGAACATGGTGAGGATGGGGGGTGGGAGATGGGCTTTCCTAAGTCTTCTCAGAAAGTAGAGACACTGCTGGGCTTTCTTGGTTATGGAGCTGGTGTTGAGGGACCAGGCAAAGTTCTCTGCCAAGTGAACACCAAGGAATTTGGTACTCTTGACGATCTCCACAGAGGAGCCACCGATGTTCAGCAGAGAGTGGTCACTCCTTGCTCTTCCCAAGTCAACAACCATCTATTTAGTTTTGTCTACATTCAGAGACAGGTTGTTGGCTCCGCACCAGCCCGTTGGCCACTGTATCTCCTCTCGGTAGGCTGACTCGTCACCACGGTCGTGTCATCGGCAAACTTGATGATGTGATTCAAGCTGTGCATTGCTGCACAGTTGTGAGTCAGCAGAGTGAACAGCAGTGTACTGAACTCCCCACACCAGTGCTCAGTGTGGTGGTGTTGATCCGGACTGATTGAGGTCTCCCAGTCAGCAAGTCCAGGATCCAGTTTCAGAGGGAGGTGTTCAGGCCCAGCAGGATCAGCTTTCCAGTCAGGTGCTGAGGAATGATTGTGTTGAATGCTGAACTGAAGTCTATGAACAGCATTTGAACATATGTGGGTTTTTTTGTCCAGGTGTGTGAGGGCCAGATGGAGGGTGCTGGTGTTGGCGTCATCTGTTGAGCGGTTGGGCGATATGCGAATTGCAGGGGGTTCACTGAGGGGGGTAGCAGGGTCTTGATGTGCCTCTCGAAGCACTTTGCCGTTTGAAGGGTTCGAAGGGTTGCCTTTTGAGTTTATTTCCTTTCCTTTTTCCATGTCATCTCCAGGAGTTTTGCCTTGCCACTGTCACCTTTGGCTTGCTCATTAGGGATATAGCTCTACATAAGTTTTTCTGTAAAGCTGCTTTGTGATAATGTATGTTGTTAAAAGTGTTATAGAAATAAATTTGAATTGAAAAAGCTGATGCAGCATTAGCCACTATTTCTAGCTACTATGATTCAATTCTATTCAATTTTATTTGTATAGCACTTTTAACAATGGACATTGTCACAAAGCAGCTTTACATAAATAATACTAATACAGAAATATGATACGTTAACAAGTTTGCCACATTAGTAGAGATGCTATTCAGCTGTAAGGCAATGCAAGTATAGAGAGAAGTGGATGTGAATCTCTTCATTCTCAAAACATTGTAACAAAATTTGATTTGTTAGAGAAGCTGTAAATTTCCAGGCACAAAAAATGTTGCATTATGTAAATATATACAGTTGCAAAAAGCTTGCAAAAGTATTCAACCCCTCAATAACAAATGATAAATACAGATATTCTTCCTGTAAGTATTTTTATTGCCAACTCATGTTCCCTTGCAATGAATTTTCCCGGTATATAAAATCCCCCAAATACAGGGGGGTATTACAAGCAAAACTGCTTCAATCTGCTAAAAGACATTTCAGCAGGACAATGGTCCTAAAGGCCAAAGCAACACAGGTGTGGTTAAAAACAAAAAAGGTGAATGTTCTACAGTAGCCAGATCTGAATCCCATTGAGAATCTGTGGAACTCAAAATTGAAGCCAACAAACAACATCCAAACAACCTGAAAACCCTGGAGCAAATCTGCAAACAGTGAGCAAAGCTGGTAGAAACCCCAACAGAGTTAAACCTGTTATTGCAGCAAAAGGTGGTTCTACCAAGTACTAGTCTGAAGGGGTTGAATGCAAACAGCATTTTTCAGATTTTTTTTTAAAGATCTGAGAATCAGAATCAGAATCAGCTTTATTCACCAAGTGTGCACGCAGACACACAAGGAATTTGTTGTGGTTTTCTTTAAGGTGCTCTTGGTACATACATACATATCATACATGAGAACAAAAAACATTTAAATAATAAGACATAACAATAAAAAAAAAAAAAATAAAAAATAATAATGTGTATGAATCTGGAACAGAAGATTTATGTACAGATTTGTGCATTATTTACTCTATATACAGCTGTATAAATAAAGAGATATGCATATGTATTTACATAATACTTGAGAAGGAGGTAGTAATTAGAGATGGAGGATGAATTACAGAAATGAATTATAGAATAAAAAAACACAGGTAATGATTCCTGTGTTAGCTGTTTAAGCTGGAGATGGCATGGGGGAAAAAACTGTTTTTATGCCTAGATGTCCTAGTGCACAGAGATCTGTAACGTCTGCCTGAAGGGAGGAGTGCAAACAGGTTGTGGCCGGGGT
>CM040468.1:15162314-15173920 GCA_022758105.1 Pangasianodon gigas | reverse complement strand
GTTCCACAAAAATATGGCATTTACCATTTAGGAATTACAGCCATTTTCAACAAAGTACCTCCATTTTCAGGGGCTCAAAGGTATTTGGACAAAGTGACATAATTGTAAATATAAAAATAATTTTAATACTTGGATGAAAATCCTTTGCAGTCAATGACTGCCTGAAGTCTGGAGCCCATGTTCTCAAAACTCAAATTCTCTGTTTCCTCCCTGGAGATGCTTTGCCAGGTCTTCACTGCAGCCACCTTCAGTTGCTGCTTGTTTGTGAGTCTTGTCTTCAGTAAGTGAAAAGCATGCTCTATTGGGTTGAGATCAGGCGACTGACTTGGCCATTGAAGAATATTCCATTTCTTTGCCTTCAAAAAGTCTTGAGTTGCTTTCGCAGTATGTTTAGGGTCATTATCCTCCTGCACTGTGAAGCGGCGTCCTATCAGTTTTGTAGCATTTGACTGAATGTGAGCAGAGAGTATAGCCCTATATACCTCAGAATTCATCTTGCTACTTCTGTCAGCAGTCACATCATCAATAAACACCAGTGAGTCCGTTCCACTGGCAGCCATACATGCCCATGCCATAACACTTCCTCCACCATATTTGACACATGATGTGGTATACTTTGAATCATGAGCTGTTCCTTTCTTTCACCATACTTTTCTCTTCCCATCATTCTGGTACAAGTTAATCTTGGTTTCATCAATCCAAAGAATCTTATTCCAGAACATGGGAGGCTTTTTTTAGATGTTTTCTGGCAAAGTCTAATCTGGCTTTCCTGTTCTTGAATGTTACCAGTGGTTTGCACCTTGTTGTAAAAACCCTCTGTATTTACATTCATGAAGGCGTCTCTTGATTGTAGATTTTGACAATGATACGCCTACCTTCTCCAGAGTATTCTTGACTTCTGTTGATGTCGTGAAGGGGTTTTTCTTCACCAAGGAAAGGATTCTGCGATCATCCACTTTAGTTGTCTTCCGTGGTCTTCCAGGCCTTTCGATGTTGTTGAGCTCACCAGTGCTTTCTTTCTTGTTAAGAATGTACCCAACTGTTGATTTGGCCACACCTAAGGTTTTTGCTATCTCGCTTATAGATTTATGTTGTTTTTTCAGCTTAATGATGGCCTCTTTCACTTGCATTGAGATCTTCTTGGACTTTATATTGGTAGCTCCAGTCGAACAGCTGCCAAATGCCAACTCAATACCTGATATCAACTCCAGGCCTTTTATCTGCTTCATCTGTCTTGAAGTAACGAGGGAATGGACTGCACCTGGTCAATTAACTTCTTGTCAGTCAATTGTCCAAATACCTTTGAGCCCCTGAAAATGGAGTACTTTGCTTAAAATGGCTGTAATTCCTAAATGGTAAATGCCATATTTTTGTGGAACCTCTTAAAATAAAGCTGAAAGTCTACACTTCGATCACATCTTGATTGTTTTATTTCAAATCCATTGTGGTGGTGTATAAAGGCAAAATCACAAAAACAATGTCATTGTCCAAATATATGTATATATGTATATGTATATACACACATATACACACACTGCCACTCAAAAGTTTGGACATACCGTCTCCTTCAGTGGTTTTTCTTTATTTTTATTATTTTCAACATTGTACATTAATACTGAAGACATCCAAGCTATGAAAGAACACGTATGGAATTACCTAGTAAACAAAACAGTGTTAAACAACCCAGAATATGTTTTAGATTGTCAAAAGTAGCTACATTTAGCTTTGATGACAGCTTGGCACACTCATGGCATTCTCTCATCAGATTCACGAGGTAGATCAGTGGAAAACTATCCTTTGGTCTGATGAGTCCAAATTTGAGATTTTTGGTTCTAACCGCCGTGTCTTTGTTAGACGTAGAGAGGGTGAACGGACGGTTCCTGAATGTGTGGTTCCCACTGTGAAGCATGGAGGAGGAGGTCTGATGGTGTGGGGGTGCTTTGCTGGTGACACTGTTGGTGACTTAGTCAAAATTGAGGGCACACTTAACCAGCATAGCTACCACAGCATTTTGCAGAGACATGCCATCCCATCTGGTTTGCATTTAGTGGGGCCATCATTTGTTTTCCAACAGGACAATGACCCCAAACACACCTCTAGGTTATGTAAGAGGCTAATTGTCCAAGAAGGAGAGTGATGGAGTGCTGCATCAGATGACCCGATCTAAATCCAATTGAGATGGTTTGGGATGAGTTGGACCGGAGAGTGAAGGAAAAGCAGCCAATAAGTACTCAACACCTCTGGGAACTCCTTCAAGATTGTTGGAAAACCATTTCAGGTGACTACCTCATGAGGCTGACTGAGAGAATGCCAAGAGTGTGCAAAGCTGTCATCAAAGCAAAAGGTGGCTACTGTGAAGAATCAAAAATATAAAACATATTCTGGGTTATTTAACACGTTTTTGTTTACTACCAGTTTCCGAAATACTCAAACCAGCCCATCTAGCACCAACAACCATGCCACGGTTAAAGTCACAGAGATCACACTTTTTGTGCTGCTGCCACATGATTGGCTGATTGGATAACTGCATAAATGAGCAGGTGTATTATATACATGTATGTTTGCATACATTCATACATATATATAAAATGTATGAATGTGTATATATGTATGAAATACTTATACAGTATATTGTATGAATATTATATATATATATATATAAATATATAATACAGATAAAAGGCAGACACAGAAACCTAAGAGATAGCTTTAGTTTTGAGCTATACTATATCTTTCTACCTCTATACCTAACCATACACAGTATCTTCACACCAACATCCTTCGGGTAGCAATTTTAAGTCCTGCATTCAATCATAAAGCAACAGAAAAATTTTTATTTAAATCTCAGTGATTTACTGATACACAGTTTTGAATTTAACCATAGGCTAGAAGTCAGGTTCAAACAGGATTAAAATGAAGTATACAGCTATCTTTTTTCCATACCTTCTGCAGATTCAAAATCTTAGGTGTCAAACTTGAATTTTGTAATAATTGTGTGGATAAACAATGAAGTGCAAGTGGAGCAGATAGAGAATGCTCAATGCCATACCATGCGGGAGCAATAAAATTTGCCAAATTAATCAAAATCTATGAATATATATTTATGTTGTCAATCCAGGGAGTGGAATTATTTTTAAAGAAATAATGCTGCTGACTCATCCATTTTCAATACTTCACTGACATAAGTGCTTTGAATTCTTTAGTTGTACGTCGGTCATATTTGACTGTTGTTTTTGGTTTAAGTTTTGAAAATGGGAGCGAATGCAGGTGCAGTCACGTGGGCTTTTGATATTATCTAGTTAATTGTGATAATGTCAGACACCAGAAAATATGATAGTAGAGTGCAATAAAGAAAAAAGCCTTCAGTAAGTGGATTTGACCTGGATTTTAGAGAGATGGATTTTTAAAATCACTTTGCTGCAAATAAATCCTGTTGACAAAATTTCTAAAACGTAAAGACCTACTTTTATTATTATTATTATTGTTGTTATTTTATTTTAGGGATTTCATTTGGCTTTTGTTCCATGGGCCACATTGTTGTCTGTTAACAATTCGTATTGGAGTGTGTTATGTTGGGTATTCAGACATTAGTATGTCACTCATTGGCATAACATAACTCATTGGCGTTGACTAAACAATTTGTATACCATCATATGGTATATCCCAAATCCTTACCAACCCTTCTCTATGATGTTTTCATTTAGAGATATCTTTTAAACAATACATGAGCACATGAACTTATATTCTCCTGTATTTCTCCTCCTGAATGTAGTCTTTTTTATTTCTGCTTGAATGTAGTCTTTTAGTCCTTTTAAATATTCAGACAAGTATACGGAAGCAATCACCTATTTAGGTATCTGTGTGGCACATAGATTCTGCAGCTCTGGCTCATTCTGGGGGACAGATGGTCCTTTGCCAGCCTGAATGTATAATCTTTTTTCAAATTAAAATTATCTTGTGCTGATATCTCTGAGGTACCCTGTGTGTATTGTGTGTCTGTGTGTGTGGGGGTGGGTGTGTGTAGCCTTTCCATCCTTGGCCGCTAGCAGCAAAGAGACCACGCAGCAACCTGGAAATTGAGGGCAGTCATGAACAGTAAGACAATGACACACACTTACACTGTTTCACTCACAGCACTGCACATGTTATTCTCTCTTACTGCAGATTTTCCCAAAAATCAATGATCAGTTTTGAGCTAGGGTTATCGTATATTAAACCAGTGGCAAACAGGACACAGGTTGTGGGGGGCTATGCCACTAGTGGGGGCCCTCCACAGGAGCATGATCTAATGAAACTCTTGTCAGATTTATAAAGCATATACTTGTAATATGACATTCATTCTGGTTCAGCGCTTCACAGCTGTGAAGCAGCAGGGATGGGGTTTTCCTAGCAGTTTTTGTTGGAGAGATTTAATAAACCGCCTACTCTAAAGGACTATCTGGTAAATCTGCTAAGAGTTAAATCCTAAAATGTGTGTATTGCTTAATATTAACGTTGTGAAGTGTATTTCATATATGTACTTTCAAGAAACATTATGACAGTTTAGTTGGTATGGCGGAAATTTTCTGATTGTTCTACCCTTGTGTATTCTTATTTGTTCATTAAGGAACTGTTCTCTGCACTGGGGGTATGCATGGGATTGTTGTTTTTAATTCCACTTATGCCTGCTCCCAAAGGAAATCTGTCCTATCCTGCCTGCTCTTGCAGGCACCCTTGACCAAAAAAACTAAGATTATTGAGCACAAAGATAAAAAACAACAATGCTCAATAATCTTAGATTTTTTGGCCAACGGAGTCGGCCTAAAAAGGTGTGTCTCAGTGTGGGACGCTGACCTTGAACTGCTCCTCAATAAAGATAAAAGTATGTGCTAAAAGTATGTAAGTACAAAGACATTCTAGACAATTCTGTGCTCCCAACTTTGTGGCAACAGTTTAGGGAAGGCCCACATCTGGTTGTGAAGTTGTCCACATACTTTTTGCCATACAGTGTACATAATATGACACTATTAGTTAATTTATAATATTAATAATATCCCGTTAAAATGCATAATTTTTTTTTTATTTATTTTTTTTTGCACAGAGGACATCTGAGGAAACAGCATCTTAATCAGAGATATTATTTATCTCAAGGCACAAATAATTTATGATGATTATTTATGCACGTTACATTTTTATGACCTCTTGTGGTTTCAGTAAGTTGTGCACATGAATAACTCTCGGAGCATGATGTAACAAAATAAAATGCAAAATAAGAAGATGTGCTAGATAAAGTGCTATTTTATAAGTTTCCAAATAATAAAATGGAAGCCATATTATTAGATTTTGATGATTGATGAGTGATTGTGATGATTACAACAAAGCAATATACTGGCAATATACTAGACTCCTACTAGATGTTTAAGGCAAGATGCTTTCTGTCTTCTCATTCATATGACATCGTATTAATTTTTAAAATTTTTGATTTTTGATTTTATTTTTTAAATTGTCCAAATTTTGGGGGGTTTACAGGCAATGGTGTAGACACTATTGAAAACCCCCATCTTGGACACTTACTCAGTAAAAGTCTGGTAGCCTCAGAGACGGTAACAACACACAGGTCATTTGCATAATCTGAATGGAGAGCCAATAAAATCAACTTAAGTGTCTGCATAACTAAACTCTGAATACTCACAAATTTCCCTACTCTGAATATGTCCTTAGTGTTTATTTATTCAGCACCATACACACACAAGCCATAGAGCCTGTGCTATTTAAAAAAAAAAAAAAAAAATCACATCACAGTTACATTCAGTTACTAACAATTTGCGTCACCCCAAATGCTTGGAAAATTTGTTTAGCATATGTTCCTGGCTAATGTTATTATAATTGCCAGTGTAACTTGGCCAGGCAACTTACCCAGTAGAAAGTGCTCATTACAGAGAACAGAGGGTTTTGTTGGTAACCTGTTTATTGGTATTTTCTCAGTTGATTGCTGCTAAAAAATTTTGGTGATCAGATTCTTTTGGAATGGAGTAAAATTGAATATCTTTATGTTGCATCCCACAGTGCAGAACATTGAAGACACTGATGCTTGTTAGTAGCTCCAGAGTCTTTCAGTAATAAATATAGCAGAGTGGTCATACAGTTTGCTTAGAATGTCATCATTTTTTGTGAAATTGTTGTTAAAAAAAATGATGTGATTTAATCAGGTGACTGCTGTGTGTTAAAAAAATTAAGTTATTCACCTTTATGTAAAAAGAAATTAAACTTACACCTTTATGTGTTTTATATAGAAAATATTTTGATTGAAATGTTGAATAAGTTAATGTGAAATAGCTATGAAAAGAAAGAAATCATTGTATGGAGTTTTGTACAAAAATTAATCAGGCACAATAATTATTTTTTTTTTCATTATATGTATCTCTCTCGCATTCTTTTTTGTTTTTTTCTTGGCTTGGTGTGTCTTTGATTCACTCCGATGTATTGACAGCTAACACCTAGCTTCATATTTTTGTGTGTGCATATATGTGTTCCTGCACACCGTCTCTCTCTCTCTCTCTCTCTCTCTCTCTCTCTCTCTCTCTCTTTCTCTTTCTTTCTCTCAATGAATCTAGCTTTATGCGCCCTACACGTCACTACACTGTGTTTCTGTGTGAGGACTCCTCTGGCGATGAGCTGTCACAGGACGATGACTTCATTTCTGCTTTTCCTGATCACTTCCTTCTCTCCACACCCTTTGAATGGTCTATTGTTTTATCTGCCTTTGAACCACTCACAGCCTGCCCCTTACTGCCTAACAGTAGTTAACCTGATGTAATTTATAGCGTTCACCTTAGTGATACATCACTTTAAATTTTATTGCATTAAAATGCGTTTGTGAAGCCTGAAAAAAACACTAGACACTGACTGGTACAAAACAAACATGAGGTGCACTATTTATCATTTGGGCTTTAGTCAATTAGGTCCTCCAAGATAAATATATTCTGGATTTGAATGTGCATCTTTGAGTATATTCTTTAACTGAGAATGTTGTAGTTCTACAGGGGACTGTTGTAGCCTTAATGGAAAATAACTAGCACTCTAATATCAAATTACTGCATAATATAACATCCAGATAGGACAGCTAGAAATATCTAAGAATGGTCATTGCCATGAATAGTGTAGTTATAATGTGTGTGTGTGTGTGTATGTGTGTGTGCGCACGTGTATTTGTTTGTCTGTGTGTAAGGTCTCAATCTTATCAATCTCTGAAGGACACAGATCTTGTGGAAAAGAAAGGGGAAGTGAGGACAGTGTGTTTCCAGGGTAACACAACCATGCATGGGCCAATACATACTAAGTTATCTGAGCTGAGTCTTTTAGATGATTCCTTCAGCAACCAGCAGAAGAAGCCTACATATGCCTTACATACTATAAACAGCGCACACACTGTGCTCGACACAGGACAGAGTCTAGAGGAGCTAAATTCGGTCTGCAATCCAATTGAACAGCATGGCAACTTCAGCTACCAGGTGCCCTCTACATTGTAATATCCAGTTCACTTAACATGTGCTCCTGTGCTTCTTTTTTCTACATGTATTTCTAAATGTGTGTTTATATTTAAATGTTCATACACTATGTATTTGTGTGTTGGGTGTTTGTGTGTCTGTAGCACATGGAGCTCAGTGGTGATGAAAATACTCAGACTTTTCTGGGCCTGAAGCACTCCAGTTACAACAAATTTTGGAGCCAGAAGCTACCAGACACTGTAGCCTTTTCCAGCCAAGATTCATCCTCCTTTAATACGCCATTGTCTGTGCTACCACTGGAGCCCTGTACTCCCAGCAAGGATAGAGCTTCCCCTGGTCCAGAGATGAATGAGGAAAGGAGTATAACAATTCCTCGCCCACAAGTACAGAAAAAACTACCAGAACCAGGAGCTGTGCTTTCACCAACAGTGACTTTGCTGCAAGGCCTGAGACAGGATGAAAAAGAGGTGGCGGAAAGTGTAAAAAGGCAGGAGATTCACCAGGCACTCAATACATCTCCTCTGACACAGTCTCAACCACCCAGCACAGATCCAGGGCCTGACCTGCTTCGCCTACTAGACCCTCTAAGTGGAGGAGAAGAGCCCTCTGAACCATCACTTCCCCCACGGCCTGCTTTGACTCCATTTCAAGGCCAGCACTCACTTAATCCGTTCACACAGGTCCCCCACTACTTCCTCCAAAAATACTATAACTCTGTGCCTCCAGACAATCCTTTTAGCACTACCTGCCTGTCACCACAAACTACTGCCTATTTCCATACCCCACCTGTCTTGATGTTTAGTCAGGCTTCCCCTATGGGTGGAACCACAATGAATGGGGCATGGCCTGTTGACAGAGCCTCACCAGCCTCCAGCAATAGCACTTCTCTATACAGTCTGATTGATTCTCCAGCCCCATCCTGTCTATCCCAGGCTCTACCCCCCACCCACCTGGCAGACAAACCTAATGACCCCTTCAGTGACCTTCTCACCATGGCAACATCATCCACAGTTATAACAACACAAACAGAAAGGAAAATGGAAGACTTGCATAGAAAATGGGAGACTTTTGACTAACCTACCTGACTTGTCTCCTAACCAATAAAGATTCATGGTATTTAAACAGACAATTAATATGTCAGCCAGGTTAAAGATTTAATTCATACCCTTACAGTAAAGGTTAAGCTAGCACAGTTAGGCAGGAACCAGGTATTTGACTCTGGATAGTTACTATATCAACCACATCCTCCAGCCTGGACACCAATGATGTTTCTTGTTAGAGCAGTGCCACATTTGAAGTGCACACAAGTATATGTATTGATTTGAATGATTGCACGAGTAGTCATTTGAAATAAGTGATTATACACACTGTAGATTAAACAGCTAAAACACGAAACATGACTCCAGTATGTTCACCCCAAAACACTATACCGTTCATTAATGGTTTTCAGATCAAAATGATAATTTCAATCAGCTTTGGTGTGTGTGATATGTTCACTCATTCTAAATCCCTGCTTCTCCTATGGAGTAAGGCTATATAAGGCCTAACAATAACTCCCCTAACCCTAATCCGTAGCTGCTCCACTGATTAGACTTCACCTGAATGCAAGCACAAATCTACATGAGAGTTGAACACAGATTAGACCAGATTAGACTTGGTTAGCCAAGATTTCTGCTTATACTACCTGTTACATGAAATACTGAATATGAATGTGAGGGCTATATTCAGAGCTGATGATTTAAGTCAGTGACTTGGGTCCAAAACTTATGTCAATATTTATGAGAGAATGTTATACACTTGCTCCCCAAAATAGTTGGGATAGGGATAGAAAATATGGACTGAAGAAGGAAATAGTGTTTTTGTTCCTCTGTCAAATTTAATACAATGTAACATAAAAGCCAGAAACAATTTTAAAATTAAATAATAAAAAAGACAATGTTATATGAATGAGAAGATAAAAAGCTTTGAAATGAACATCTAAAAGGAGTCTAGGATATTTCCAGTATACTGCTGCATGACTAGACCTAGTAGTAATTATAAAATTAATCACAAAATTTAGTAAATCGGAAATTGTAGTGTGTATGCGGGATGTAGGCTATTTTATTACTCTTTTAAATCGCTATTTTGAGTTGTCAAATTAATAAGGCCAATATTTGTGTTATAACAATGTTCACAATTTTGGTCACTAACTGCATGTAACTCAGCTATATACAGCCCTTAGTGTATGTCAGAGTGGTGGAGCTCTATTAAGTTCAGTTCATTCTTAATAGGTGGTCAGAATTCTGGTCTTTAACCTGAAGTGCCATAGTGGGACTAGTGTGGAACAGTGAAGAAGAAATCAGATTTTGTTATTGTATTTAAAATGATCATTAAAATTATATACATTTTTACTTAAATACTGGATTCCCTGGTTACCCCATGCTCACATTGGCAATGGGGTGACACGACACAGTGGCCAGAAGTCAGTGGAATTGAGAGATGCTGATACAGATTGTTTTCGCCCACTGTGAAACATTATTTGTGTTTTTTTGGTTCCACATATTCATTCCTACTCTCAGCTCTTGAGCCAGTTGGTGACACTCACTGTGCTTCTACAGAGACTGTATGAGGAGTACAGACAGTTCACCAGTTGAAATGTTCTATAGCTTGTTTGTGTAGATATCATCATGAAACCATGGTGAACAGCAGTTATCTAAAGATAGGCGAACCAACTAGCAGTCAGCGCAGGGTTATTGTGTTCTCACGATCAAGCAGCAAGTCCTTCGTGTCATTTGCAGTTTGTCTCTTGCAGGCATTTGTTAATTAAAAATTTATTTATGCAGGGTATAGGGCAACACCATATGCTAATATGATGTTGCTTATACCCACCTTTTCTTCAAGTCATTAGCACAAAAAAGCAACAATCAAATTTTAAACATTAGAGGAATACTCAGGCAGTGGGATATGATGTCCATGTCATATGGCTGGTTGCCGCAGAGTCACTTTCTGACACACTGAAATAGCCTAGGTTTGAATCTGTCAGAGAGTGACTCTAGTCAAGTGTTCCAGTGACAGTACCTTTTTTTCTCACTGCACTGAATGGATTCAGCTGGTGAAGACACTGCACTTTTATAAAGCAGATTCTTTTACGTCTTTCTAGAAATAAATGCATAAAATTAGAAAGATTATCTGCGAATATAGAGCAAAATGATTTCAAGCTTGAAATTAGTAAAATATATCTAGAAATGTTTAATTATCTTATGTTTGTTTTATTGTAATCTTATAAGAGGAAATACTAGATAAATGTGACTATATTCAAGATATTTTCACTAAGATGTCATTTTTGCAGCACACACTTACTTAAAGTGATCTATAAGCATAATAGATGAGTGCATGGTCAGCTTATCCTTCAAGCCTTGGGTAAGTTTAAGCCAAAGCATTGGAATAAATTAATTAATTCAACAACTCAAAATTACATTTGGCACACACATTACTATTTCATGACCTCCATTTAGTATCTTGTGACTTATTTGTGTGCACAATCAAATGTCGGTACACGACATGATAAAAAAATAAAATGCAAAGAAATAGGATGTGCTGGATCAGGTGCTATTTTGTAAGCTTCCTAATAATGAGGATGGAAGCCATATTGTTAAATTAAAGCAAATTTGAAGTGATTAATGTGATAATTACAGCAAGGACAATTAGTGCAGCAATATATTGGCAATATAGTAGGCTTCTCCTTCTCCTTATTTCAATGCTTACCATTGTCTCATTTATATACAGTTGAGGTCAAAAGTTTACATACCCCTTTCAGAATCTGCAAAATGTTTATTATTTTATCAAAATAAGAGGGATCATACAAAATGCATGTTATTGTTTATTTAGTGCTGACCTGAATAAGATATTTCACATAAAAGATGTTTACATATAGTCCACAACAGAAAATAATAGTTGAATTTATAAAAATGACCCCGTTCAAAAGTTTACATACCCTTGATTCTTAATACTGTGTTGTTACCTGAATGATCCACAGCTGTGTTTTTTTGTTTACTGATAGTTGTTCAAGAGTCCCTTGTTTGTCCTGAACAGTTAAACTGCCTGCTGTTCTTCAGAAAAATCCTTCAGGTCCCACAAATT
>CM040468.1:15135167-15162214 GCA_022758105.1 Pangasianodon gigas | reverse complement strand
TTCAGGTAACAACACAGTATTAAGAATCAAGGGTATGTAAACTTTTGAACGGGGTCATTTTTATAAATTCAACTATTATTTTCTCTTGTGGACTATATGTAAACATCTTTTATGTGAAATATCTTATTCAGGTCAGCACTAAATAAACAATAACATGCATTTTGTATGATCCCTCTTATTTTGGTAAAATAAACATTTTACAGATTCTGAAAGGGGTATGTAAACTTTTGACCTCAACTGTATCATTGTATTAGCCATTTATATTTTTCATTTTTAAATTGTCTTTTGCTTATTGTACTACATTTTGCAGCAAAAAAAACACTTTCTTCAGTCCTCAACTTGTATCTTGATTTTTTTGGGGCTTAAAGACAATTGCTTTGTGTTTAAAGGTAGTGGTCTATGTACAACTGGGCAAACTCGTCTTGGATGTTACTAATCAAGAAAAATCTGCCAACCCCCAGAGATGTGAACTAACCCAACTCTGTATTGGTGTCACCAATACACCAACATTGAATATGGTCCTTAATGCACCTAAGAGCATAATAATAAACATGTAAGATCCACCTTTTGTAAAGGAAGTGTAAAGAGCAAGTAAAGAAACATCTCTTAATTTACCATAGCATAACCACAACATGGGTGACTTGTAATGCACATGATTAGCAGACCAAAATCACCAATGATTTGTTGCCTCAAACCATAAACAAATCTTAGCATGTCTCTTTGTTGAAGGTCATACAATAAGGACATGTGTATATAGGTAAAGCAGAGTTATCATTATTATATACATTGTTGAAGAGCTAATACCCAGAGACATACTAGAAAAGTAACCTCAGTATGTTCCTGTACAGCTATAGCTAGAACAGTCCCCCTACCCCCATTAGTGCTATTTCTTATTCATACTGTTACACAACAACATATGCTAACCTTTTTTCCCCTAATTACATAATTACTGTATGATTGAAAAGCTTGATTGAAACCTACCAATTAATTTGTTTCCTTTTGCCTTTCTATTATATACTAAGACACCAAGAATCAAGCACTTGTACATGTTCAGAATTGTCTGTTCATTAAGCTAATGCCAAGTTGTAACCTGTGAATATAGCACTCTATTGTTGGGGGAAAACAAAAACATTTCAAAGTTTATCTGGAAGTACTGAATGTAAGTACATGGCAGTATTATGTTAAAGTAACAGTAAACCATAATTAGAGTTGCAACAAGAAAAAATAAAAACTGCAACCTTTTCAAAATAATGTATTTACTGTATATGCATCACAATAAATTGCAAAAAGCAGTAGGTTTTTGTCTACCCAATGAATCAATGTGTGGTTGAATCACATCTTGATTGTTTCATTTCAAATCCATTGTGGTGGTGTGCAGAGGCAAAATTACGAAAATTGTGTCACTGTCCAAATACTTATTGACCTGA
The DNA here is from genome assembly GCA_022758105.1 of Pangasianodon gigas. Taxonomy (NCBI): domain Eukaryota; kingdom Metazoa; phylum Chordata; class Actinopteri; order Siluriformes; family Pangasiidae; genus Pangasianodon; species Pangasianodon gigas. Next base: position 15,160,787 of record CM040468.1, on the reverse strand, counting down.
CTGTATGGTCTAAGGTTTACATACACCTTAGGCTAAAGATATTCCATCTCAGTTTTTCACATCTCCAGACATTTCATGTTACCATATACTTCTTTTGACAAGTCAGTTAAGGCAGCCACTTTGTTCACATCAGAGGTCATTTTAAAACAATCGTTTAGAGACATATTTATTTCAGCTTTAATTTACTACATCAGAATTTCAGTGAGTCAGAGGTTTACATACACCAAGTTGACTGTCTCTTTAAACAGACTGGAAGATTCCAGAAATTAATCTAATGACTTTTAGAAGCTTCTGATTGGCCAGTTGTCAAAATTAGGAGTTAATTGAGAGTGCATCTGGAGCTGTATTTACAGCCAGTGCCTTTTCGCCCTTGATATCATGGGAAAATCCAAGCAACTCAGCCAAGACCTCAGAAAACAAATTTTGAACCTCCACAACTGCTTAGGAGCAATTTCCAAACAATGGAAGGTACCACAAGCATCTGCACAAACAATTGTATGCAAATAAAAAAAATCTTGGGACCACAACAAAGAAACAACAACAAAGGAACAGGTGAAGAAGTTGAAAGCATCAAGTACCAAATTATGTAAATCCACCTTTAAGAGAGTCCCACATTGCCATTGCCTGAAAGGCTGTCATGTAAGGAAGAAGCCCCTACCTACTCCAAGCATTATGTTGTGGGGGTGTTTTGCTGGAAAAGGGACTGGTGCACGTCAGAAAATAGATTGCATCATGAAGAAGGAAGATTATCTAGAAATACTAAAGCAAAACCTCAAGACATCAAGGTAAAACTTCGTCGAAACTAGGTCTTCCAGCAGGTCAAAGATCCTAAGCATATCTCCAAAGTTGTAACAAAATGGCTTAAAGACAATAAAATGAACGTATTGGAGTGGCCATCACAAAGCCCTGACCTGAATCCTAGAGAAAAACTGTGAACTCAACTGAAAAAGCATGTCTGAACAAGGAGGCCCACAAACCTGACTGAGTTACACCGGTTCTGTCAGGAGCAATGACCAAAAATTCCAGCAAAGTATTGCAAAAAGCTTGTGGAAGTCAAGAGTTTGATTCAAGTTAAGCAACTAAAAGGCAATGCCCCCAAATGCTAAAAAATTTATGTAAACATTTGACACACTGAAACTCTGACATAGTAAATAAAAGCTTAAATAAATCTGTCTCTTAGCTATTATTTTGAAATGACCTTTTATAGCACCACAGGCGATACCCTAACTGACTTTAGACAAGAAATATATGGTAACATGAAAATATGTGGAGTTGTGCAAAATTGAGTTTAAATGTCTTTAGCCTAGGTGTATGTAAACATTTGGCCTCAACTGTATCAGCTGTTGAGGATCACTTCAGTGTGCATCACACTTTCATTCCAAGACTTCAGGCAGACCTGGATACATATGCTGATGGATGGAATAATCATCTAATTCAAACTGAAGGTAACCAACACCTGAACACATGCAGATTGGAATGATGCACTCAAACATTTGACCAGCCTGAAGGTTTGGTATGGGGATAAATTGCACTTGCTTTGCGTAGTTCTCTATAGAATGGCATACTCATGTTGATGTACTTCTTAAGCTGGCACTGTGTACTGTAAATGCAAAAGCTATCAGGTTCTTTTTGTCAGCATAGAAAATAAATTTGACAACTACCTCTTTTGGAAACTGAACAAACCTAAATAGTCAAAAAATGTTGAAGGGTTTAAAAATTAAAAAAAGTATTTTCCATGAGTTTCTTTTAGAAGTGCAAGTACCAATTTCAAAATGATTTAATAGTGTACAGTATGTGAATAACCTATCGTGATGGCCTGTGTAGTATGTCTGTTTAAAATCTGAACTAAAACAGATCTGTAACTAAAACATGTTTTGTTTGTGAATATTCAGGACATCATAGAGCCATTGACTGTGACATGCAGAAGTGGGGGGACACTGTTCCAGTGTTCGAGTGCTCTCTAAGTCCAGATAGCTTGGAGGAACATACATCCCTTCTTAATCAATACATCTCAATATTTCTTTACTTGCTCTTTACTTTACTTGCTAGAAAAGGAACAGTATGATGATCCTGAACCCGACAGTTATAGCTACTGCATATTAGAACATTAATTTAAAATACTCTTTTCTTATACTTTGTGATGGCCTTCCATTGCTCTACATTAATCCACCCTGTGTAACTGAATGCAACAATAGCATCTGAGAGGTTAATCAGAGAGTTTCAGCATCTGTACAGATATTCAAACGTGATATTAATACAGTATTGCAGTGGACAAACAACTTTTCTTTGTACTTGTTAATGGTTAAACTGAATTTAAAATGCATGACATGAAAAACAATGATGGGTACATAGACATATATTCAATAAATGGCAGCTTGTCTCATCTTGCTGATCTGATCTTCCTGTGTGGGTTGAAATAGCTAAAAGTCTCTGTTCTACGTACTATGAAATTTGAAAATTAAAACTGTAGGGTATAACTGATAAAGTTTATACATGCCATAATGCCTTCTTCATGTTGAGAAACTGAAAAGAGTCAATTTCTTGCTTTTTACCAATGGCTTTGTGAGGCATCTACGCCCCATCCATTGCTGACATCTTTGGGAATGCCTTACAAAGCATTGCTGAAATCTATAGATTTCAGCATGCAGACAGGATTAGCAAAGGATAAAAATAAATTTTTAGGTTTTTGGGATTAATTTCTAATTCATCATTAGAGTGTCTTGCTCTGTAGGTTCACATTTTCCTTTTCCATTAACCATCTCTCTTAGTGACTTACCTCTGAGTGGTCAACATACTGTGGTATTCTGATTGTTGTTCTCCCCAGTCCAGCCTTTAGTAACGACGTTTCCTCACTATTTAATTCAATTCAATTCAATATTATTTGTAGATCACTTTTAACAATGGACATTATAACAAAGCAGCTTTACAGAAATATATAAATTCCAGATATACATTTTAAATTTATAAATTTATCCCTAATGAGCAAGCCAGAAGCTATGGTGGCAAGGAAAAACTCCCTGAGATGAAATGAAGAAGAAACCTTGAGAGGAACCAGACTCAAAAAGGGAAGCCATCCTCATCTGGTTGACACCGGATAGTGTGATTATTAATAATTTCCCTTCTATAACTGTATACTATTTAGTCAAAAAGTGCAATTGTGTAAACAGTAACATATGAGCTTATGAACAAATTATGACTATGAGCATCAGAGTCATTTCTGAATTCATTCTAGTTTTAAATTAAACTCTATTGTGTTGATGTTATCAACTGTTCGATGATGGAGACATGAATGCAAAACTGTTCATAGCAATTGCAGTCCTAAGGCTATCCAAGGAAGAACATCCACAGCCATCTTTATGGTTTCTGTGTAGTACCACCCACAGTAATGGAAGGCTGGCCTTCTATGCTGTTTCGAATACTACCAATTTAGTTTGATGCCATTTATGTTCAGAAATATCTCATGTTGATATTTAGGGCTGTCCATGTGGAGCCATAATTAGCAGTGAGTGATTTTTATTGGAATATGCAGACAGTAAGGCATTACAATAATCCAACCCAGAGGTAACAAAAGCATGTTTCATGCATCATGTAGTGACATATTTCTTTTTCTATTTCTGAGAGGAAAGAAGGCTATCCTAGTAGTATTACCTACATGAGCTTCAAATGAAAGCTTGGAGTCAATAATCACACAAAGGTCTTTTACTGCTGCACATGATGTAACTGAAAGGCCATCCAGAGTTACTGTGTAATCAGAAAGCTTACTTCTAGCTGCATGTGGTCCTAGTACAAGTACTTCTGTCTTGCCAGAATTAAGTAGAAGGAATTTAATAAGCATCCCGTGTCTAATGTCCGTTACACATTCCTGAACTTAATTAACCTAGTGCCTCTCATCTGGCTTTGCTGAAACATACAACTGTGTGTCATCAGCATAACAGTGGAAGCTAATACTATGTTTATGAATAATTTTTGCCCAGAGGTAGCATATATAGAGAAAAAACAGTGGGCCTAAAACAGAACACCAAACTTTACCTTAGTATACATAGAGAAGTCATCACTTACATCTACTAATTGATAACGATCAGTCAAATAAGACCTTAGCCAGGAGAGGGCTGTTCCCTTAACTCAAACAACATTTTTAGTCGGGTTGCTGATGCGCGGCGGATGATGATGGCTGTAAGTGTTTCGGCGTTCCGCTTCAGATGTCCTTTTTCCTTTTAAATTATCCCTGCTAAGAGTTAGGTTGAGTTTTTAGTCATCTTTTTGTTTAAGAAACATCCTAGATGGCATTCAAACGGGAATTGCCACATTCCCCTTACAAAAAACGGCCTAAAGACGACGAGCGTCTTCACGACGCCATTGCTGAGATGCTAGAAAAGCAACTGAGCGCCATAAAGTTAAGCATGTCTGCGATCGTTCGCGAGGAAATTTCAATGATTTCCACGCGACTTGATTCCTTGGAAAAAGATGTCAAAGCGTTCGGCGACAGATTTGACTACATTGCAAACCACGGTGCGTGATATCAAAAAAGATTCGATCGCTAGCACGTCACGCTTGGAAGAGCTGCAGGAGAAGCTATGGCTTTATGAAGACAAGTTCAGACAAAATAATCTAAGGCTGGTGGGTCTGCCTGAAGGAGCTGAAGGTGGCAACGCAATCCAGTTTTTGCAGACCCAAATTCCTAAGTGGTTACCGGCCTTACAAGGGAAGGTGATTGAAACTGAACGCGCGCATCGCCTGTACGCAAACGACGATTCCACTAGGAAGAAAGCACGTACCTTGATCTTTAAGCTCCTCCGTTATAACGACAGCCGACCCTGAAAGAAGCTAGAAATTCAACATCCCTGAATCATGAAGGAGCCAAGTTGTGGTTCTTTCCCGATTTCAGCAAGGGCACGTCTCAAAAAATTAAAGCTATGTCGGAAAGAAGGAAACAATTTCAACAGCTGGGCATCGAGTCGTTCCTGTAATATCCAGCTGTAGTTAAAGTGATAAATGGCCACGAGCAGATTCTTTTCAAGACCCCGGGAGACCTCGAGAGGTTCGTCTCATCGCTGGATGTCGACACTCGGATGGAATCTACTCCGACGACGGGAATCTCCAACGACTAAACTCAGCCCTCGTGATCCTGCGCTACAACATTTCAAATAGGGATTTAAGTTCTTATATTGCCGTCATGGACATTTGGATAAGCGGGACGTTGATATCTAGGTTTGCCTCATAGTTCGAGTGCATGGCCTCAAATACTTTTACTTTCCAGGCAGGTAGGAGAGTGTGTTTTATCTCTCTGCGTGCTGCCATTTGTATTATGTTCTTCTGTTCTTTGGTCTGTTTGACCATTTTGTTGTTGGAAACACCAGGGTTTACCATATTTGGTTATACTATTAATCTTGTGTTTTTGTGGGGTGGCATTTATGTTCACATGTATGGTAACTATGGTTTCATCTGCCTCAAGTTTTTATTTACGGTTGTACTGTTAGAATGAAGGACTTCAATATGATATCGTGGAATGTCAACGGTTTGAACTCCCCTTTAAAGAGAACAAAATGTCTTGATTATTTACATCGTAAGCGAGCCGATATAGCTCTTATTCAAGAATCCTATCTTAGGGCCTCTGATGTTACTCGTTGTCAAAATAGGCACTTCAAAATCATAGCCTCTTCATCCCATACTAATGCTTCGAGAGGAGTTGCCATTCTTCAGAATAGAAGATTCCCATTCTTAATAGAGAAATCGGGAGGTGATGAACATGGGTGGATTACATATGTTTCGGGATCATGGAATAACACCTGTTAATTGTTTTCGTTTCGGTTTATGCTCCCAATAAATTTGATGTAGATTTCTTCCCATCTCTTACCAAGCTCCTCCTTGGTTTTATTGACTACAGCATGGTTGTGGGTATGGATGCTAATGCAGTCGTTAATCCTTCGATCGATAAGTCTTTGTCCACAGTATATGGTGATCAGGCTTCACAGTCACTGAATGATCTTATCGTGGATAATGACTTGTGTGATATCTGGAGGATGAAGAATGAAAACTATAGGAACTACACTTTTTATTCTTCCCGACATAAGACCTGTACAAGGATAGATTATATTTTAATATCAAAGTATCTCATTCAGTGTGTAAACAGTATTGGTATTCTTCCCATGTTGATTTCAGATCATTCTGCGGTAGTTTGTACTCCTCCTGTTAGAACCCAAAGGTCAAAAAGATGGCGTTTTAATACAACTCTGTTGTCAAACGAGGACTTTATTAAACAGTTACGTGCCAGTTTGACTATGTTCCTTTCAGAGAGCTCTAGTTCAGCTGCTAATCCACAAATTTTATGGGAAACAACTAAATGTTTTCTGAGAGGAAACTGTATTTCCTTTGCCTCTTATGTTAATAAATCTAAAGTAAAAGAATTAAATCGTCTTGAGGACCAGATAAAAATACTGGAGAAGGATTTAAAAGAAACTTTTACAGAACAGAAGAGTAGAATTTTGGGAAATTTAAGATCTGACTATAAGGCAATTTTACTGAAAAGGGCAGAATTTTTGATCCATCGCACTAAACAAAATTACTGTTTTAATGGAGAACGGCCCACTAAATTGCTGGCCTTAGGGCTGAAACATAGTGACGCTATGTCCTCAATAACAGCCATTAAGGATAGTATGGGCGACCTTCATACTGCGCCGGATGAGGTGAATGCTATATTTAAGAGCTTTTATGAGCATCTTTACAGTTCCGAGGTGGGTTTGGATGAACAGAGAATTGAATTCACATCAAAATTAAATCTCCCTCACCTAATTGATGAGCAACGTAATTTTCTTGACTCTCCAATTGAATTAAGTGAATTAAAAGAGGCTCTAGAGTCAATGAATAAGGGTAAGGCCCCCTAGATGGTGTACCCCAGAGATGTATTTGGTGATATGGGATTTGCTTGGACCACTCCTTCTTGATTCCTTAAATTTTGCCATAGAAACAGGTTGTTTTCACAGAGATCAGAACACCGCCCTTATTTCCCTGATTTTGAAAAAAGAGAAGAACCCTCTCTGCTGCTCTAGCTATAGGCCGATTTCATTAATTTGCACGGACACTAAGGTTTATGCTAAAGTTCTAGCCCATCGTTTAGATCAAGTTGCTGGTTCCTTAATCTGTTATGATCAGACAGGATTTCTTAAGGGACGATGTGCTATGGATAATGTTTGACTTCTTCCGAATATTATAGACACGCCCAATCCGACTGACGATCAACGTGCTATTCTCTCGCTAGACGCAGTGAAAGCCTTTGATCGGGTCGAGTGGGCGTATCTTTGGTTAGTTTTGAAGTGTTTTGGCTTTGGTCCCCATTTTATACATATGGTACGAACTCTTTTGCACGGGTGTCGACTGGGATGAGTTGCTCAAGTGCTTTTCTGCTGGGCAGAGGCACAAGACAGGGCTACCCATTATCACCATTGTTGTTTGCCCTCTCATTAGAGCCTCTGGCACAGGCAATTCGTCAGGATCATATAATTTCTCCTATGACTATAGACAACTTCAAACACCACATTTCTCTTTTTGCTGATGACATCTTACTGTATTTGTCTAACATTTCCACTTCTATCTCTCAGTGTCTTAAAATATTCAACGATTTTAGTAATGCGAGTGGTTATAAAATTAATTGGGAGAAATCAGTATTGATGCCATTGTCTGTATTGTGTGATACTGTGTCTGCGTTCTCCTTAATTCCAGTCAGTAATGCATTCACGTATTTAGGAATTCAGATCCTTCCCTCCCTCCAGGCGGTGGTCAAGCAAAATTATAGTTCCTTAATCAATAATATTAGACGAGACCTAGAGAGATGGGACGCGTTATTACTTTCTGTGCAAGGTAGGATTGCAATCATTAAAATGAATGTTCTTCCTAGACTTTTATTTTTATTTTCCATGATTCCTCTTTCTCCTTTTAAAACCATTTTCAAAGAAATGAACTCCATTATAACTAAATTCATATGGAACAACAAACATCCAAGAATTAAACTTAAAACATTACAGAGAATGCCTGCCAGCGGAGGTTTGGCACTCCCTAACGTTCAACTATATTTCTGGGCATGTCGGCTACGCTCTTTTAAGACTTGGTTGGAGGTAAACTCTGAGATTGCTTGGCGTAAAATAGAAGCATCTGCTGTGCTTCCACATAGACTACAAGATATGTTATTTACTGGTCTGTTTAAGAAAGCCCTAAAGTTTGATAATAAAATCGTGGGTAGCTCTCTTAAAATCTGGTACGATGTTTGTAAATTTATGGGATGTTCTAGCAAATTTACAACAGAATCTCCGATTTGGAATAATCATAATATACAATCTGGGGAAAAGCCCTTTGTTTTCAAGCCGTGGTCTGATCAAGGTGTATTTGTTTTGGGCGACATTTTTAATAATCAGGGCCTAAGGTCATTTCAGGATTTGAAAGAATGTTACAATCTTCCTGGATATTCCTACTTTTTGTATTTAAGGTTGAGAAGTGCAATGCGCACATATGGAGTACCGTGGAACTGTAACCTGGACGCTCATCCACTGATGGACTGTGTGAATTTTTCTCAGACACGTGGAGCAGTGTCATTCATTTATAACAAACTGCTTAATCATGGCTCTGGTGCACTTCCCATCACTACAATATGGGAAAAGGAACTGGCCCCCTATAAACTTAACTGGGACTGGATATGGGAAAGTATTCCTACGATGTCCAAGAATCCTGCCCATCAACTTATACACTTTAAACTGATTCACAAGGCCTATGCAACACTGTATGTGTTACATGGAATGAAGCGCTTGCCTACTCCTTTTTGTACATTGTGTAATTCAAATACTGTAGGGACTTATATGCACATGTTCTTTGACTGTCCACATATTAGTAAATTTTGGGATAAGGTTTTTCTAATTGTTACAGAATTATGTGATAGGGTTATTCCTAAACATCCCAATATTTGTTTGTTGAACGATGATTCTGATCTTAATTTGAACACTTATCAGCGTAGAGTATTTCACACCGCACTAACTGCAGCCAAGAAGATAATCTTTAAAATCTGGCATGAACCCACATTCCCGGCTGACAAAATGTAGCTCATAGAACTAAAAAATATTGCGCTGTTAGAACGTTCAACAGCAAGGATTAACAGAGCTAAACCAAGAACAATTAAGGCATGGTCAGAATTTATTGAGAAACTTTCTTATAATAACTCGAAAGACCAAATACAGTGAAAGATAAATAGTTGGTATTCCAGGTGTGTATAGATGTGGTATGTCACCCCTATAAATTAAAAAAAAAAAAAAAAAAATTTTAATTAATTTTTTTTTTTTTTCATGCAAACCCTGGCTTGTGTATAGTTACTGTAGGCCATGTATGTTGGCTCTGTTCTACAATAAATAAAACAATCAAAAAAAAAAAAAAAAAACATTTTCTAGTCTATCAAAGACAATAGTATGATCAGTGGTGTCAAAAGCTGCACTAAGGTCAAGGAAGGCAAGCAAGGAGACACAACCCTGAGCAGAGGCCAGTAGTAGGTCATTTACCAATTTATCCAGTGCTATCTTTGTGCTATGATGAGGCCTAAATCCTGACTGATAGATTTCATGAATGTTATTCCTATGTAGGTATGAGCATAACTGCTGTGCTACAACCTTTAATATTAGTTTGGTCTCACGAAGGTAAAACATTCAAATCACTGATCTGATATGATTATATTGTCATTTGCATGGTTAGTTATCAAACTGTTTGGCTTTAAATTAATATTCTGAATTTTTTACCTGATATTTTCCATTTTGTTATTGAAAAAAATCCTGAAGTTATCACTACTATATATTGATGGTGTGCATGTTTCTGTGGTGGTCTTATTCCTAGTTAACTAAACTTTATTTAACTAAAGTATTAAATAAAAATCTAGGATTATTTTTATCTTCTATTAGGGTGGAGAGATATGTTGATCTAGCAGCACTAAGAGCTTTTCTATATCTTAGGAGGCTCTCCTTCCATGCTGGTTTGAATACTACCAATTTAGTTTGACACCATTTACATTCTAATTTTTGAGTGGTCTGTTTTAAGGTGCATGTGTGATCATTATACCTGGGTTCTAGTTTTTTCTCTTTAATTATTTTTCTTTTAAGTGGAGCTACATTATCTAGAGTGTAGCAGAACGTTGATTATTGATAAACTAGATAAGGTAGCTCCACTTAAAAGAAAAATAATTAGAGAGAAAAAGCTAGCTACCCCGGTTATAACGTTCACACATGCACCTTAAAACAGACCACTCGAAAATTAGAACATAAATGGCATCAAACTAAATTGGTAGTATTTCAAATAGCATGGAAATGGAGCCTTTTGAGCTATAGAAAAGCTCTTAGCGCTGCTAGATCAATGTATCTCTCCACCCTAATTGAAGATAACCAAAATAATCCTAGATTCTTATTTACTACTGTAGCAAAATTGACTAGGAACAAGACCACAACAGAAACATGCACACAATCATTATATGGCAGTGATGAGTTCATGAATTTTTTCAATGGCAAAATTGAAAATATCAGGCAAAAAATTCAGACTATTAATTTAAAACCAGACAGTTTTATAACTAACCCTGTAGATAATAATATAATGATATCAGATCAACGTTTAGAATGTTTTACTCCCCTTCGAGAGACTGAACTAATTTCACTAATTTCATCATCAAAACAGCACGTATACTAGATCCCTTACCTACATGTTTCTTCAAACAGATAATTCCAGAAACAATCAAACCTCTTCTAAAGATAATCAGTTCTTCCCTTAGCATTGGCTATGTACCTAAATCTTTTAAACTAGCAGTTATCAAACCCCTGATTTAAAAAACCTAACCTCGGCCCCTGTCAGCTGTCTAACTATAGGTCAGTATCAAACCTCCCCTTTATCTCCGAGATCCTAGAAAAGGTTGTAGCACAGCAGCTGTGCTCACACCTACATAGGAATAACATTTCATGAATGTTATTCCTATCAGTCAGGATTTAGGCCTCATCATAGCACAGAGACAGTGCTGGTTAAAGTGGTAAATGACCTACTACCGGCATCTGCTCAGGGTTGTCTCCTTGCTTGTGTTGCTTGACCTTAGTGCAGCTTTTGATACCACTGATCATGCTGTTCTCCTTGATAGACTAGAAAATGTTGTAGGCGTTAAGGGAACGGCCCACTCCTGGCTCAGGTCTTATTAGACTGATCGTATCAGTTTGTAGAGGTAAATGGTGACTTCTCTACACATACTAAGGTAAAGTTTGGTGTTCTGGAAGGTTCTGTTTCAGGCCCACTGCGCTTTTCTATATATATGCTACCTCTGGGCAAAATTATTCCCAAAAATGGTATTAGCTTCCACTGTTATGCTGATGACAAACAGTTGTATGTTTCAGCAAAGCCAGATGACAGACACCAGCTTAATAAAGTTGAGGAATGTGTAAAGGACTTTAGACACTGGATGCTTATTAATTTTCTCTTACTTAATTCTGACAAGAGTACTTGTACTAGGATCACATGCAGCTAAAAGTAAGCTTTCTGATTACATAGTAACTCTGGCTGGCCTTTCAGTTACATCATGTGCAGCAGTAAAAGACCTTTGTGTGATTATTGACTCCAGTCTTTCATTTGAAGGTCATGTAGATAATATTACTAGAATTGCCTTCTTTCACCTCAGAAATATTGCTAAGATAAGAAATATAATGTCACTACACGATGCAGAAAAATTAGTCTATGCTTTTCTTACCTCTAGGTTGGATTATTGTAATGCCTTGCTGTCTGGATGTTCCAGTACAAGTCAGGTCATGTCAAGTCAAGTGGGTTTTATTGTCATTTCAACCATATACAGCTAGTTAGTACACAGTGAAATGAAAGAACGTTCCTCCAGGACCAAGGTGCTACATAAAACAAACACAGAACTACAGTAGATGCATAAACAAGCTCCAGTTAGTCCAGAATGCAGCAGTGAGAGTCCTGACTAGGACCAGAAGATATGACCACATCACCCCTATCTTATCCACATGCATTGGCTCCCAATCAAATTTTGTATTGATTATAAAATACTACTATTGACCTATAAAGCACTGAATGGTCTCACGCCCCAGTACCTGAGCGAACTTTTGGTCTTTTATGGTCCACCACGCCTACTTCAATCAAAAGGTGCAGGCTATTTGTTGGTACCTCAAATAGTGAAGGCTGCAGAAGGGGGTAGAGCTTTCTCTTACAAAGCCCCACAGTTATGGAACAGCCTTCCAGTTAGTGTTCGGGGCTCAGACACAGTGTCAGTGTTTAAGTATAGGCTGAAAACGTATTTGTTAAGCTTTTTCTGAACAGTTTTTTCATAGTTAAAGGAACAGATCTGGAAGGTTCACCCCCCCCCGCACAGACACACACACACTCGTTCACTCAGGTTCTGTCTTACTTTCTGGCTCTCCCTTTTAGTCTGGCTCTCCCTTTTAGTCTGCCCGGAGTCCCTGCTTGAACTCTGCATGCAAAGTACATTTTCCTTAACCATTACGGGATAATAAGCATAGCTAATAATCTCTCCCTCTTTCTCCCTCTCTCTGTCAAGCTACACATGCTACTCCTGAGATACCAGTGATCCTGAGCCCTTCTGCTATCTAGACCTGGCTGGTCCTGATGCCCTACATCTGGTTGGAGTTCTCATCAATTGGTAATCACTCACTGCTGCTGAGGATGGCCCCACATGGACAGCCTGAAGATCATTGAGATTACTGAGGATGGTACCACTTAAAAACCATGACGATGGATTTGAACCACAACAGTTATGCTATGATGGCTTAGGACTACAATTGCTTTGATAGCGTTAGGACTGCAATTGCCACAAACAGTTCTGCACTCAGGTCTCCATCAATGAACAGTGGATAAGTTCAACAATCAGACTTCATGTGAAATCTGTAATGAATTTCCTGTTTCACAATTGCACTATTTGACTATGTAGTACACAGTTATAGAAGGCATTTATTTATAATTGCACTATCCGTTGTCACCCAGATGAGGATGGGTTCCCTTTTGAGTCTGGTTCCTCTCAAGGTATCTTCCTCATATCGTCTCAGGCAGTTTTTCCTTGCCACCATCACCTCTGGCTTGCTCATGAGGGATAAATTCATACACTTAAAATTTATATCTTGAATGTGTTTATTCCTGTAAAACTGCTTTGTGACAGTGGCTGTTGTTACAAATAGAATTGAATTGAATTATCCTGCAAGTAATGAGAGCCACAGTAATGAGCGTGGGATGGATACTGCCTCTCCCTAACAGGTCACCCTTGCCCTCAAAACTACTCCAATTATCAATAAAGCCCACATTGTTTTCAGAGCACCACTTGGACATCCAGCAGTTCAGTGACTATAACCTGCTGTAAGCTACATTGCCACACTGCATTGGGATGGGGCCAGAGTATATTACTGCATCGGACATTGACTTCACTAATTTATACACCCCTGCATTGTCATGCTTAATAATCTCCGACTGACAACGGTGTCTATCATTATCTCCTATGTGAACAAATACCTTTGAAAACCTATGCTTGCCTAAGACCCTAAGATTACCTGCTATGTCTGTTGCCCTGGCTCCCAGTATACACCTAACTAAAGCTGCTGGTGCCCTTAAAGGCCTAGCTAATTTCACGTACCATAAGATAGAGTCTCCTATAACCAGAGCTCTTTCAGGTTTCTCAGCATGTGCTTCACTGAGGAGAGCAAACCTGTTAGACATGTGAAGTGTAGAGGAGTGGTGCTTCCGTGGGCAAGACTTAGCCTTAACTTTGGCTTTGCACACCAGTTCCCCTTTCAATAAAAATGTTCAAAAGTGCGCATCCAGGCTTCAGGCCAAGGGTGCATCCAAATAAGTTCCAAACCCGCCCAGTGGCATAAAAAAGCCAATCAGGTGCAAAGTCCACATGTTCGCATACATGCACACTCCCAAATAATGCTGCTAGATACCGCTCATGCTCTATTGACGGCAATGGCTGGGTATAACGCTGCCCACTATGCAGCCCAATTCTGGCCACTAGAGGGCCTGCCAGTGCCATCGATATGCTCTACAGCCCCCCTATCAGAGCAGATTCAACATTGGCAAATGTGGGTGACATCGGATTGGGTTTTAAGGGCTGTAGCCAAAGGCTATCATCTCCAATTCACTGTCAGACCACCACAGTTCAATGGGATTGTGCAATCACAAGCCAGAGGGGAAGTCGCTTGCATTTTGCAGGAGGAAATAATTTCTCTATAAAGCAACGGTGTGATAAGAGCAGTACCTTATGAGGAAAGCCACTGCAGCTTCTATTCAAGGTATTTTCTGGTCCCAAAGGAGGGAGGGGGTCTGTGGCCAATATTAGATCTGTGTGCACTGAACAAATACCTAAGAAAGTACAAGTTCTGAATGGTAACACATGCAGCTCTTATTTGCTTTGTGCACCCAGGTGATTGGTTCACATCCATCGACCCGAAGGATGCATACTTTCGCATTTATATACATCCCCTTCACAGAAAGTTTCTCAGGTTCGCATTTCAGGGCCTGACCTCCTGTTCAGCCTCTTTCTGAGTCCATCTGTAGGCCACCTGTATATGAGGGGTTGCCTCCCTCAGTTTGGATTTGTCATATCATGCTCACTGCTGTGTCACTGTGTCCTTGGAAACACCCCTTTTTTCTGAAAACAGGCATGCTGATAGGTACTGTCCTGACCAGGAATGTGATCATGATAGATGCCTCCCTTGTAGGTTGGGGCTTGACAGAAAACACCATGGTGGTTGCTTACATAAACAAACAGCACCTTGTTTGTTTATATAATGCTCCTGACGTCTGCACATGTGGGCACACAAACTGATTCTGTGGAGCAGCTCGCAGTTCCTGTCACTGAGAGCCATCTGGGTGCAGATTTACTGTCCAGGGGCAACTGTCCAGGAGCAACCCACAATATGGAGACTGGAAGCTCCACAACAAAGTAACAGCTCACCTATGGGCGATCTATGGGCGTGTGGGCCAAGTGGTGCTTGGCCTCTGGCTTGGTTGCTTTCCAGTGCTCTGTTCTTTTGATCTTCCTACAGGAACTGCTAGATAAGGGCAAAGCCTTCTCTATATGGTACTGGAGGTATTGTCAGAACCTCCATTTGAGCCTCTGAATCAGCTAGATCTAAAATCTCTCAGCACAGCACATCAGTGAGATCCACATTCTGGTGGTAAACCCATCATGTATGCAGTTTCTACAGGTGAAGCTCAGGTTTTGCTGAAACCGAATCCCACTTTCACCACCAAAGTTAGTGACACATTACTTACATGCCAGCCAATTACATTATCAGCCTTCTATTAAATGCTATCTATTCAGCCCATGCTCAGCTGTTTGTGTCATGGGCTGCGCCTCACTTGGGTAAACTGAGCACGAAGGGACTGCAGTCTCCTGCAGGCTTGTAAACCCACTCCCTGGGCCTGGGACTGGTTTCGAGGAATATCAATTAAGGATATTTGCACTGCGGTGAGTTGGTCTTCGCCACCCACCTTTGTGAAGTTTTATAGGTTTGATGTGACTAAACCCACACTGGCACTTTCTGTCCTTAGCGTGAGCTCACAAACAGATGTGTCAGTCTAACGTTTGGCCTTGGTCTTCAAGATTAGCTTGGCTGCAATTCAGGAGTCATGATATCCCATAGTGAGATACTGAAACAAATGCTTAAAAGTGAACTTTATGTTACAAACATAACCCCAGTTCTCTGACAGCATGAGTGACATATCTCACCGGATCACTCTCCATGTGAAGAGTGAGGAAGAGGTGTTTGACTAGACTGCCCAAGTGATGTAGCGCCAAGGATTATAAGGCAGGAGTAAGTCCCACCTCAGATTAGATGAGGTTTGTAGTAATGTTGCTGCAATTCTTGTGACTGTGGAACAGTATTAATTTACCAGAATTTATCAGAATTAATTTACCATCACTAACTGCTCATTTCGTCCACCGAAATGTTTAGCGAGGTGTCTATCAACTCTGGCAAGTTATTACTATCGTGGCCATCGACGGTAATAGCTTCCTATGATGATGACTATTTCAGAGCAAGGTAACAAGATCAGGCACCTTAGGAACTTGGACAGTGAGCAAGGAAACACAGCAGCACATCACCTTGAATATTGAGGAAACTTTATTACACTAAACTACTACACATAGACTAACCTACTATATACACATAACACACTCATACACAAACGTACATACACATATGAATATGGCATAAGAGAAACCAGTGATAAAAGACAGAAGGTTGGGTTCTTAGACTGAAGTATGAAAAACCACTAGACGCTGACCTGAGTGAACCATCAATATGTCGGTATTAAATTGTGAATTAGTTAGAGAGTTCTTAGCGTAAGTGCACCAGCTTAATAAAGTTGAGAGGTATTGATACTTGCTTTGCTTGGTCGATGAATGGAGGTAGTGGTCAGAAGATTCTAGTCAGATCGGAGTTGGAGAATTTTGGCGACGTCATTGGTTGTCGATGGAGAGAGTGGATGGAGACTGTACGGCCGAGCAAAGAGATGAGCCTGATGATGCCAACAAACATATACCCTTGGGGTTCTTCCAGTTCTAAGATTTACTTGGCCATGAGGGTTTTAAGCAGTTTGGCTAAACCAGCCCTCTAGGGGTTTCAGCCAACCAAAGATCAGCTCAAAGGCATTTGGTGACTAGTTTGCTTGGCCCTCCAGCTAATTAGCATGCGACTGTTTAGGTCACATACCTCTCTATTTCCATTATAATTTGGCCTTATTTGTCCTTGATGCTTATAATAAATGTGTAGTATGAGGTATTTAAATTTGCAAATCACCAACAGTTTTAAAACATGAAGACAAACACACAGATACCAAACACGACATACCTAAGTGTAACAATGAACTTCTGGACACAATGGTATAGTTACAGAATAGTAACAAGTCTAATATGTACAATTTCATTAAGAGTAGGGTTAATTTACGTCATGAGTTTGAATCCATGACTTCAGAAGTATTACCAAGTTTGACACTGTACAAGAAGTTGATTTATTTGGTTATACATGCTGAGGCTAGGTTATGGAGTGTTAGCCTTACATTCTTTGCTTTCTCATTAACACAAAGTAGTAAGGGTACATTGGTATATACAACATGATATACATTTGCAGAGGCTAGATTGAGAAAAAGAAAAACACGCTTAACGTTGTGAAGCTAGCTAAGCCATCCCAATCCACACCCCGCTACGTCCTGCTGGGATTGGAGTGGTCTTTGTTCTCACTGAGTCAGCTAAACTCTGTGCCTATGCTTCACAACGTTAAGCGTGTTTTTCTTTTTCTCAATCTAGCCTCTGCAAATGTATATCATGTTGTATATACCAATGTAATAATGTATAATGTTGACCACTATGCAATTAAAATATAGAAAATAACAGTTTCATATATGTTTAAAAGAATTTAGTAGGCTTTTACCCTCCTTGTTACATGGGTCTACCTAAAGGCATGCATAGCAGCACAAAGACTCCACAGATAATTATAACTTTAGGCTAGAAGAGGTTTGCAGAGGTTTTTCTTTAATCCTCAAATTGTTTAATCAGAAATAACCCAATTTTGGCTCAGCATTAATCAAAATAACTCATTATTAAAAGAACCTATTATGAGCATAACAGCTTATTATAAAACATGAATAAAAACCTCCAGCAAACTCTGGTCAGTGACAAGCGAACCCAAAATGTTTGCTTCCTCGAATTTCCTGGTGTGAATAAAGTTATGGTTTCCTACAATATCTTCTTAGTCCCCAATGATCCGCATTTGTCTAGAGGTTGTCACTTGTAATTTCCTACCTCTGACTACGAAAAACCAAAGAAAACGCTTCTTCAATTTGTAATTCCTACTTGTAAGTCGGTTTCTTCAACACCAAGTTCAGAGAAAGTGCCATCAATTCAACATGGCTGCGCACATCAATAATAAAATACAGCTACAAGCAGCAATTAAGGGAACCTAAGCACTTTCTTTCCCCACCCTTTGCAATGGGGGAAGACAGTTCAGAAGTTATGAGCAGTTTTAATAACTTGTGAATTATAATGCCCCCTAGAGGAGATTTAGACAAAACTTCTCAGAGTCCTTTAGGACAAGGTCACTTACTCAGCTACAAAGTTTGTAAAAATATGTTACACCATTGCTGAGATATGCCTGCACTTCCTGTTTGGTGATTTCACTGTCAAATTCATTTGAGCGTTATGGACGAACCATCTCAAAAAAAAAAAAAAAAAAAAACATTTAAAAAATCGGAGAAATAACTTTTGTTCTGGTTGGTCTCCTGATGCTCTCTCCCAAATTTCATGGTTATTCAACAAAATTTGTGGTAGAAGAAGCATAAAAACAGTTTTGTTAAAATTCAAAATTTTGAAATTTAAAATTCAAAAAATATCACCAAAACGTGGAACCTTCAAGGGAATCAATAGGAACAAGACTCTTGATTTGATGCTGAGCAGTTCAAAAGTTATGAGCAGTTTTACAAAGTTGCAAATTATAGCACCATCTAGAGGTGAATTTAGACAAAACTTCTTGGGGACTCTTAGAATGAGATCCTTCAGGTATCTACAAAGTTTGGTCAAAATATGTCACACAGTTGCAGAGATATGCTCCGCACTTCCGCACAAAAATCTGAGTAACTTTTTATCAGTCATGCCAAATTTGGTGGTGATTGGACAAAATTTGTAGGAGAAGAAGCAAAAAAACTGCTTCTAAAAAGTTTAAAAATGGCTGACGTCCTGTTTGAGAAATAGCAAATTTGTTACATTCACAACATTGGCATCTTCAGTGGAATCAATAGAAATAAGAATCATGATTTAGTGTTCAGTGGTACAAAAGTTACGAGCAAATTTACAAATTTACAAATTTGTTAATTATATCGCCACCTAGAGGAGAATATAGAGAAACCTTCTTAGAGACCCTTAGCATGAGGTCTTTCAGTTCTCTCTAAAGTTTGGTCAAAATATATCAAACCGTTGCTGAGATATGCCTTCACTTCCTGTTTGGTGGCTTCTCCATCAAATTGGTTTGCATGTTACCTTGGTTTGCGACAAACCATCCCAAATCCGGTGTCACCCAGATGAGGATGGGTTCCCTTTTGAGTCTGGTTCCTCTTAAGGTTTCTTCCTGATATTGTCTCAGGGAGTTTTTCCTTGCCACCCTCACCTCTGGCTTGCTCATTAGGGATAAATTCATACACTTCAAATTTATATCCTGAATTTATATATTTCTGTAAAGCTGCTTTGTGACAATGTCCATTGTTAAAAGCAATATACAAATAAAATTGGATTAAATTTAATCTATCACTCAAAGAAACTTATTTTGGGGGTGGGGGGGGGGGGGGGGGGATAGTCTCATGATGCTGTGATTCAAATTTGGTGATGATGGAACAAAGTTTGTAGGAGAAGAAGAGAAAAAAATGTTTTTTAAAAAAATTCAAAATTGTGGAAAATCCAATATGGCGGAAATTAACAATGGTGTTCGTTGTACTCAGTGTGACCCAAAGAATCAGAGCAAGGTGGAATCTCATCGACAGATTGGTCCATTGCGGAGTTATTATTGTAAACATATATACAAATTTGCCCTATTGGTGGCACTAGACCCTACTACTCCCAAGTTATCAGTGATCCTGACTCCTTCTGCTCTCCAGACCTGTTTGATCCATCCTGATGCCCTACTTCTGTTTGGAGTTTTCATCACCTGAAAAATCACTCGCTGCTTCTAAGGATAGCCCCACATGGACAGCCTAAAGATCTGTGGATGTTCTTCCTTGGATAGCCTTAGGACTGCAGTTGCTAAGAGCAGTTTGCACTCAAGTCTGCATCACTGAACACTTAATAACTTGATTTTAGTACTTTAAGTTAAAACTATAATAAATTCAGAAATGACTCTTCTCATACTCATAATTTGCTCATAAGCTCATAAGTTCCTGTTTACTCAATTGCACTTTTTGACTATATAGTATGCAGTTATATCTGGTGTCACCTAGATGAGGATGGGTTTCCGTTTTGAGGTTCCTCTCTTCTCATCTCCAGGAGTTTTTACTTGCCACTGTCATCTCTGGCTTGCTCATTAGGGATAAATTTAAAATATAAATCTGGAATTTATATATTTCTGTAAAGCTGCTTTGTGACAATATCCATTGTTAAAAGCACTATACAAATATAATTGAATTGAATTACTAGCTTCCTTATTTGTCTGTCAGAGCACAATGACCAAAAAAACACAAACTGGTGGTATCACAGCATTTTATGTATATGTTTCAGGTAGTCAAAATTTTAGTAAAATCAGGTATTTTTAACATTCTACATTACAATCAGAATGAATTGCACATCTCTGCTGTATTAAATATCCACATGTTCTAATCAATATCAAACCTTATATCATATTACTACACACTGGAAAAAACTGTTTGCATGCTTGATCCATTCCTGGTGATCTTCAGCTGATACGTAGTCATAAAATCCATCATTCAGGTCATCTGATCATGTGGCAATGATCATAAATAGGAGACAGCATGAGGATGGTGAAATACCTTGTCCAAATGATCGGCACTGTTTAGCCTGTTATCTTAATAGTGGTCATACAAAACTGAAACTGCATTACATTGCTTGGTGTTATATGGACTGATTTGGGATACATTTCAGCCATCTACTAATGATACTGCTGTACGAGTAGTGATGTTCATACCCCTCTGGCCCAAAACATTAACTGTTACCCTTTCCCTTTTCTTTTATAACTATTGTAATTTTTAGGGTTTATATTGTTGTTTTAGTATTATTTAGTCACTTAGCAGACTGCTGTCCATTCGGTTTTAGTTTGTACTGAGTTTTAAAAAATACATGTATCCAGGTGATTCAAACTGCCCCGTCTTTGTAGAACCACAGTTACACTCGTACACTGGTAGAGTTCGAGTTGAACAATGTGCAAAGTTCATGTAATTCATTTTGTGTAAAAACAATTTTAAACAGCTATGTACAGTTTGTGGACATCTCTGAAGAAACTGTAATTGTCAATTATTTTTAATTAATTTTATGGCATAAGGCTGGTGTTACAATGGTTAAAACGTACATAAGTACACAACAGGAAAATGATTAGAACCATGACAAATTAAGTAATTTGCCTCTTGTCCTTCTGCTTTTTTTTTCAAACAGGCAGGTGCAAACTTTGCAGTGTAGATATTCCAGGGAGAGTTCAGTGAGAAGGGCTCATACAAGGAACAGATGGAGGTGAACTTGAACCTTCTACAAGACTTACTCCAGAAACTGGAGCAAAATAAAAGATTTCTGCTTTTTTATTTAAGTGCATTTGGTTTTCTAATTGTAACCCATGATGGAGGAGAGTGCTCTGCCCCCCCAGTGCATAAAAAAATTTCCTGAATGGCTCACATTCCTGTTCGGGCAGAAAAGAAGAGAAATTTCAGAATTAGTCTGAAATTAGTTTCCAGAATTAGTACGAAAGCATGACTTTTATTTGCTCTGACAGAGCACGTAAACCTCATGAAAACCTACTTTAAACTGCACTTTTACAGTTACAGACTGGAGTGGCTTTTGGACTGAAATTGCAGTACAGCAACAACAGCGAGTAGCTTAGCAACAAGCTATCCAACGGACAATAGCGAGTAGCATTAGCAACAACCTAACCGGCTACCGTTAGTGTTAATGTTGATGATTACCTTCTCAAAGCAGCAATTAGTATGGTCAGTGTTAACCAAGTACAGTGTCTGTATATTAACTGATATAAAGCCAATAATGTTATAAACTCATTTGAAAGTAGAGAAGGGGTTCTTTACACTGTTCACAGTATGTGTGGGCATGTTGATTTGACGTCACTCTGTAAACAGGGAAGGAACTGGTAGTTGAGAAGACTACCCAAGTTGACGAGTTGAAATTTCAAGTTGAGGTGGCATTTTCAGTGGTTCTGGGCGGTGAATTACAAGTTGCAGCTTCGCCTTGAATGCAGCAGTATAAAAGACGAACACGGAGGGGTCTATGTTTTTCCATACAAAGTGCTTTGTCGACTGTGCCAAGGCAGCATTTAAAAGTTCATTTGATGTATTTTAAACAAGCAACGCTCTATTTTTCCTAACTAATCTTGGTTTCACCAATTTGATGAATGTATTGCCTTTCATTATACCACAAACTGATAAAAGAAAAGGTCGCTCTGAAGTGGCTACAGCTGTCGCTGAGATGCTAGGTCCTCTAATCTTGTGGCTGAAGAAGATTGTGACTTCTCCATTGTCCTGCTGCCTGAAATGCCCATCAAATCCCCTGTGCACAAAAGAAGTAAAGCTGACACTCTTGATGCAAATAATGAAGTAAGCGATGAAGTTAGCTCAACCATTGTATCTACACTCTCACTGCTGATCAACAACCATGGTGATGCATTGAAAAGGTTGGTTAACAATAATACTCTGAAAATTGTTTGGCAAAAACGATTGAATTTGTGACTAGTGAGACATAGGACACAAATTCACAAGGCCATTCTGGTCTTATCCCTTAACCATGCCATTATAGTCAATGTTTATGATTTTAACACTTTACAATAGAATGATTACTTGCTTTATCTAGTGGAAGAAAATATATTATATTGGTTAAATAAATATCCAGATGCATTTCTGGTTCTAGGAGGAGACTTTATCATTGTGTTAGTTACCTATTTTTGATAGATTAGCATCTAGAAAATCAAAGCCAACCAGTACAAAGCAATTTATTGAAAAAGCTTAATGTTGTTGAAATATGGAGAGAGCAATATCCAACTACCAGATCTTGTACATGATTAATGATTTAATGATTATTAATGATTATTAAATGCCTATCTATGCAATTTCGCATAGGTTACTAGCTCATATCCTAGTGTAGTATAATTTAAAAATATCTGTTGATATATGTACCACACCTTTGACAGATCACAAAGCAACTTTTATTAGCATTGCCTTAACCTCAGTGTCTCTAATCCCCAAAGTCCTCTGCTGGAAGCTAAACAATTCAAATCCTTTCTTTTGAGAATGTTCAGGTCAATACTGTTTCTCTACTTAGGCACCAAAAAAAAAAAAAAAAAAAAGCTTGTGATTGGACCTTTATGACTCTAATTACTCACAAGAAACAACTTCTTTCTTTCTAAACTCTATTCAAAATTGCAGGACGATCTCAGAAGAAGAAAATATCTATTGCAATAACAACATAACAGAAGAAAAAATACTTTGTGCTATTATGGATCTTAAGAACAGCAAATCTCCTGGAAGTGATGGCATCACTGCAGAATTTTACAAAATGTTTTCTAAGGAACTTGCCCCCCTTTTTACTCGGCATGTACAAAGAATAGTGTATGGAGTCTGGAGCGCCCCCAACTCAAGATTTAATTACCAAGTGAAAATTTGCACCTCACAGATAATTAGCACCCAATTTGTTTACTTAACAATGATTATAAAATATTTGCACACATTTAGATGCTATCCCTCAGCTGTTGTTTGCTCTTGAGAGGTACCAGTGAAACATCCAGTCAGATCTGTTCTTTAGATCCACTTAATACTGTAGTAGAGAAATTGTGCTCCCTCTCCCATCATTTGGCCCAACATAGAAAAATCTGGTGTCTTTATCAAAGATAAATTATATTTTTATTTTAAGATAAAAACCATTCCATATGTAATATCCTAGAAATTTGTTACAAATATTAATGGAAAAAGGTCTGGACAACATTTGTATTATGGTAATTTGTTTACCCCCTTGCACCTTTCTTCTTGTCTAATATATAAGGTATATATTTTTGTGGAAATCTGTATTGTTGTGCACTGTCATAAATGTTGCCAAAAAAAAAAAAAAAAACTTCTGATGTTGTGTGCAACCATGGTGATTTGACGTCACTACCCCAAAATCCCTATGAGTAGGAATTTCAAGCTGAATGGGCACTTTCTTTAGCTTTTCCTGAAGTTTGTGAAATCTTTCCAGAGCTTTTTTGTATTGGCGAGTGTCTGAGTATACATTACAGAATAAGAATTACATCAATATCCTATTTAAATCTCACAAGATACTGGTCCACAATGCTTAAATGGTAATGTCCAAACCTTTTACCAATCGAGAATATTTATAAGGCAGCTCCGATAAGTGATTGCATGTCAGGTAGAGACAACATCTCTTTGAAATGCCTGCGAATATCTTTTTTTGCCAAAGTGTAAGAGAAGCTCATTTGACCAACAGGAGTATCTTTTGGGTTTAAAACCGGCTGGTATATGGCTCCACTTTTTACAGCTTCTTTGAAGAGCATTATAATTCCAGAAGGAATTGCATCCATAACAACATCGTTTTGTTTTGGCGTTGTAGCGTTTTGATAAAAGATTCTTTGAAAGCAGCAGTACGCTTTCATCGCAGCTTTATCCGTCACAACGTATCTATGGTTGGTATGCACGTGGCATTTCCGGTGATAACTATACACAAGCGTACTGGAAACCAATCTAATTGTTTTGTTGAAAGCCTGATAGACGTTTGCGTAAAAAAAAAAAAGGTTAATGTAGACATGATAAATATTTCAGTATAAGCAAAACTATAGACACAGCAAACATTTCGGTGATGCGTTTGTTTTCTTTTGAATTAATGCTTTTAATGCATTATTTCACATTTGGGCAAATCTTATTATGCAAAATCACACGATGGCCGAAGGAGTATATGTCTACTACCACAAAAAATATATATATAAAAAACCGAGTTTTATGATCAAGTTCCTATCTTCACATGTCAGTTCCTTATTTTATTATGTTTGTTCGGACACCCAGGGGTGCTGTTGACGACGGTGTCCCTGCCGGAAGGATTGATTGGTAACACAAATAGGAAGCGGCTAGGCAGGACAGGGCCATTGCAAGTCAGCCATTGCTGTGTGTCGTGGCTGTGTAGGTAATAACGCTAAGGCAGTGAAGAAGACGGTTACTACGGCCATTCGGATTAACTGGAGGAATTTTCAGACTTCCGAGTGTAACAATCGTCTGTGTATCTACATATAGATACGAGGTATGTTTTTTTTTTTTTTTTTTTTAATGTCTTCAACTGATAATTTATTTAAGCGTGGTTAGCAATACTGGTTGGTTAACTCCACTGCTTACTAGCATAGATAGCTTAGTTAATTTAGGCTTATGCAAACTTAATCAAGAAGCTTAGGATTGGTAGCTGTAGCAGTAATTGCTTGTCGGTTAGGTATTCATTAAATTCTTAACGTATATGTTGCGAACGATGCTTGGTGAAAGTGCTGAGTTAGAGAATTAGATGCATTCCGATATCATTTTGGTTTATATGTGCTATGTTGTTTTGTGTGATCGATTTAAATAGCCGTCGAAGACTATTTGCTGGATTCTCTGTCGCACGAGTGACACGTAGGTAGTGCTCACCAGCTAATTTGGGCTAATGTTAGCTGGTAAGCAATTGCTTTGCCTCGTGAGTAAATTACTGCGATGGTGCATTATTTAGAAATGACTCAGTGGATGAGGCTTTTTAAAGTTACTGCTGCACAGTGACATCTAACATATGTTGACATCCTATGTATATGTGTGTGTGTGTATGTGTATGTATGTGTGTGTGTGTATATATATATATATATATATATATATATATATATATATATA
>CM040468.1:15123510-15135067 GCA_022758105.1 Pangasianodon gigas | reverse complement strand
TATATATATATATATATATATATATATATATATATATATATACAGAAGAAGAACTACACCTGTGAGAAGAGCAACAGGAGGCAATTATAGAGCACACTGGAGACTGTGGGGATGTTGGTGTATTTAGCTGCCGAACTCCACGCAAATGGTGGTGTGAGGGTGGCGGCTGTCTTCCTATGTGGACCAAAGAACACAATTAGCTACCATAATGTTAGCTAGGAATGTTACATAATTATCTACCTTTGTATTAGTGACCTTACTGGCCATCTTACTAGTACATGGTTAAGGTCAAGCATTTGCTAGCGGACATTAACTAAGATATCTTATCTCAGTTCGGCTTGTTTTGTCAGGTTCACCGGGCATGGAACTCTGCTCTTGTCTCCGTTTTGTGCTAAATACAGAAGGAATCACCATTTTCTTTAGTGTCTTCTTCAGCGGACGACCCAGTAACTTGGCATATAACTGTCTTTCATAGTTCTGATTGTGCTGGTTGCACCCTCATAAATGTCCAGTTTTTTGGTGGTGTTGGACTGTGGGACTTGTCCCAGTTGGGCCCATATACATTAACAAGAGTTAATGGGGTGTTATAAAGTTGACTGATTACAATGACAAACCTACCATTATTATCATGTTTTGGGCGAACGCTGATTGGTTGGCTGGGATGTTTGTCTGATTGGACAGGTTGATGAGATGTTGTGACATTTCTTCCATGGGTTTAATCAATTTCTGAATAATATTGTTTAATTCAGAGTAATACTGTTAAAAGTACATCTGAAGTGTAAGCAATAAAATGCTAAATAATAAAGTGTAAACAGTAAAATTTTCCCCCAATGCATCCAGTACTTTCTGTCTGCTGCGTTTCTGTCTGCGTTTCATGTATGGTTCACACACAGCAATACAATGACATTATTGTGTAATGGATTTATGTATGGAAAACTACAATCATGATATTATGTTAATAAGAATATATTATATAAAGTGTGAGGCTATATAACAGCTGTAGAGCATTATAATGGTCTGTTTAATCCTGTAGGATTGCACCCTTTAATTTTTTTTCCTTCTAACGTACTACCAGTAAAGACACAGTAGGTGATGTAAACTACAGCTACTGAATGAAAATAAATAAATAAAGCATGCATCAATCAGTGGTTAATAGAATTCTGGATTTAAACACTAGTTACATTGAAGTGCTTCGATACTCGAGCTGCTTGCTGAATACAGATGAGTTAAAACACTTTATAAATAGAATTCATTTAGAATTCACTAGGTTTATAATTAATCATGTGAGGTTGCTTTTTTCCACAGCAATTTTCTTCCAAAACAAAATTATGTCCATGTTATTTTTGTCCATATTTATTATTCCCATTTTTATATTTATTATTCAATATGTCTATATTTATTATTCCTACAGTGAAACAAGGAATTTGCATTGTTTTTGGCTTTTCTTCTCTGTGTCATTCAGTAAAGTCTGGTGTGGTTCATGCGACAGCACCTCCTAGAGGACATGCTCACCTTATGTGCAAGCATGAACATGTGACTGGCAGGTGTTTCTTGTTGCCCAGGTCTGCCCTGTTAGATTGATTGTTTAAACAATTAATAGCTCTGAATGTCTACTCTTGGTTTGAGCCCTGGGTTTCACCTGTGAAGACTGCATTTGTTGTTAGAAAAGATAAACCAACATGAAGACCAGAAAGCTGTCTATGGAAGAAATTCAAGACATTTTGAAGCTGAGAAAAGTGAGAAAATCAATCAGTACCATTGTACAAGCATTGGGCATAACCTATACAACTTGCAAAGAAATACAGAGATGAGCCACAAAAGTTCTGGAACCATAATTAACCTCTACAAAAGTGATTGAAAGGCCAAAAAAAGTGAAAAGGTTTTAGACTGCATTTCACCTCCTGAAGAGGAGACTGAAGGGAGAAACGGTGCTCTCAGTGCTCTCATCGCCACGGCCCGTGTTCGATTTCCAGCCAGGGAGCCAACCCCAGCAACTGGAGTTACGCAAGACAGTGCACTTCCATTGCCGGTCCCAAGCCCAGATAAAATTGGAGAGGGTTGCTTCAGAAGGGGATCCGGCATAAAAACTGTGCCAAATCAAATATGCGGATATCTTGGTTTCATCTGACTGCTGAAGCCATGGTCTGCAAAGAGGTGGCAAAGCCTGTACAGCAGTGGTCACCAACCCTGTTCCTGGAGATCTACCTTACTGAAGGCTTTAGTGCCAACCATAATCATGCCCACCTGATTATCTAATCGTTGCCATAAGAAGTAAATTCAAATTCAGCTAAAACAGGTGTGTTAGATTTTGTTTGGAGACGAAACCTGTAGGAAGGTAAATCTCAAAGAAGAGAGTTGGTGACCACTGCTGTACAGGGTCTCACTGTTGAAAGGAATCGATCAGGAGAGGGTTACAAGAAACATTTCCAAAACATTATATGTACCATGAAACACTGTGAAGGCCATCATCAACATGTGGAGAAAATGGAACACCACAGTGGCATTACCAAGAACAAGATGTCCCTCCAAAATTTACAAAAGGACAAGACAAAAATGTACAAAAATTTATGATTATTTTTCACTTTATTTGTATGTTTTGCAATTGCACATTAAAGATTTGACATGATTTATCTTAGTATCATTCTTTTACGTCACAAAAACCTGCCATTTTAACAGGCGTGTGTAGACTTTTTATATCCATTGTGTGCTCACTTACTGCCTAATGTGTCCCACCCCTTGACATGTGCCATTTTAACAGTATGTTATTCGTTCCAATATAGGTAGATATGCTAGCCTGCAGATATGCTACAGTAAAAGAACTCCATTTTAGCACGTGCATTGTATGATACACACTGTCAACTGACTGCTTTCGTGAACACGTTGTGTAAAAGCTGCACACTCGCATTTGACGTGGCTACTCTAACCTAGGTTAACCACACTGGGATTTGATCAGGTGATTAACTAGAGTAGTTTACTTTAAAAATGTGCACAACTTAACGTTGAAAGTGTATTTTCAGTTCACATTTCTTACCCATCATTGTTTTTCTTTTTCACCTGCTGACATGTTGATGTCTGCTTCAGGTCTTTTTTAAAAAAAATTGCAGCATCGCTGATAGCAGCTGGGTGGAGCAGTTTTCCCATTTCCATGGGAATTGGAGGAGGAGATTTGAATCTCCACAACTGACTCACATGGCAATCCACCAAACAGCTCAGAAATAGTCCCTGTTTTTTGCAGCAAGTAAAAAAAAAAAAAAAAAAAAATCCCACCACAATCTAAAATTCACCTGGTTTTATATATTTTACAGGCAGTAGTAAAGTCTGGGAAAATGGATGGCTTCTTGCCTCTGAATGGAAGAGGAGCTCCCTTGGAAGACTCACCAGCTCATCATAGAATCTCATTCTTTTGGGGGGAAAAAACTTACTATGATAACCATTGGCCTGGGTTCTTGTCCCTCTCAGAGTATAAATTGCAGAGTGTGATGAGCATAGTCCAGGACCTGTGATTTCATCTAGTCCACGCACTTCCTTCAGAAGTTGAGCAGTGAAATCTGTGGGTTTTGACCCTTCAACATCCTCAGTTAATCCAATCAGGAGAACATTATTTCTCCTAGATCATCCCTGCAAACCCTCACATTTCTCTGAAAGTGATATAGGCTGGGCCTTGAGTACATTTACAGTGGATTTCATGCCTGCTCAATGTCCTGCACAGTGCGACTATGTGCACTGTCTGTTTGTAAGGGATCAATGGCAGTTTTCAACTCATGTCGAACCAAGGCTATTTCTGTTCATAATGTTTACATAAGTTCCCACCAAATTAGAGAACAAAGAAGAAAGAAAAAATGGTTTCCACCAGTCCTGAATCCATTTTGTTCTTACAACATAATGTCACGCTCTTTCACTCCCATTTGGTTTTATGCTTGTTTACACTCTACTTTTCAATTCAATTCACTTTAATTTGTATAGCGATTTTAACAATGGCCATTGTCACAAAGCAACTTTACAGAAATATATAAATTCAGGATATAAGTTTTAAACTTATAAATTTATCCTTAATGAGCAAGCCAGAGGTGAGGGTGGCAAGGAAAAACGAGGAAGAAACCTTAAGAGGAACCAGACTCAAAAGGGAACCAGTCCTCAAATGGGTGATAATGAATAGTGCAATTATAAATAAATCCCTTCTATAACTACATGGTCATAAAGTGCAATTGTGTAAACAGGAAATTCATTAATGTTTTCATATGAAGTCTATTTTGTTGAAGTTATCAACTGGTCACTGATGGAGACTTGAGTGCAAAACCGTTCATGGCAATCGCAATCCTAGAGCTATCATAGCAGTTGTAGTCCTAAGCCTCATAGCAAGGCTGTTCATATCAATTGCAGTCCATCTTCCTGGTTTATAAGTGGTACCATCTTCAGTAATCTCAGTGATCTTTAGGCTGTCCATATGGGGCCATCCTCTGCAAGCAGTGAGTGATTTCCAAGTGATGAGAACTCCAACCAGATGTAGGGCATCAGGGTGGATCAGGCAGGTCTGGAGAGCAGAAGGGCTCAGGATCACTGGGGGGGATTGTTGGGTATGTTAATTGTCACCTAGTGGTTAAAGACAATGTACTTTGTGAGGAGAGTGCAAAGCAGGGACTCTGGCAATGCTAGCTATGACTAGCTAAAAAGCAGAGCCAGAAGGTAACCCAGACATGAGGGCGCCCTCAGATATAAAGTGGTCAGCCACTCCGCCGTCAACCCCTTTATTTTAAACTCTGAATGGGGAGCACAGTGATAAGAAATAAAAGTTTGGCTGCTTTCCTGCGGCAATTCTGCAGCTCCTTCTCTCTCTCTCTCTCTCTCTCTCTCTCTCTCTCTCTCTCTCTCTCTCTCGTTCCCTTTCTCTCACATATTACTTGATTGTGGAAGTCTCTTCATTACCATTATTTTTGGTGCGTGATCGTGTTTGCCAATCAAAATACATTTCCCTGAGTTTTGGCGAAATTTACTGTGTCTACAACAGTCTTCTATAGCTAAATTATAATCTATGACCTTCCTATATTGTCACATGTTTATTTTCATGCTTTATTTTTTCTAAGAAATAAGATGTTGATAAAAATGCAAGCAAGTGTATCGCGATTCAAAGATAAAGTTTTTCAGTCAATTTCTGATGGTCTCGCAAGTCTAAACTTTTCATCTTCTCTGCACACACAGTTGGGCGTGCAAGTCTTGTGGTAACGCAGTCTGCTGGCCAATTTGCTTCACGCATGCACAGTATAAATTTGGGCCGGAACGCTGTTAGGTAGTGAAGATTCAGTCCAATCTGTATCACGCATGTGTTAACGGTTTACAACTTGATTCAAATCCCATGTGTGCAAAAATGTAATGTTATGAAACTTGCCTGCCTGCAGTTATAACGAACAAATGCAAACCATGCAATACAAACCTTTATAAATAACCGTTATTATAAATAGCATGGAGTATGGTGGTCTAAATGTCCAGAATTTTTGCCATGAAACAAAATTTGGACAGGACAAAAATACACACACTATTTTTTACTGCAAATTATTATTATTATTATTATTATTATTATTATTATTTGACATTTTTTCTTATTTGTGTGTCTGTTTTTACATTTTATATATATAATTAGGGATATTATTATTGCATTGCATGCCTGCATTTATAAACATTTCCAGTTATCACTTATTTATATGTATAGAGTAGCTATACATATAAATGTATTGTCTCAGGCTCCAAATGTGCATACTAACTCAAACACCTTTGTTCCATGTTCCAAAAATAAACTCGTGAAATATCAGCATGGAGAAGAATCTAATATGGAGTCCTGCATGCATGTAGCCTCCAAAAAAAAAACTGGCCTAGTAATCATATTTACAATAAAAATGTTGGACCAAGTTTCATCTATAATGCAAAGCGGTGGTTGGACTGTAACGCAGTATAAAGTGTAGGAGCGAAAAATGCACGGATTAAATACAAGTTTAATTTAATACAGGCTAATACTGGTTTCCACAGGGAATGCTATAGCTAATTTATTTAAGACAAGAGAAAAGAAAAGGCTTGTATTTAGCATGACAAAAATTCTGCATTATATAGCCTACAGAACAAACTGACACTGAACAGAAGCACACAGTAGGATGTGAACCGTGATATGTTTCTGTATTCTAACGTTATATTTACAGCACAAAAACCTTGGACATGAATAAAAATAAACATGTATATCAAACATAATATAATATGTCTAAAATAGATCATATGTGTGTTTAAACAGACAGAATCTCTGGGATAACATAGCTCTGTGTTTCCTTGCAGGTTTAGCTACACAGATGGGGATTCTTTGACAGAAAAAAAGATGGTGCGATACTGCTGATTTGTCATTTTGTTTACTAGCCGATGGCATTTGCCTGATTAACTTTGATGTAATTATAAAATTTAGAAAAAATGTGTGATTCATAATACCAACGATCACCATTGCAATCAACAAAAAATGAAGTAACTATGCCAGGGATTGATCAACCCAGGAAAAAAAAAAAGCAAATAGGTAGGCTCAACCTACCAAGTAGGCTGTAAATTCTTTAGGCTACAGACACTACAGACAATTTCCATGCTTTGAAAATACCATTACTATACCAATTTACCATGTGACTTGCAACCCCATTTGTGTTTGTGGTTACCCAATCCACCTCCCCTGCCCGATACCAAAAAGACTGAAGACCACGATTGTTAAGCCAGGGCTAGAAGAAAATTCTCATTATCAGTTGATCTAATTATCTCATCGTATTCCATGCTATTCATAATAACAGCCTTTTTTAACATGCCTTTTATTCTATAATAAAAGTTAGTCTTGCATGGTATGCATTTGTTTGTTGTTCTGCATGTGTACTGTGACGCTAAAGGTTACTGCCCATGCTTCAATATTTGAGACGCTGGAGTAAGAATGGGTTGGTCTTGAGCAATTTTCTGATTAGAGGTATTTGAAAAGAAAGTGTTTTCTGGTGCTGTAACACCAGAGGTAGGTCATGTTCCTGGATCAACATTCCATTTATGTTCCTGGATCAGCAGTTCTTTTAACAAATAATTTAGTGAGTCTCTTGAAAATTCCCTTTAGAACATACCTGTCAGCTCCAGGCAGCAATGCAAATGCAAAGCTATGCAATGGCTTGGTGTGTTCTGGAGGTAATTTCCAAATAGCTTAAGAGTTGGGTTAGTCGGAGGCACACATTGATGACCTCAGATGGCAATGATTCGTTAAAAGAAATATCCTAATTAAAGAAATTACATTCACTGGGAATGTTGCTCTTCCTATCTATAGAGTAGGTAAAACTGTTGACTGACATTGGTCAACATTAAGTTAATGCAATATGTTTTTGGTAATTAATGAGTTCAGTGTTTTTTGGAACTAGAACTTGACTTGTTAAATAATATCATGCTCATATATCATAATATCAATAATATCAAGTGGTTTTATGTTTTGTTTTGTTTTTTTCCCCTCTCTCTCTTTTTCAGGATTAACACGATCTGGATATGTCCTTCATATTTGATTGGATTTATAGTGGTTTTAGTAATGTACTGCAGTTTCTTGGTAAGACCCGCTTTTTAATGTAGATAAATTGCTTTAGATGTCTCTGTAAGAGTTCTTCCTGACCTTTAGCTATCACATTAATTAACAGTAATTTTTTAAGTTAAAAAGGCAAAACCATTTTGGGGCTTTTGCTTTTTGAATGTGGCAGTGGAAGTGGCTAAAGGTAGACAATACTCAATCTACCTTCATTTCATGGTTCTGCTGCACGAGCGCTTTAAAAATTTCTTGTCGTGTCAGCTATCATTGACATTTAATAATGCTAGGTTGAAATGGTTGCAGATCTGTGATTTAATTGCTAACATTTTCAATATTTGACAGAAAGGTACAGCATCTCAATCAGCTTAAGTGTTTAGTATAGTCAGTCTTTGCGCATTAAGTTGGATTATTTTAAGAAAAAAAAAGGCAATGCATTGTATGTATTGTTTACATGGAAGCCGGTAGATAATCTGAGAGCTTGACTTGGGTACTGTAGGTATGAATGCCAAAATGTACATGGAGATGTTATGTCCATAGATACTATTTTTGAAAAACTGTTCTTATTCTTTTAGGACTGTACAAAAAATCAGGTAAATTAGTATTTCTTGGTCTGGACAATGCTGGCAAGACCACACTACTGCATATGCTTAAAGATGATCGACTGGGGCAACATGTGCCAACCTTACATCCAAGTGAGTTCTTGTCATAACAAAATAAACACACATGTACGGTTACTTATTTCATTCAGCGTTAACCTCAGTATTCACAGTTTGTTTTTCTCATAAGTTAATATCTAAAAATTTCATAAATATTAGGGAAATGTCTGAAAAGGAAGGCAAAAAATGCTAATTGTATGTTTCCATCAGTTATTGTTATGAATATTCTAACATGATCCAGCAAGATAAAAGCACCAGACAACTATAGAGCAATATCCAGACACATGCAGAGACACTTACTGCATAATAGTTTATTCTGAATTGACCCTTTATTTTTTTGCCAAATTTTCCAAAAATTTCCAATTAATGGCAAAAAATGCTTGCTGCTACCACCTCACCCGGGTTATATACTGTAGTTTGTGCACAAGATACTGGGACTGGTATTTTATCATAAAATAAACCTTGTGACAAACGTCAGGGCAGCTAAATAAATTTGATCCATTTGCATGCCAGAATCAAAAGTTTGCTGCACTAGTACATGATGTATATTGTAGGGGTATAAACCTCAGACTTCCACATGATTCGAAATGATTTCTGTTCATAAGGCAACGAGTCAGTATTGACAATGGCACTGAATCTTCTAAGATACAATACAATATGATTTACTAGCCTCCAACTGATATGCATATGTGACTAACTTTGTTCAGTATCTGGAGTAGGCCTACTGTTAATCCACGAATGGTTTACACATCTATTTGAAAATATAAATTTTTTATGCATCTGCATGCCGCTCAGACCTCACCAAGACACATACACCGATCAGCCATAATATAAACATAAAACCACCAGCCTAATATTGTGTAGTTCCCCCTTGTGCTGCCAAAACAGCTCTGACCTGTCGAGGCATGGATTCCACAAGACCTCTGAAGGTGTACTGTGCTATCTGGCATCAGGATGTTAGCAGCAGATCCTTAAAGTCCTCTAAGTTGCGAGGTGGGGCCTCCAGGGATCGTACTTGTTTGTCTAGCACATCCCACAGATGCTCAATCGGATTGAGATCTGGGGAATTTGGAGGTCAACACCTTGAACTCTTTGTCATGTTCCTCAAACCATTCCTGAACAATTTTTGCAGTGTGGCAAGGCACGTTATCCTGTTGTATGAGGCCACTGCCATTAGGGAATACCGTTGCCATGAAGGAGTGTACTTGGTCTGCAACAGTGTTAAGGTAGGTGGTACATGAATGTGAGGACCCAAGGTTTCCCAGCAGAACATTGTCCAGAGCATCACACTTCCTCTGCCGGCTTGCCTTCTTCCCATAGTGCATCCTGGTACCATCTCTTTCCCAGGTAAGTAACGCACATGCACCCAGCTGTCTACATAATGTAAAAGAAAACGTGATTTATCAGACGAGGCCACCTTCTTCCATTGTTCCATGGTCCATTTCTGATGCTCACGTGCCCATTGTGGGCATTTTCATCAGTGGACAGGTGACATCATGGGCACTCTGACCTGTCTGTGGCTACGTGTCCTCATACACAGCAAGCTGTGATGCACAGTGTGTTCTGACACCTTTCTATCATAGCCAGCATTAACTTTTTCAGCAATTTGTGCTACAGTAGATGTTCTGTGGGATCAGACCAGGTGGGCTAGCCTTCACACCCCACGTGCATCTGTGAGCCTTGGGCACCCATGACCCTCTCACCGGTACACCAGTTGATAGATTTTTTTACCAGTAGATATTTTAGATTTCTTACAGGCGGCATGTGTGTGAAGACAATCTGTAGAGCTTGAGGAGGTAATGCATAGTTTTTGGCGGTTTTACCCTGAACGTTAGCCCTAGCACAAATTAAACATGCATCGAGTAGTAATTTAGCAGTTTTAGCGACATTGAGAATACAAAATTATTTGTGGATGTTATTAATAACTCCCCATCGTGCGACGTGAAATACCATGAAAATGGCGCACGAGAAATGGCAAGACAGAGCAGGGGAGTGCAATGCGGCCTTGAAGGCAACAAATGAGTCCGCCCTCATCTGAAGGAGAGCAGGTCTCAGATGACCAAAATGAAAGATCCTGTTTCTTCAGCTAGGGAGTTACCGCGCGCCGTTTCAGAATCTCCTGGGTCGTGACCCTTGACCTTAATGATAGCTAGACGTTTAGGTAACATTGAGGCCTCCAAAAGTTCAGAGACCAGCGTGGCATGTGAAACGGGCTTTAAAGCAGCGTGCGTGCCAAATTTTGCCAAAGTCATGAGCTACACCAAAGGCATATCACGAGTCAGTATAAATAGTTACCACTTGATCTTTAAATAGACAACAGGCCCTTATCAGAGCTACAAGCTCGGCAGCCTGAGCTGAAAGGAAAGGAATGGAGTGAGCTTCGTGTACAACGTTAGGCAAAGAATAAACTGAATATCCACAGAAAGTGGTATTGTCATTGGGTTTAGAACATGAGCCATCTACAAATATGTGGACACCACCCTCCAGCAGGTGTTGTGAAAGATCTGCGTGCAGACATGATGATTCTGAAATCTCATTAAGGCAGTCATGCTCCAACCAGCCATCGGTGGCCTGTTCCTCCGAACAGGAGCGCACAAAGTGGTGGAGCAGAACAGCAGGGCTATTTTGGGCTGTTACTGGTTTAATAGTGTGATACACTATATTACCAAAAGTATTTGGTCATCTGCCAAAAGATGACCAAATGGGCGTGACTCACATATGAACTTAAGTGCCATCCCATTCCTAACCCATAGGGTTCAATATGATGTCGGTCCACCTTTTGCAGCTATTACAGCAATTGATGCAGCTATTACACTGATGTTGGTCGAGAAGGCCTGGCTCTCAGTCTCCACTCTAATTCATCCCAAAGGTGTTCTGTCGGGTTCAGGTCAGGACTCTGTGCAGGCCAGTCAAGTTCATCCACACCAGACTCTGTCATCCATGTCTTTATGGACCTTGCTTTGTGCACTGGTGCACAGTCATGATGGAAGAGGAAGGGGCCCTCTCCAAACTGTTCCCACAAGGTTGGGAGCATGGAATTGTCCAAAATGTTTTGGTATCCTGAAGCATTCAAAGTTCCTTTCACTGGAACTAAGGGGCCAAGCCCAACTCCTGAAAAACAACCCCACACCATAATTCCTACTCCACCAAATTTCACACTCGGCACAATGCAGTCCGAAATGTACCGTTCTCCTGGCAACCTCCAAACCCAGACTCGTCCATCAGATTGCCAGATGGAAAAGCGTGATTCATCACTCCAGAGAACGCGTCTCCACTGCTCTAGAGTCCAGTGGCGGCGTGCTTTACACCACTGCATCCGACGCTTTGCATTGCACTTGGT
>CM040468.1:15111302-15123410 GCA_022758105.1 Pangasianodon gigas | reverse complement strand
CCTCTCCGTCAGTTTACGTGGCCTACCACTTCGTGGCTGAGTTGCTGTTGTTCCCAAACTCTTCCATTTTGTTATGATAAAGCTGACAGTTGACTGTGGAATATTTAGGAGCGAGGAAATTTCACGACTGGATTTGTTGCACAGGTGGCATCCTATGACAGTTCCACGCTGGAATTCACTGAGCTCCTGAGAGCGGCCCGTTCTTTCACAAATGTTTGTAAAAACAGTCTGCATGCCTAAGTGCTTGATTTTATACACCTGTGGCCAGGCCAAGTGATTAGGACACCTGATTCTGATCATTTGGATGGGTGACCGAATACTTTTGGTAATATAGTGTAGCTGCGTAACATGAATGACGCTGTGTGGTCATATGGTGTGTCTGAATGTTATTAAGAATGGTGACTACCTGATGCTGTGCATGCAGTGTGAGTGGGTGCGAAAGGACAACTCTTTCAGCATTTGAGACCAGTAGAGCAGAGGCAGCAACTGAACACAAACATGCGGGCATACCTTGGACCACAGGGTCAAGAGATTTAGAAATGTAGGCTACTGGACAATAATCACTGCTGTGCTCTTGGGCCAAGACTCCCGTGGCAGTGCCCCTGTCCTCGGTGACATAGAGATGAAATGGAGCGTATAATCGGGTAGACCTAGGGCTGGAGCAGAGCTCAGAGATTGTTTGAGATAACAAAGAGTTCATCGTTTCCTTAGTCCATTCAATATCATCAGGCATGTCTTTGGGGCAGCACTGGAGCAGCACCTTCTCATGATGTGAACAGTCAGGTATGTACTGGCGGCAATAATTAATCAGTCCCAGAAAACTGAGCATACCTTTCTTTGTTTTGGGTGGATGGACCTCCAATATGACTCTCAGACGATCAGTTGAGAGTTTCCGCTGACCTTGAGAAATGTGAAACCCCAGATACTGCATCAGAGGCTGACAGAATTGGAGTTTAGAGAGTGAGGCCTTGAAAGGTATACTGACGTTGCTAGAACGTAAAGGCGAAGATGTCTGATGAAGAAGAAGTCTGCTCACTGACAGGGATTGAATGCCCTCCTTCTCCACAGAGAGAGGATATTGTTTACAATACACAGGGGTTGATGAATAGATGTTAGCAACATACGGTGGTACCTGTACATGGCCTACTTCGTTGGAGTGCGCAGCCCACAGTTTGGATGGAACCTCAGAAAGCTCGGTGGGTGTGACGTGGTTGCCGCAGGCCTCAGACACACATGACGGAAGAAAAACAGAGATTAGGTGGAGTACTGAGAACAAGACGTCCTCCTTCAAAAGATAAACAACAGTTTAACTTATCCAAAACATCATGACCCAACAGATTGAACGGCGAGGATGGAAAACTACTTTTCTTTTTAGGTCTTGAATCAGTGGACCTTTTATTTTTATTTTTAGATCTCTGGTGTTCCTTATCCCAATTTGGTTTCATTTCGAGCCTTTTCTTTAATGCATCAGTCATATAATTATAGCCCCATTGAGGGTCACCATATCCTTTGAAGACAAGAACTATAGCTGAGATTAAATCATCGTCTTCAAAAGACCCTTCTCTAGGATAGGGACGCCATTGTTTCTCTCTCTCGGTCCATCCTGCCAAATTATCGACGAAAGGTTGGACAAAAATACCATAACCACGATTATACATCCAGTCATTGGAAGTTTGCTTAGACTGGCCACTTCCACCCATTGTTACAATATACAAAGACACAAAGACAATAAGGTCAGAGAAGCTTGAGCAGCGCGAACTGTAGACTATGTAGGTGCGCACAACCTCCCAGCGAAGCAGGGATAACCCTCTCACTACAGCTTAGCGAGGAACACATCCTCCCGGCAGAGCGGGGATGAGTCTTTCACTACAACTTAGTGAGGATCACAATCAACTCCTTTCATTTATTCTTTACACGATTCATGTGCCAATAATTCTAAACAGAATGACAGATACACTGCAGGTTAAAATTATGAAATGTGTGTACTCCTAACTGAGATAACACGAGATAACCACATGGAGGTATGTAAATGTAACAAAGAAAATTCTTACCTCCACCTGGTTATCCTGGATGAGCCCCCAGAGAGCTGATAGATTTTCAACTGTTCACTTAGAATCAGGAAGAAGTCTGTGTTCGGGCTGCTGCCACAACCTCTGTACCGGCCGGGGAAGAGAGTGCCAAAGAAACACACAAAGTCGGTGTTTGAGTAGCAAAGTTCTTCAAAGTTTACTGAGGCAGACAGGGAGTATTTATAGTTATCTATATGCAATATCTGCAGAAAAAAAGGCATCAGTCAAAGGCGTCAGCAGAGAACAGAAGTGGCAGTTGACGTGTTTCACGGAGTGTACGTACTCTAAACATGTTTATTAGAACAAAACAGAAGAAGAACAAAAGATATCACGAGGTCAGCACAGAGCGTGCTGACATGTATTCATAATATATCACCGGTTGTCCTTCTTTGGACCACTTTTGGTAGGTACTAACCACTGCATACCGGGAACTCCCCACAAGACTTGCCATTTTGGAGATGCTCTGACCCAGTCTTCTAGCCATCACAGTTTGGCCCCTGTCAAAGTCACTCAGATTCTTACGCTTGCCCATTTTTCCTGCTTCCAACACATCAACTTCGAGATCTGACTGTTCTCTTGCTGCCTAATATATCCCACCCCTTGACAGGTGCCATTGTAATGAGATAATCAAAGTTATTCACGTCATCTGTCAGTGGTTTTAATGTTATGGATGATCGGTGTATCTGAATTTATCCGTAAGGATCAATCATAATATGCTAATAATCCATTTTTGATTGTTGCATTGGTTAAGTTCAATTGTTGCCTTATAAATCAATACATCATCAGATTATTACTCCCCTACTGTATTGTATGCTGTCCATAGCTTGTGCTAAATTGGTAGTCATTATGATTCTGCCATGGATGTAATAAATGTCTTTGCATTTTATTCCTTAGCTTCAGAAGAGCTGACGATTGCTGGTATGACCTTTACCACCTTTGACCTTGGTGGCCATGCACAGGGCAAGTAGTTTTTCTTGTAGCATGGTACACTTCCTTCTTTATACACGTACATGTACGTTTATATATACATAAAACACCTCTCTGGCAAAATACTCACTTAACACATCTTGTATCACTTGTATCATAGCCCGAAGAGTGTGGAAAAACTACCTCCCTGCAATCAACGGCATTGTCTTTCTCGTTGATTGTGTAGACCACCCGAGACTGGCTGAATCCAAAACAGAGCTTGATGTGAGTTTTTTTTTTTTTTTTTTTCCCCTCTTAAAAAATGTTATTCCTAAACCCCTACCGCACAAGCCTAGTAGATATGTAAAACCAAAATCATTACGTTACAAGATAAAACTAATATTGTGAAAAATGTCAGAATTGTTTAAGAAATGGAAAACGATAGCATGTCAATGCATGTAAAAGCACGAATGTGGAGAATTTGGAGAGGTTAAAGGTCTTTCACAATTAAGCAAGTACAAGGGAGGTCATGGGTACTGGAAGCCGAATTGATGTTAGATGTGAAGTGCTGCTCTGTTTTCTTACCTATCTCAACCTTACATGAATAACCTAATTAGAACTTAGGAATTTATCTTATAATATTACCATTTTTTAAAATGAAATATGCCTTTATCCTGACAAAATTATCTAGCAGCATTACATGTTTCCCAAAATCTGATCTCCTAGTGTACAAAGTTTTATATTTTATAAAACTTCCATATAGTTTTCTGAACTTTTTTTTTACTATACTTAATGGGCATTTGCAACTAACAAGCTGTTTAAGCAGCAGCACTTGGGTCAGATTCGACTCATCAGGTTCTAATTCTGCCGTACTGCTGGATAGGCAGCCAAGGAATGTCCAAACCAGAGACTGCACTGGCACACTAGTTGGCTAGAAGATAGGGCATGTGGAAATGTCTGAGCAGAGCTGCCAAGGGAGGACCCTACCTGGCTTGGGGAATGAGGCTGTACAAAGGGAGACCCTTTTCCAGCCCAAGTGTTGTTATTTGAAATTCGCTTAATATAGTAGGATCAACAGCAACCACTCGGCCATATTAGCCACTCTTAGCCACAGGCCTGCTAGTCAGGAGACTGCGGGGGCTGTGGTACTGAAGTTGAGACCCCACTAGACCAAGATATGAGGGGAA
This sequence comes from Pangasianodon gigas, assembly GCA_022758105.1. Lineage (NCBI taxonomy): Eukaryota > Metazoa > Chordata > Actinopteri > Siluriformes > Pangasiidae > Pangasianodon > Pangasianodon gigas. The sequence continues at coordinate 15,119,248 of CM040468.1, read as the reverse complement.
TGGAAGGAACCCAAGTCCAGCTAACTTTGCAAGCTCAGGATTGGAGGATGCGGTGTAGCAAGAGAGGACCACTCAATCGTGGTAGCGGTGTACACAGCCCTGCAGGTTGTAGAAAAATTCAGAGCACAGAAAGACTGTGAGGTGAGTGCAGCAGAGCAATTCAGAATCAACTGGTGGACAGTACAGGAGTGATGGTAAACAACGCTAGCAAGGTGACGAGGGAACCCGAGTGTAGCTAGTAGCCATAGATGGACTCCAAAAATTCTGAAAATGCACTCAGCATAGTCGTAAAGAGATGATAAATGTGTCAGTCTCTGGTCTCAGCGTGTGGACATTGTGAACACTTTGACAGCCGGTATCTAATTCGCGGCTCCTTGTACTGGAGTGGCTATTCCCTCCACAAAACATTTGTACCAATGACAATTTGTACATTTGTTAGTTTGGATTGCAGTAAAGATTTGAATCCTTTTTCAGTGTTAAATCTGGCCCAAGCCCCTTAATTTACACATTTTGCTGGTTTCAAAGCCACATGTGGGAGGTACTTCTAGGCTGATGATAATCTTCTGGTTGAGCTGTCATTTTCCACTCCAGTTTCTATAGTGTCTGGAGAGGGGTCAGATTCTGTCCATGCCATGTTGGAGACCTCTACGACAGGCTCTAAGCTACACTATATGGCCAAAAGTTTGTGGACACCTGACCATCACACCCATATGTACTTTTTGAACATCCTATTCCAGGTTTAGTCCTCCCCTTGCTTTTATTAGTAACCTCCACTGTTCTGGGAAGGTTTTCCACTAGATTATGTAATGTGGCTATGGGGATTTGGCCATTCCACCACAAGACCATTAGTGAGGTCAGGCTCTGATGTCAGGTGAGGAGGCCTGGGGCACAGTCAGCGTTCCAGTTTATCATAAAAGGTGTCCAGTGGGGTTCAGGGCTCAAGTCAGGGCAGGCCACTCGAGTTCTTCCATGCCAACCTTGGCAAACCATGTCTTCATGGACATCGCTTTGTGCACAGGGGCATTGTCATTTTGGAACATGTTTGGACTAGGCCCCTTAGTTCCAATGAAAGGAAACTGCTAAATCAGTGACACCCTATACATTTGTTTGCTTCCAACTTTGTGGCAACAGTTTTGGGGAAGGCCCACATATGGGTGTGATGGTCAGGTGTCCACAAACTTTTGGCAATATAGTGTTTAGTGTATAGTGTACTGTGTACAGAAGTACTGGGTGATAAAACAACGTTATGAATAAATTTTGAATAAATGAATAAAATTTTCCTCGATGATGAGCTTAGGGTATTTAAAATTCAATAAAGTTTTCTTTCTATTTTCCCATCTAACTTATACAGAAATAGTCAGTGGTTGCAGCCTGGTCATGTAACAGGTAAGGTTAGTGTAAAAACCAGCATATAACATTCAGACTGTACCTTGCTGAATTGCATGCCCACTTGGAGGAATCATGTTTGAACATGTACAGTGGAAGGCTATGGTAAGACCATGAAGATGGATGAGTAAAATAAAGACTCATGAGACTCATCTGCTCTTGGGGAATTTAAAGGAAAAGTTCAGATATTTTAAGTCTTGCCAAGCTGAGTTAAGCTGAAAAAGCAAAATATGCTCTCATTCTGTCATTCAAATTTTGGTAAAACTACTAATTTGTTCCACCAATTCCTCACCATATGGTTATTACATTATGTCAGCTACCACTTTTTAGCAGGGTCAGTTAGGTTTCATGGAAACAAAAACATGAGACTGAACAAGGACATTGGCGCTTTCACTTGCCCGGTGGGTTAGCTAAAAATGTATGATTTTCTCCACTCCTACAGCAAGTGTAAAACTGAATTCAAATGTTGTCAGATATTCTTTTGTATACTGTTTGCATGTATTACAGTGGATATAAAATGTCTACACACTCATGTTAAAATGGCAAGTTTTTGTGATGAAAAAAATTAAACCAAGATAAATAATGTCAGACCTTTTCCTACCCTCAATGTGAAATTACAATGTATAAAAATTAAGTGAAAAACAATCAAACATTTTAGTTAAAAATAAGAACCAGTTGTTTCTGTAGGATTTTCTTGACATTATCTTGGTTTCGTCTGACTGCTGAAGCTGTGGTCCTCAAAGAACTGACAAAGCCTGTACGGGGTCTCACTGTTGAAAGGAATTGATCAAGAGAGGGGTACAAAAAAATTTCCAAAACATTATGTGTACCATGGAACACCATGAAGGCCATTGACAACAAGTGGAGCACCACACTGACATTATCAAGAACAGGACATCACTCCAAGATTTACAAAAGGATAAGACAAAAACTCACCAGGGAAGCTGCCAAGAGACCAACGGCAAAATTAAAGGAGCTGCAGGAATATCTGACAAGTACTGATTACTCTCTGCATCAACAATCTCTTTTATTCTTCACATGTCTGGGCTATGGGGTAGGGTGGCTAGATGGAAGCCCTTTCTCACAAAAACATCCAAGCCCAACTAAGTCACCCCAAACCATGTGGCAAAATGTGTTATGGACTGATGAGACCAATTCCAAAAGGTATAATATTTCCATAATTCCAACAATTGTTTGGTGCAGAAAAAAGCACATCACCAAAAGAACACCATATCCACGGTGAAGCAAGGTGGTGGCAGCATCGTGCTTTAGGGCTGCTTTTCTGCAACCAGAACTGTGGCTTTTATCAAGGTGGAGGGAATCATGAATAGCTACAAATACCAGTCGATTTTACTCAAGTCAAGTGGCTTTATTGTCATTTCAACCATATACGGGTAGTTGGTACACAGTGAAACAAAACAACATTCCTCCTTCAGCTGTCTGCTAGTAAGCTGAAGAAAAAAAAGGAATTTCACCTTTCAGTACGACAGTGACCCAAAGCATACATCCAAATCAATAAAGGAATGGCTTAACCAAAAGATCAATGTTTTTGAATGACCTAACCAGAGCCCAGACCTGAATCCAGCTAAAAATTTGAGGGGTGACCTGAAGCAGGCTGTGCACAGGAGATGCCCTTACAATTTGATGGACGTTTTTGCAAGAAAGAGTGGGAAAATATTGCCAAGTCAAGATGTGCCACGCTGATAGACTCTTACCCAAAAAGACTGCGTGGTGTAATAAAATCAAAAGGAGCTTCAACAAAGTATTAGTTTAGGGATGTGCACACTCATGTAACTAGGTTAATGTAAGTTTTATATTTTTCTCTTTTTTTCCCCTAAAAATGTTTCTGATTGTTTTTCATTTTATATGTATACTTTGCAATTGCACATTAAAGGTGAGAAATGATCTGACCTAATTGATCTCGTTTTACCTGCCATTTTAACAGGGATTTACCTGCCATTTTAATAGGGGTGTGTAGACTTTTTATATCCATTGTATATCATATATGTAAATTTTGTAATATTTTATATATTATATGTATATTATAATAAATATCTATTACAATTGTTCAGTAAACAACAATGATCATTTGGTTTAAGAAGGATATTCTTTAAATTTTTATCCTGCTAAATATCCAGATTGATCAATACAAAAATATTTATTGTGATAACATTTCATCTGTCCTACTCTGAAAATGGCTGAGACCCAAATAGGGCTAGATGGTGCAATGCAACCCAAAACACTGTATACAGTCTTTCGCATGCCACCTGTTATGGCAAGGGTTGCTATGCCACAGTGCTTGTTCTTTATTGATCGACTTCAGATCAGACTTGGGCAGGCTCCAGACGGTTTGCCCACAATGGGGTTTGTGGAACCTGGGTTTGGTACAGCTCAACAATCAACAGTAACAATACACCAAACAAAGTGCAAGAAAACGCAACAGGAGAACACATGCAAGAAATGTGCATTAATACTGAGTCACTGCAATTTCACCAATGAGTAGATGTGCAAAATATTGCAGTAGTGTAGATGGACTAAAACCAGTAGCGTCAGTAGTGATCGGAATTGATGCGCAACAGAAATTGATGCATGGGACAGTAGACTAAAGCCATGATACAAGACATATCCTGATTGAGGCTTCATGAGATGATATTGACACAAAATATTAAATTTTTATATTTTTTATTTTGTATTGACAACAAATTTTTAAAGTGTGACTTACATCAAGCACCGCACATGTTCGTTGACTTTAACCTGCGTTTCAGACCACTATCAAGCCATCCACTGTATAAACAAGTGTGCACTTATATACGGCAGTTTATAACTACCTTTCGATGGCTACGCCACGTACGTGCTGTGAAAATGTTGAGCAGTAGCGTATTACAAGCCGTTTCAGTATTATTTTTTCCAAGTTCACCTGGTCCAAATGAAACAAGGCGTGGTCCTTGTGTTTGAGACATTTGCCATAATACTTCATTCTGATTAGCTTAACATTTTGGACTATTAAGTAAGCATGCTTGGTTATTGTTGGTAATGACCAGTAACCAATTTGATTTTTATAATTATTGCCCAGTATGGATTGCTGACAGTGAGGCCCCAAATAACACGGTGCATGTTTCTGTGTCACTAAACCAGCACAGCTAAATGGACCATCTACATGGACAACCACACCCCAGTTCCATATCCCAACACCTATAGGTAACCACCGACTCAGCTTTCTGGTAAACATCTGAGTGCCCATCATCTACTGCTTGGCCCAGGTCCTTGACAGGCCCCTCAGCATCTAGCACCTCAGGTTTTTTCAAGATGTATGCAGACAGCCTCGTCTCCCCTGATGGCCACTGCCACCAGGATACTGCCAAAAACTATGCGATTACAGCCACCAGACTTTTATCAGTAAACAATGGTCATATGAAGGTACATTATTAGTTGCTGTGGTGATGTGAGCGACTTCTCAAATGTCCAATCGGCGGACTGTGGTCCAGCAAAAACTAGTCTTGGATGGGCATATTTTTGTTGAAACCCCAGATCATAGCTGTTAAAATGTTATGCTCAAATTTGTTTGATCTCTGTATGATGAATCTGTTGAATATCAGTACCAAATATGAAATTTGAGGACACCCATTTTACAGTTAGATTTGATCATATGCAGATCTAACACATTTTATTTTCTTGTACATTCCTACAACAGGCACTAATGACAGATGAAACTATTGGAAATGTGCCTATCTTGATTCTTGGTAACAAGATTGATAAGCCAGAGGCCATAAGTGAGGAGAAACTTCGTGAACTGTTTGGATTGTATGGCCAGACAACTGGCAAGGTAAGACGAGCCTTTTTTTGCACATATTTTATCATCTAAGATTTTAATGTGTAGAGGATAATGTGTAGAGATATTTTAGGCTGTACTCATAATTGAGGTGACACACAAGCTTTAATTTAATTTTTTTTAAATTCTTGGCTAATGTAATCTCAGTGCATGGAATACAAAGATTTGCCACTTACATTTTGAGAATCCCTGCAGTTACCTGCCAAATGAAAGATAAAGTAGGCTGTCTGTCATATGTTGTTTGCTCTTTCTCCAGGGTAATATTCCCCTGAAAGAACTGAATACCAGACCACTGGAAGTGTTCATGTGCAGCGTGCTAAAGAGACAGGGATATGGGGAGGGATTCCGCTGGCTTTCACAATACATTGACTAGAGATCCTACTACAAGAAGGTGCACCAGGAACTGCCTAACCAAATTCAAACTCATGTTTTATGTTCAGTTCTTGTTCAGCCTGCCATCACTCTCCAAAAAAAAAAAAAACAGCAGCAGTAGTCACTCAGTACAGCTCTAAATAAATAAACTTTTATAGGGTAAGACATTTAATTCAACCATTTTTTTCTTAAAGCTTTTATAAGGGAATGGCATATCAGTGTCTCAGTTTTCAAGCCAAATAGATGACACTTCATTTATTTCTTTGGACTTTTTATGGATATGTGAAATCTGTGTGATGTGGCATAAAAGTAAATCATTCTAGTGGTATTGACAGCCCCAGTTTATGTGTAAGAATATGTTTGAGACGTTTAAAAAATATGTTTGCAGCCCTTGTTAAGTTTATAGTTTTTAATAAGATACATGGTTGGGATTTTTGGAAAAATCATTACTTTCGAGATTCTGTGTAATTGCAGTCATTTTGAATGGTGTGGCTGTTTTATTTAACAAAACGACAAAAATTAACAAAAAATTTAATGATTCCTCATACAGCTCCACCCAGTTTAAGATCGCCTTTTTTAACATAAAAGCATGGGTTATGTCAAGTATCTCAAAGACAGATGTATGCAGGATGTCTAGGTCCAATGGAAAGTAAAATGTCAAGAATATTCTGTTGTACAGTCCCCTTCGAAAGTATTGGAAAGGCAAGGACAATTCTTTTCTTTTCGCTATACACTGAAGACACTGAAGAAAGATGAATGAGACGATAGCTCAGAATTTCAGCTTTAATATCCTGAAATTTGCATCTAGATGTGTTAAACAACTTAGAACATGGTACCTCCGGTGGCAGACCACCCAATTTTTAGGTGAGCAAAAGTATTGTAACAGATAGCCTTAAAGTAATACACTTAATATTAATCACCGAACTGTTGCGTTCTTCCTTTGTGATGCTTTTCCCAGCTTGTACCAAAGCTTCTTTCAGTTGTTGTTTGTATTAGGGGGTTTCTTCCTTCAGTCTCCTCTTCAGGAGGTAAAATGCATGCTCAATGGGGTTAAGGTCTGGTGATTGACTTGGCTAGCCTAAAACTTTCTACTTTTGATGAAGTCCTTTGTTGTGTTGGCAGTGTGTTTTGGGTCATTGTCTTGATGCATGATGAACTTCCTCTCAATTAGATTGGATGAAATTCTCTGTAAATTGGCAGAAAGAATGTTTCTGTAGACTTCTGAATTCATTCTGCTTGCTATCGTCATGAGTTACATCATCAGTAAAGATGAGTGAGCCTGTTCTAGAAGCAACCATGCAAGCCCAAGCCATGACACTACCTGCATCGTGCTTGCCTGATGAACTTGTGTTTTTGTATCATGAGCAGATCCTTTTCTTCCTCCACACTTTGGCCTTTCCATCACTTTGCTGGAGCTTAATCTTGGTTCCAGAACTTTTGTGGCATCTCTCTAATTTTTAAACTTCTATCTGGCCTTCTGTTTCTTAGTGGTTTGCATCTTGTGGTATGGCCTGTATATTTCTGCTGTAGAAGTCTTTTTCCGACAATGGTTTGTGATACCTTCACCCCTGCATTGTGAAGGTTGTTGGTGATGTCATTGTTGTTTTTGGGTTTTTCCTCACATCTCTCACGATGTTTCTGTTATCAGCTGCTGCTGTTTTCCTTGGCCAACCTTTTGAATGTCTGTTTGTTGTATTAGCTATGCCCAATGCTTGTGCAATGGCTCTGATTGATTTTCCCTCTTTTCTCAGCTTCAGTATGGCTTGTTTTTCTATCATTGACAGCTCTCTGGTCTTCATGTTGGTTTATTCTTTTTAACAACAAATGCAGTCTTCATAACCGTTGAGTAGACACTCAGAGCTATTATTTGTTTAAACAATCAATCAAGGGTACAACTTGGCGACAAGAAACACCTGTCATGTTCCAGTATTTTTGAGCACTTAAAAATGGGTGGGTTCAAACAAAAGTTGCTTAAAAAAAAAAAAAAAGTTGTTTAACACATCTAGATGTTAATATCAGGAAATGAACACTGAAATTCTGCTCTATTGTCTTGTTTTCATCTTTTGATCTCAACCCCAAATGTCTTCAGTGTATAGCAAAAACAAAAGAATTGGCCATAGCAATACTTATGGAGGGAACTGTAAATCCACTATCCATCAACTATAGTATATCTAGTGTAATGTAATGTATGTGAATACCATATGGATTTTATGGGTGGTTTCCAGAGGATTTCTTGATTTTATCAACAGGTAATTCAGAAGCAGGTATACCAAGTATCATCAAACACATGAATATCTTTTTAAAAAAAAAAAAAAAAAAAAAAAAAAAAAAAAAAAAAAAAAAAAAAAAAAAAAAAAAA
>CM040468.1:15088145-15099269 GCA_022758105.1 Pangasianodon gigas | reverse complement strand
TTGAGCCTCCTCAGAAAATACAGCCTGCTCTGGCCTTTCTTGAAGAGTGCTGTTGAGTTTAATGTCCAGTCCAGTTTGTTGTCTATATGGACTCCCAGGTATTTGTGATCTGCAACAATCTCAACTTCCTCACCATGGACAGACAAAGGAGTGACGGGGGTCCTGGATTTTCTAAAGTCCACTACAAGTTCCTTTGTTTTCCTGACATTGAGCTGTAGGTGATTGAGCTCACACCAGCTGGTATATATACCAATAGTATCTAGTTTTAGGAATCTGGGTCTTAAGATTTTTTCGTCACTACACACAATAGCTTTAAGAAATTTTCAAGGAATATATAACCGCATAGAAAGTGACCCGATTCTTTGGTCTGCACTACCATTATCCTTGCAGGCCTTGATTTCTGTCATTAAAATAGATGTTTTACCTCGCATTAACTTTTTCTCTTGTGTGATACCACTTCTGCCACCGATTACTGGACAAAATTTCAAACATTAGCTTAAGTTCATATGGAATGGTAAACCTCCTGCCACGCAGCAAGGATGCTGGTGGCCTTGCCACATTTTAAATTTTATCATTGGGCATTTATTTTGCAACCTTGCAAGGTATGGTTCAATCCTGGATCTGTCGTTTCTTGGAAACCAGTAGAATTCAGTTTGGCACTACCTCATAGATTACAAAATTATTATATTGTATATTTTAAAGAAAATATTGTAATATTTCATTGAAAAGTGCGAAGCGACGTTTGGGCCAAATAATAGCATATCTTCTCTCTGTTTGGCACACTGCTTCAACGTTCTCTCACAATGACCTTAAATGGCATTCTCACTCACCATTATTTCACAATCATAGCCTTCTTATGGATAACACACCTTTTGTTTTTTCAGAGTGGCGCGAAAGAGGTATTCATGTTTTAGCCGACATATGGGGGAAGGATGGTCTACATATGTTTAATAACCAGCGTATAGAATATAATTTGCCAGGGACCTCCTTTATCTTTTATTTGCACCTCAGATCTGCCATGCGAGTGTATGGAGTTCCGTGAGGTAGTACCATCCCTTGTCTCACTTTGCACAAAGTGCTAACAGCACAAGGATGTGCTAAGGGTATCATCTTTATACTTGTTTTTGGATACTTGTTTGTCCTATAAACAACTACAAATATTGGATGAATAATGGCAAAATTTGTTGGGATGCAATATGGGCTAATCTTAGACATGCCTCAAAGAACCCTAACCGCCAACTAATTCATTACAAAATGGTTCACAGGATGTATCTCATCTCCAGGAAATGTTATTTAATGAAAGTTTCCCCATCTCCTAATTGTAATGTATGTTTCAGTGGCTCCATAAGTACTTGTTCTGGGATTGCCTTGAAGTAAATAAGTTTTGGGTACAGGTATCTAAGACTTTAAAGGCCATTCTAGAGATTGATATACAATGCTGTCCTAAACTTTTGCTTTTAAATGATGACTCATTTTTCAGTTTTTCACTGACTCAGAAAAGACTGTTACTCTCTGGACTTGACTGCAGTTAAGAAGCTGCTTGCCTTACGTTGGCAACCTCCACACTCTTTAGCCTGGTCACATTGGATGTGCTCTTTCTTAGACATCGTGAACATGGAAGTATTGGTGGCAATAATGCATGAAGCCACTTAAAAAACTCTATCAGCATGGTCAAGGGCAATCTCTAAAATTAAGGGGCTGTTGTAATTGATTTAATTGTTTTATGTGTTTTACATGTAATTGATTGTTAGATTATTCTTCTTCTTCTTCTTATTATTATTGCTCTTTGATAAAAAAAAAAGAGATGTTTGTTGTCCTTTAGTATTGTGGGGTGGAAAGCTTCAGTCATGCCTGAGTGGTCAGATGACATGACTGATGATCCGCAGGACTGCAATCACTGTGCTGTTGTGGTGGTGGCTAGGGAACAGGTAAGATGTGTTTACTGTTCCATCTATGTTCATTCCTTTCTGATTCAATAACATAGGATCTGAGTTCCTTGCAGATTTCCCTGACTGTCCCCATTCTGCTGTACCCTTTGGGTGTTTATAGTCTAACTGTTTCTCCTTGTGATAGGAGATGAAGGGGTTTGCTAGATCTGTCATAGCACCATTCCTGAGAGCATCGCTTTTGGGTGAGCTGTGCTTTGACCTTACTGTTACTTTTTGAGGTGGGTGGCAGCAGCTTTGTACTGATTGGGAGACTTGTATGTGTTTGCCTCGACATCAGTGTCTCTGCTGGTGGACGTAGAGTTCCATCATGGGGCATGTTTCTCAGGTTGAGCAGGCTGAGGGAAACATCTGTGTGGAAGCAGGGGAGCGGTCGAGCACTGGTTTGTGAATGGAGGTCAGAGCCGGAGAAGGTGAGTGGTAAGGAATGCACACCTGCAGGGAATTCTGCTAACGAGTGTTCTGTGTTGCAGTGAGCTGGGGCGAGGATAAAAAGGAGAGAGAGATCGATCCAGCACAGAGCTGCGTGTGTGCGTGCGTATGTGTGTGTGCATGCAAGTGAAATAAAGTGCTGAAAGCGGAAGTGAAACTGGGGAATAAAAAGCCTCTGAGTTGCTCCCAAGCCTGCCTCCTGCTTCTTCATTTCCGCCCTAACCTGTAAGATTTGCAACACTGGTGCCGAAACCCGGGACTTGAGGAAGATGCCGTCATGGAGTCCTCACCACTGGCCGACATCATCACGTCCCTTGCCAGCCTCCACCAGACCCAGCATCAGGCCCTCCTCCAGCTGCGCCGTGATCAGGAGCAGCGAATCATAGAGCTGCTCGACGCCAAGATCCGGATCGGCAGGTGCTCCAGGGCCTGGTCCAGCAGGCTGGTATCCCAGCCACGGAGTCGGGAGCCGCCGTGGCCACGCCCCACGTCGCCCAGACCCGGACCTGAAACGGGCGATTTTGCAACAGGTTAGCCGCACCCCAGAATGGCACCATCAGCGCTTCCATATGCTGACCCTTCAGCGAGCTTGGCTGCCCTTTTGCGTTCGCCAAGAAGCGTTAGTGAGAGAAATGTTTGTGGATGGGTCCTGCAGTAGTGAAAGACGGGGTGGGATGTGCACTGCATTGGCTGGGGAGGCGGTGCCGGGGCCGTCGACGTCAGCTCCACGTCATGGGGACATCAAGAGCAGGGGGAGCTCTGCTCCTCCCCTCTTGGCAGGGATTTCCCTCGGGGATTTCCCCTTGGAGCAGTTGCGCAATGAGAGCCTCAGGCATGCCTTCGACCAAGTGAGAGTAATCGATGGTCAGCGAATTCAGCCTAATGCTGCGCTCTCCCGCCCCTATTTTTCGATTATTAAGGATAGGTTATATTGAGTGACAAAGGTCACTCAAACACAAGAGGAGATGACCCAGTTGTTGGTTCCGAAGAGCTGTCTAATGGCACGCTTCTTCTGGACGGGCATTCGTGGCGATGTTCGCAGGTGGTGCGTGGCATGTCGCGAATGTCAGCTGGTGAACCCGCTGGCCACCCCAAAAGCGCCCTTGCACCCTTTTCCATTAATTGAGGTCCCCTTTGAAAGAATTGGCATGGACCTCGTCAGGCCATTAGATCGAACTGCACAAGGGCATTGCTTTGTATTGGTTCTAGTGGGCTATGCAATGCGATACCCGGAAGCAGTGCCTCTGTGCAACATCTCCGCACGCAATGTTGCGGAGGCACTCTTCCATGTTATCTCCAGAGTCGGGATCCTGAAAGAGATCTTGCCTGATCAGGGCACGTCGTTTACGCGAGGTTTACAAGTTGTTGGGGATTAAATCAAATTCCCAGCTGACACGTAAGTGCCAGCTTTACATGTCAATCATTCTGCTTCCCACGGATCTCGACCACGACAAAAGCATGGGAATTTTTTGTGCAATTCCTCTGTAAATTTGCATGTTTGGTTGGGTATTGTTTCGACTCAGGACAGCTGTTATTTGCTGCTACTATCAACCAACTGTTTGATGCCGTACACAACAGCGCTTTGCCTTGGCGTGTTCGCTGAGTAGGCTAATGGTTGAAAGGCAGGAATTTGGCCAATAGTTTCTGCAAGCCTTTTATAATCGACCAATTGGTGTGCAAGAAGGCGGGAATAACAGAGAGGGGTTAAAGCAATGTAAATATGCACACGCATAATGAAGTATTAGACCATAAACACATCATAATGAAACTTAAGCCGACTCCCAGACATTTTCACAAATTTAGAAATCCAAGCCAGATGCTTTTTTAAGGTCTGAAAAAGAGAAAATGTCTGGGGAAAAAGAGGACGTATGATCACCCTAATTTTCCAATTCAGATGTTATTTTTCGTTGGTGATGGATCTGCCAGAAAGCAGAAAATCTTGTAGAAGTAGATGGTATTTAGTTGGTACAGGGATATTCAGTAAAATTTAGAATAATTTGCAAATGTAATAGTATATATAGTAGGCAGTATTTTATGTAGTATTTTAGTAACGTAAAAACACAATTTTCTTTACATGGTACCATATACCATTTACTGTAAAGGTAAGCAGCATTAGCTAATGTAGCTGCTAGCTAAATAATTCTTGCAATTAAAAAAGTAAATATTGTGACATTGTGTGCTGTTTAATATTTATGGATAATGTATCAAGTGACACTTTTTATAAATAATTCTAGAATCATGCTACTAGCTGGCTAGCAATCTTTGTTGATGTAAATCATAGAACCACCTTAGCGTAACGGAAATGGCTAACAGCTAAACAGCTAGCACAATCATACAGGGAGGTGAGAATGTGCCCTCGTCATAGAGTCTCTCATGCAGCACTGCCTTGTGGGAAGAAATAGCCCGTAATCCACAATTACCACAACCCAAGACCTGCTTAGAGCACCCTGAAATTTATATATAACTTATAAAATTGAGCCTGAGTTACCTAATGTTATCTAATGTTAATTAGGTTGGTAAATTAAGTAATTGGTATGCTTATATCAAGCTAAGTGACTGATCAAAGTAAAAACGTTAAATCAGCCCCTAGACGTATCCATCCAACAACTGTCAAACATAAGCTTTCAAGTTAATTTTATTAATTATTTATTGATTAATCACGTTTTCTCTTGATCTCTTGATAAGATGAAGTAATGTCATATTTCAAAGTAAGCATCATATTTAAATGCTTACCTCTTCCAGATTTTCTGAAACCACTTCACACCGAAGACTCGAAAAGACAATGTTGCTGGGATAGCCTGGGGCAGTGGAGTGGCTGGCCGCTGTATGTCCCAGGGTGCTCTCATGTCTGTGTTACCTTCTGGGTCTCCCTTTTAGTTATGCTGTCATAGCTAGTCTTGCCAAAGTCCCTGCTTGCACTCTGTACATATTCTTTAACCATTACATGACAATTAACATCCCTAATAATCTGTGTTTCTCTCTCTCTCTCCCTCTCTCTCTCTTTCTCTCACTGTCAAGCTACATATGCTACTCCTGAGATACCAGTTATCCTGACCCCTTCTGCTCTCCGGACCTGACTCATCCATCCTGATGCCCTACTTCTGGTTGGAGTTTTCATCACCTGAAAACCACTAACTTCTGCTGAGGATGGCCCCACATGGACAGCCTAAATATCAATGATCAATGATTACTGTGGATGGTACCACTTAGAAACCATGAAGATGGCTTTGGACTTCAATTGATATGGACAGTTTTGTTACGATGGTTTAGGACTACAATTGCTTTGATAGTTTTAGGACTACAATTCCTATGAACAGTTTTGCACTCAAGTCTCCATCAGTGAACAGTTGATAACTTCAACAAAATAGGTTTCATGTGTAAACTACAAAGAACTTTCATGGTCACACAATTGCACCTTTTGACTATATAGTATACAGTTTAGAAGGGAATTATTTATAATCGCGCTATCTGGTGTCACCCAGATGAGGTTGGGTTCCCTTTTGAGTCTGGTTCCTCCCAAGGTTTCTTCCTTATATTGTCTCAGGGAGTTTTTCCTTGCCATCGTCGCCTCTGGCTAGCTCATTACGGATAAAAATCATAAATGTAAAATTTATATCTTGAATTTATATATTTCTGTAAAGCTGTTTTGTGACAGTATCCATTGTTAAAATCACTGTACAAATAAAATTGAATTGAATTTAATTGAATTGGGTTGATATGTCACAAGCACATGATCAATGACATTTAACATGGTAAGTAACCATGTGACTGATTTGCTTATATCTGCAATGGCAAACTGCAAAATGCATTATAGGCATCATGACGTGTACCCTAGGCAAAAGATGAACCCACCTCCCTGTATTATTATTATTATTATTATTATTATTGTTCTTATTGTTGTTGTTGTTGTTATTATTATTATTAATGATAATTAATTACTCTTATGAAGTATATAACAATTATGAATATATGATAATAATGGTGGAATTAATGTATATTTGATATGTATCTAATGCATTTATTATAAAATATAATTTAATTATTTTTTTATAATAACCATATTTACATTGTTTCTGTTTGTTTTTCCTTAGACCTACTCCTCTATACCCCCGTTGTCAGTATGTCGTCCAAAACAGTTTCCTGCAACAATCGGAGTTTGGGTTAATAAAGGAAATATTCCATGTAGGTCTATATGTAGTGGAGGTATCATCTCCCTGCTACATCAACTATTTGTCCTAATTTGGCAGATACACTCGTGTAATCATTTGATGGTGAGTAAACAACCAAGGATGTACAGTGGGCAAGAGATAAAAAGCGATGGCCAGTATGAATCATGAAGTAAAAACTGCTAGAGTAGACATTGTTGTTGGAGAAGAGGGAGTCAGTCACAGTCACTTTGAGCAGAATATATATTTGAATAAATACTTAGGTAACAAACATATGTCACAGGGAAGTCCCCTGAACCAGCACTGTGAACGTCATGTGGATGGTTTTTTTGTAAAACATTATAGGTACATTCTTATGGGATATTTACTCTACATCCAGTTGCTTCATAGAAATAGTCAGATTCATCCATTCTTGCTGGATAATGTTCAGTTTTCTTGAATATGCGACGGTCATCCTATTGGTGTTTGTATTCAGAAGGTCTCAATAAAAAAATTATCTGTTTTTTCTCTTGTATGTTGTCTTCAATGTTCCCTTGTATCTCTTGTATTCAGAAGGTCTCAATAAAAAATTATCTGCTTTTTCTCTTGTATGTAAAACAGCTGGAGCCAAAAACATGCAAATGAAACAGCTGGTGCCAAAATTGCATGTTTCATGTCTGTCTTAAAAATAAATAGGGTTTCTATTCTATCACTTATTTGTTTATCCTTATGCACCAAATAATATAGTACTATAATACAGCAATAGCCTAGGCATGCCAATGATCAAATAAAGGCAACGTTTAAGGGATATTCACGGAAGGTCTGCTGGACATACCACGAACGTCCTATGAGAACATCCATTTAATGTTTAAGCAATCCTACAAAAAACGTCCACAGGACATTTGCATTGTTAGTTCTGTGTATTTTTGTTTGCTTTCGTATTTTTGTTTGCTGGGATGACTTTGAATGCTTTTACATGAGAATACATGTTACAGTTGAGTTTTCTTTTGCCATGAAGCTACAGATTAAGGCCATCCAGTAATTATCACAACAATTGAAAATGTGAGGTACCATATCAGCTCTGTGACAGTTTTGCCTTTTGTCTGAAGAAATGTGTTTATCTCTAGAAGAAGCTCGTAAACACAGCGTAAAACTCTGCCTTGACTCAACCACTTGTACTCTGTGGCACAGAACATCACCATGAACAGAGTCTAGCTCAGACAGAAATTCTTGGAACTGCTGCTGGTTATGTCTGCTCTGATAAAGTTACACGTGACACCATGACCTTCATGACAGAATTCTGGTTGATTACATTGCAACACAAAGCCTGCAGGTTAATTAAGAAGTGGATATGTAGGTGGCATGTTTGGCCTCATTCACCCATGTCCTTGCTGATGATGCCAAACAGCCCTGTGTTGTACTGACCATGCTCTGTGCACCATCAGTTGCAGTGTCAGCATCATGCGGGGCATTCGCAGGCCATGCCCCCCATATGAGTTATTGTGCCCCCCTCCCCCCAGACCAAGCCCTGTAACTTTGCTTTTTATTAATTAATTTATATTTATCATATTAAAAGTGAAAACATTTCTGCTAAATGTTTTTGTAAAATGAAATAAAAACAAAAATCAGGAAAAAATAAAGTAAAAACACACCCTGTCAGTCATATTTACATGAGGTCACATTTGGGGAAGTATGCTCATTGGTGTGGTGCTTGACCTATGACTGCACAGAGAAAAATGGATATAAGAAAATGGCTACATGGTGCTGCCTCTTCTTGGCCTCCTCCAGCTCCAGCAACTGAAGAGGGAGCAAATAATGCACCCTCCGGCGCTACCTCTGAAGCACAAGAGCCTCCTTCGGGGAGCAGCCATGATACACCTGCTAGCATAAGCGATAGGCCTAAAGAAGTTAATGTTAGCTGTGGAAGACAACTTTTATATGACTTTAGAACTGACCAGCCCAACTAAATCATTTTACAACAGTACCCTGCCCAGACTTTCAGTTGTAGAAAGCGTTAATTTGTCTCCACTTGGTATCACAACCAAGACTGGCTTGAATACAGTGTCAAGGTCGATGCCGCAGTTTGATTTTGCTGTCGGCAATTTACTAGCACCATCCGGACACTGGATGACTTTGAATGAAGGCTTCCACAACTGAACAAATGCTGTGGAGAGAGATTGGGGATTTCATAAACATGAATCCTCAAATGAGCATCTCTCTTGCTATACACTGTGGAAGGAGCAAGAGTGGCATGTCAATACCGGAAAGGAGACCAACTATGAAAGAAGAGGTACTATGTTTCCTCCCTCATAGATGTTCTTGGATTTCTCATGGAAAACCAATTACCTTTACGAGGGAAGATAGAGGCCTTTGACAGCCAGTTGGAGGGGGGAAGTGGGCTTTTCCTCTTTCTACTGGACTATACGATTAAAAAGGACCTTGAATTGGCTGCCACGGTGAAGTCAATTCCTTGGAACGCCACTTACACCTGTCACGACATGCAAAATGAACACATAAGTACACTCAGCAGTGTGGTGACAGAGGCTATAGTGGAGGAATTAGGCAACTCCTACTACACATTAAAAGTAAAAAGTAGAACCCATGACCCCACCAGATGCGATTTCATTCAATTTGTAAATGAGGCATACAAGGTCACAGAGTGCCTGCTAAAAATAGCTTCAGCTGCAGCATGGCTGCAGGATGGTTCCCAACCTGAGTCGGGCGGTGGTGGTATGTGGCACCAGGAGTATGGTCGAGCATCAGCAGCAGACGGAGAGGAGGTGGGTTGAACTGGAAGGTAACGCGTGGTGCTTCTCACCTGTGTATTGTTACTGCCACTCTGCATATTTGTGTTTCTTTGTGCTTTCAGGGACAGCCGTAAACAGAGAGCGAGTGAGTGATCGAACTAGCAGAACATGCAAAACACACACACACACTCCGAGGAGCATGAACATGAATGGAGAGAAAGCCATGAATTCATGATGGACACTTTGCAGTTGGTTTGTTTTTTTGATCGACTTTTTGAAAGTGAAAAACCAAGTGTGAATAAACGTGAGCCTGGAGTTCTGCTAGAATTCCACCTGCCTCCCAAGTCGAGGTTTACATTAGTTAATCTTCTTATGCATAATTTTACATGCACTCAGGAACAATATAAGGATACAAACATTTTTCTGAATTTGCAGGATTTTCATGAATAACAAGTTTCTCTCAGCCAACGACTCTGCCTCTGTCTGGAAAGGGCTTAAGGCAATCACCAACTTTAAGCCTAGAGCCCACCATTCTGTGAACGACCTGCGCTTGGCCAACAGCCTGAACGAATTTTACTGCCGCTTTGAAAGACAATGGGACATACCTGATATCCCCCCCCCCCCCCCCCCCCCCCCCCCCCCCCCCCCCCACCAGTCATTGATCTGCAGCGGCCCCCCCTCCGATGCTACACCTGGATCACCCACACAGCCTCACACCTCAGTGTCGCCCTCTCCCTCACCACTCACACCTCTCTCCATCAAAGAGGGAGATGTGAATAGACTGTTTAAACGACTGAACCCCCGCAAAGACGCTGTCTCCCCCTCCACCCTGAAGCACTGTGCCAACCAGCTGTCTCCGGTGTTCACTAACATTTTTAACACCTCACTGGAGATCTGCCATGTGCCAGCCTGTTTTAAAACTTCACAGATTATTCCAGTCCCTAAAAAGAGGATCACAGGACTTAATGATTACAGACCCGTTGCCCTGACTTCTGTGGTCATGAAGTCTTTTGAGCGCCTCTTCTTGTCCCACCTCAAGGACATCACAGACCCTCTTCTGGATCCCATGCAGTTTGCCTACAGAGCCAACAGATCTGTAGATGACGCTGTAAACATGGCCCTCCACTTCATCCTCCAGCATCTGGACTCCCCAGGATCCTATGCCAGGTTACTGTTTGTGGACTTCAGCTCTGCCTTCAACACTATCGTCCCATCTCTGCTCCGAGACAAGCTCTCTCAGCTGAACGTGCCAGACTCATTGTGCAGGTGGATCACAGACTTTCTGACAGACAGACGGCAGTTTGTGAGGCTGGGGAAGCATGTCTCGGACTCCCGGATCATCAGCACTGGATCCCCCCAAGGCTGTGTCCTCTCTCCTCTGTTATTCTCCCTGTATACCAACAGCTGCACTTCTAGTCACCAGTCTGTCTTCTGAAGTTCGCAGATGACACCACCCTCATCGGCCTCATCTCTGATGGAGATAAATTGGCCTACAGAAGGGAGATGGACCGTCTGGTGTCATGGTGCAGCATGAACAACCTGGAGCTCAACGCTCTCAAGACAGCGGAGGTGATAGTGGATTTCAGGAAGGACCCAGCCCCCCACCCACCCGTCATCCTCTGTGACACTCCGGTGACCTCTGTTGAGTCCTTCCACTTCCTGGGTACCACCATCACCCAGGAGCTTAAGTGGGAGCAGAACATCAGCTCCCTCACCAAGAAGGCTCAGCAGAGGCTGTACTTCTTGCGGCAGCTGAAGAAGTTCCACCTCCCCGTGAAGATGATGGTCAACTTCTACACTGCCATCATCGAATCTATTCTCACTTCCTCCATCACAGTCTGGTTTGCTGCTGCC
>CM040468.1:15043349-15059643 GCA_022758105.1 Pangasianodon gigas | reverse complement strand
CGGGGTCATTTTTATAAATTCAACTATTATTTTCTCTTGTGGACTATATGTAAACATCTTTTATGTGAAATATCTTATTCAGGTCAGCACTAAATAAACAATAACATGCATTTTGTATGATCCCTCTTATTTTGGTAAAATAATAAACATTTTGCAGATTCTGAAAGGGGTATGTAAACTTTTGACCTCAACTGTACTATAGTAGTGTTTTTATTGCTATATGAGTGCTCGTTCATCATAGACTTACGACATTTTGCCTGAAGTCTGAGAACTGATGCTGAGATGTAGATGTCCTAATATATGCGTAATCATAGCATGCATAATCATAACAGTCTAATTCTAACATTCTAATAGCATTGCACACTCTTTCTCCAAAGTTTGCTACACTTCACCATGCTTGGGTCCCCAAGCAACTGTATCCTTTGCTGCCCTCTAGCATCAGCTCTGTGTACAACACATGGAACGGCAGGGATCTGAGAATCAGAAAAAATAAGGACATAAGGATGTACAGTACATTGGAAAAGTCTTAGGCACCCTATTTTTTTTAGTACAAACTTTTACAGCATTTGGCAGACACCTTATCCAGAGCAACTTACATTTATCTCATCGGCCTACAAGTGAGTAGTTGAGGGTTAAGGGCCTTGCTCAAGGGCCCAGCAGTAGCAGCATGACAGTGTTGGGAGTTGAACTCATGACCTTCCAATCAGTAGTCCAGCGTCTTAACCACTGAGCTACCACTGCACTATAATGTTATTATAGATTTTTATTTTATGACTTGTACATTATCGAGTCAGTACAGAAATATTTTAGATTTCCAAACATTAGTTTTCCAGCACAGAATTAAATGTTACAGAAAAATGTTTATATGTCAGTAAAGAAAGCAACATATTATGTAAGAGACCAGTTTTCAGACGAAAAAACACAATGAGGGCTGCTGGGTTTCGCTGCAAAAATAAGAAGCAAGTGTGACAGTCAAAGTCTCCAGAAGAACTGTGGCTGGTTCTGCAAGATTCTCATTAAAACTAACCAGCTAATTTCCCTATAAAACTACACAAATTGTACCTGAGACTGCTATTTTATTTTTTAAAGCAAAGGGTCGTCTTACCAAATATTGACTTTGTTTAATTTATTACTGTTTACTGCTCTTTACAGTATTTTTTTAATGTAGAAACATTCAGTTTCATTATTTTTGAAGGCATCTTTGCTCTATAGCAATTCTTTGCATGTGCCTAAGACTTTTGCACAGTACTGTATGTCATATGCTGTCATACAGCATATGTGCAGTTAATGGAGAAAAAATGTATATAATGAAAATTGTAAACAAACATGCAATACTCTAGGGCATCTTGCATCATGTCATAAAATGTTCTGTCATTTTAAAGAAGTTTCATCTTTTTTCTTTTTTCAAAAGTTGTAATATAAAATTATTGCTTTATTATCAACAAATATATATATATATATATATATATATATATATATATATATATATATATATATATATATATATATATATATATATATATTAAATGATGGACACCCTTCACACTGGATTATATGCATTTTTTTTTTTACATTTGTTAATCTGTTCTCTTGTGCAAAGTCTTTATGCTTACAAGGGAGGCAGGTTTGTTTAGAGCTTTTTTCTCTGTTTGTAGCTCCTCACCTTTGGTTGGGCCATGTGAATATTTGACATCCCCAAAAAATACCTCAGGTATTTTTTTTCTCTGTTATTAAATTTCTCAATAAGTTGATGCAAAATGGCCTATATTGCAGGAACGCCACATTAATTCTGACCTTGTACTGCTTGCAGGAGGTAAAAGCAAAACCACTGGAGTTGAAGAAAGGACACCTATAACTAAGATAGTTGTGACATTTTCTCCTGTTGTGAAAAAAAAGGTAATAACAAATTGCTTTTCATATTAAGCTTTATTGTGTCCATTTATAAAACTGTGTAGAACTGTGTAGAGATTACTCAACAGTACCAGGAATTCTCTATCTCAGTCCCCGGGATTCATGTACACTATGTGGCTAAAAGTATGTGGACACCTTAGTAGTGAACATCCCAATACAAAACCATCACCATTAATATTGAGTTTTTCCCTCTTTGCTGCTGTAACAGCCTCCACTCTTCTGGGAAGGCTTTCAACTAGATTTTATAATGTGGATGTGGGCATTTGTGCCCGTTCAGCCACAAGAGCACAAGAGGTTGGGCACTGAAGGCCTTGGCTAACTGGTGAATTTCTGTGAATTTCAGAAAGTTCTGTGAAAATGCGCAGTAAGGAATTTGGATCCTATGAAATCTTAATGAATGTAGATGAAATCATGGAAAATGCTGTAATATCATTTAACATTTTTTACCCTTGGCTATAGGGATGTAAAAACAAAAAGATTCAAATTGGAAAATCGGTCCTGCTGTCTCTGATACGGGCGTATTGGTTTAAAAGCCTATATCCATGCACACTCCCTAGCGCAAGTGACAGTGAGTGAGAGTGAGAGAGAGTGCAGCAGAGAGAGCATCTTGAGTATTACAACAAAACTTTGGAACTACTTCGGATTCAACAAAAGCTGAACAGGAAGTCTTCACAAAAGCACTGCTTTCAGCTGTAATGAGCGTATTCCCATCCAATTTTTTTTTTTTAAACAAATTCTATTTATGCATATTAATATTCTATATTTCATTCCTCTAAAGGCTGCTAAACTTTTTTACATATAATCTACTAGATTTTATTTTATTTTATTATATTCTATTTTATTATGTATCATTGTTGCACTGTGGGATGAGGCACTAAGGAAAAACATTTCAGTACATTACATCACATGTACGTAATATGTATGTGACAAATAAAGACCCTTGAACCTTGAAACAAATCGGGTGAAAAGTGTAGGAATTACAGCACTTTTTATATATGGTGCTATATGCAAAACCTGGTACACTGCAATAAAATGCACTGGCAGCGCCACAATCTTTGTTACAAGCCTACAAAAATGGCATGAGGTAATGTTAACCAGAGCCTGCAGCTAAAGATGCAACAGGTAGAGCTAGTGTTAGCAGTTTCTTTCAGAGCTCGCTACCCCACATTTCTAGCCAGTTGACGGCCATAACTGAAGCAATTGCTTACTTTATTTCTGATAAGAGATTTAGTGCAGTTTCTTTACCACATGCAATGCCTTCACTCAGCCTCTTACAGGAAAACACAAGCCCATAAAATGCAGAAAGGTGACCTTCAGTGATGTCATCAGGACACAGGCCATATCTGTGCTTAATCCTGGTTCAGTGAAGCCTCAAAGAAGGGCCTATAATGTTCATAAGAATGACATGAGGAGGAACACCAAAGAGCGTTCTTTGCAGACAGCAAGATTTTTTGACTTTGCTGATGAATGTGAGAAGGAAGCTTTTTTCCAAAGGCTGAAGCTGACCTACACCTTTCAGCTTCCTGCTAAACTGGTAACTTGATCCCTTATATGTATTTTGAAGGAAAAAACATGTGGTACATTTAATGAAAATAGCCTTTACTGGCCAAAATGAAATTAACATGGACATATATTTGAATATCCTTACAGAATGATCTAGAAATTAGCTTATACAGTCAGGTCCGGAACTATTTGGACATTGACGAATTTATTGTTAATTTAGCTGTCTACCACAACATATTGGAAATGAAATTAAATAATGTACGTAAGCTCAAAGTTATATTAGACTTTCAGCTTTAAGTTGGGGGTATTCACATCTAAATCGAGTGAACAGTGAGTGAACTATTACAGCACATTTTATGTGTGCCCCCCTTTACTGCAGCTGTCTTCAGTTCTTGCTTGTTCTTGGGGTGTTTTGCCTTCAGTTTTGCTCAATTGGATTTAAGTCAGGTGGCTGGCTTGGCCATTGCGGAACATTCCACTTTTTCGGCTTGGGTTGCTTACAAAGTATGCTTCAGGTCATTGTCTAACTGCACTGTGAAGTGCCATCCAATGACTTTTGAAGCATTTGGCTGAATCTGAGCAGATAATATAACCCTATACAATTTATCTTGCTGCTTTTGTCAGCAGTCACATCATCAATAAATACAAGAGAATTGGTTACACTGGCAGCCATGCATGCTGCCAGTGTAAAAAGATGAGGTGGTATACTTCAGATCATACTTCCTTCCCTTCTCCAAACTCTTCTCTTCCCATCATTCTCATACAATTGATCTTTGTCTCATCTGGATGTTGTTCCAGAAAGGTATGGGCTTTTTTTTTTTAGATGTCATTGGCAAATGCTCATCTGGTCTTTGTTTTTGAGGCCTACCAGTGATTTACATCTTGTGGTAAACCCTCTGTATTTACTCTTGTGAAATCATCTCTTGACTGTTGACTTTGACACAGATACGCCTATACTCTTACCTTCCGTGGTCCTTTGGAACTTTTGGTGTTCCTGACCTGACATTCTGACATCCTGGCATTCTTTCTTTTTTACAACCAAATCCAAATGCAAATTCTACACATGAAATCAACTCTAGACCTTTCATTTGCTTCTTTTTTAGTAAAATAATGATGGAATAGCACACATCTGACCATAGAAAAGCTGAGTAGCCAATTGTCTACTTTTGGTCCCATAAAAAGGGGGGACCACATATAAAAAGTGCTGTAATTCCTACACTGTTCTTATTCATAATTCATATTCATTGTTTAATTTCAACTTCAGTATACTGTAGTAGGCAGCTAAAATAACAATAACTTTGTCAAAATATTTATGGACCTGACTGTAATTTGAAGTGTCTTTTGAAGCAATAAAGATGCTAAACTGTGTAGTGCTAAGACCCTTCAGGACTGGAATTGTAGTACATCTGTAGTAATTATTTACATAATGTGTTATTTGCAAAAGTAAGTTGTATGTTGCAGATTTTTGCTTTTTATTCCTTTTCTAGATCACCTTCGCAGACCTGCCGAGGACTGAGGATGTGTGAGGTAGAAGAATGGTTTCTTTTTTTTTTTTTTTTGTTCAGTGTGCATTGCTGCTCTCACTTAGCTCTTGTTTACAACATGATGGAATAAAATCTGTTTTTGCATGCCTCTAAAGCCCTATTTTGTGTTCAGCAAACCAGGACCTACCTCAATGAGCTTGGAGGATAAAATCCATTTAAATCCATTTCATACATATTTCAGAAATTAGAAACCACGCTCAGTGTATGACACATGGTATGAGTCATAGGCTACATTCACAATATATACTTATTTATTATACTATATACACTTGTTAGAAGAGGAGACAAGAAGAAAATGGAGAAGTGCAAATACAATGAAAAATGGTGGGAGGATTAAAAATACCAGGACTAGTTGACACCATCAAGCAAGTGTTTTGAGGTTAGATGCAAAAAGTGTCAAGACATTTCAGTAAGGCACTTGATTCTCACATGAAATCTGAGAAGTACAAGCGTTATGCTAGCAGTCAAACTGGTAGCAGTTCCCTGGCCAGGAATCTAACCCGGGCCGCAGCGGTGAGAGTACTGTGGCCTAACCACTAGTCCTCCAGGGACCCTACAGAGGTCTGTATATAAAATTTAAATTTATCCCTAATGAGCAAGCCAAAGGCAATGGTGGTGAAGAAAAACTCCCTGAGGCGACAAGAGGAAGAAACCTTGAGCGGAAGCAGACTCAGAAGGGAACCCATGTTCATCTGGGTGATACCGGTTAGTGTGATTATAAATCATTTCTGTTCTTTAACTGCATACTATAAAGTTAAGCAGTACTAAGTGTGTTAAAAGGAGCTTGAGTATGGGCATAATTAACTCTAAGTCATTTTAACTTTAAGGCTCTGGTATCTGAAGTTTTCTTGTATCTCTTGTAATTGAGGTTATCAACTGTTCAGAGATTAAGACTTGAGTGTAAACAGTTCTTAGCAATTGCTGTCTTTCGGCTATACAACGACTAACATCCACAGCCAGCTTTAGGGTGTCTGTGTGGTACCATCCACATTAAACCCATGAACTGTAGGCTTTCCATGAGGGGCCATCTTCAGCAGCAGCAAGTGATTTTCAGGTGAACAAGGCAATTGCGATCTGCCATACATTTTGGATTATGAATTAATGAATAACGAGTGTACTCACTTAATAGGAAGTTTGGGCCTGCATTGATTCATAGATCTTCCAGTCGTGGTTTATTAGGACTCAAGAAGAGTCACAAATCGTCTTTTAACCTGAGACTAGTGGCACAGAGGGGACATAGAGTAAGATGACCCCTAATGGGAGCAGCCGAAAGAACAACAACAACAGATCACTAACTTCCCAACTCTGAGCACCATAGCATAGAATAACATGGAATTATGAGGGCACACCACTCAGCCGCAGTTCAGCATTATGACTGATGCAAACCCACTCAACCATGCTTCACAAGTGTTATGAAAGTGGACAACCACACTTTGTGAGTCTTCTCACAGGCCATGCCTCGCATGCATTTTTTGTCACTGCCCCCAGCTACAATATTAGTAGCCATCTGAAGAGCTGTTAGCCTATAAACCTGAGAAAAAGAGACACAGCTTAGTTAGAAACAAATTCATTTAAGTTAGTGTATGAAGATATGAAGCTGATAAGAAATTGTCACCAGCTTGGGAGGACAGGTTGGCCTGTAACTCTGACCGTAGTCACAAGCTGTTATGCAGGTGGCCTGAAATGTGCAATGTGTACGAGGCAAGAAGAAGTAAAGGGAGTGTCTAAAGCTATTTCGATTAAAATTAATATTTCTCCAAATGCAAATTGTAACAGGCTGCACTCATACTGGAAAATGAATAGTTCGCTGCTCAAATTAAATGAAGTTAAACAGGAAATGGAAAGACTCATTAATTATTATTGGGTAAAAGTCAAAAATGAAGGATCGTTTAAATGTAATTGGGAATTATTAAAATTTGAAATCGGAAAATATCTGAGAAAATTTAGTAGTACATTAGCTAAATCACAGCGTCTCATGGAAGAGAAAATTGTTGAAGAGATTTTATCTTTATCCAGTATTCCTACTGACAATTTATTGGATGAGCAGAGAGTGCGCCTAACGGAACTACAAAATAAGCTTGATGATATGTACAGAACGCGAGCACAGGGAGCCTATATTCGATCGAGACAAAAATGGTTAGAGCACGGAGAGCAGATGTCTGCTTATTTTTTCAAACTTGAAAGGTCTAGGGCTAAGTTCAATTCTATTTCCAAAATGAATATTAATGGATCTATTACAGATAACTTTGATACAATTTCTAGTTTTTGTTATAATTATTACTCTAATTTATACACATCTAAATTTAGTGAGCTTAATATGTCAACTTTTTGTAAGCATTTAGAGAATGTAAATATAATTAGTCAAGAGCACCAAATATTATGTGATTCCCCAATTACTATTGCTGAAATTAAGGATGCGATTGAACGTCTGAAATGTAATAAATCACCGGATTCTATAAGCAGTTCTCTGAGATTCTCGTCCCGTTCCTTTTTGAAGTGTATTCTGAAAGTTTAAAGTGCTCTGAACTTCCTACAACTATGACTCAAAGTGTAATCTGTCTAATTCCTAAACCCAAGAAAGATTTACTGCTTATTGATAATTGGAGACCCATTAGTTTGTTGAATAATGATTACAAAGTATTTGCTCTTGTTTTTGCCCAAAAGTTTAAATTAGTATTAGATTCAATAATTGATGAAAACCAATCTGGGTTTATGAGGAAAAGACATATATTTAATAATATCAGATTTATTTTTGATCTTATTGATTACTCTGATCTCATTAAAGATGATAGTTTTATATTGTTTTTAGATTTTTTTAAAGCCTTTGATACCGTCGAGCATCCTTTTATTTTTTATTGTTTAGAACGCTTTGGGTTTGGGAGCTATTTCAGCAATGCCATGAAAACTCTTTATGCGGGTGGCAATAGTTCAGTAAAATTAAGTCAAGACACCACACAAAGATTTTATCTGAAAAGAGGTGTGAGGCAAGGTTGCCCAGTTTCAGTTTATTTTTTTCTTATTGTTGCTCAGGCGTTTAGTCATTTTATTAATTCAAGTGAGTTAGAAGGAATTCAAGTTGAAGGGAGAAGTGTCTTGATAAGTCAAATGCTTGTCAAATTCACTCGGCTATCAAAATTATTGAAATTTTTTCTAGTGCTTCGGGTCTTTGCCTGAATTTACAAAAATGTGAATTGTTTGCCTTGAAGAGTTGCCATGACAAATCCATTTGTAATATTCCTATAAAGGACGTTCCAATCTATTTAGGTATGGCTATTTCCAAAAATGAACAGGACAGAATCTCACTAAATTTTAATCCCGTGATCAAAAAAGTAAAGAGCAGATTTAATATTTGGTTACAGAGGGATTTATCTCTTAAAGGTCGTGCTCTGCTGGCTAAAGCGGAAGGTATTTCTAGGCTTACCTATGTTGCTTCCTCAATTCATTCAGATAGTAAAATAAATAAGATAATTGATCAAAAGATGTTAAATTTTCTGTGGAAAAACCGTGTGCATTATATTAGAAAATCTGTGATAGTTAATTCATATAAAAATGGTGGTCTTGATTATTTAGATTTTTCTATCTTAAATAACACTTTCAAAATTAACTGGTTGAAGTATTTTTTTGAAAAACCCTTCTTCTGTGTGGAATATTGTATCTAGTACTGTTTTTGACCAACTTGGAGGTCTCTCATTTTTGTTAATGTGTGATTACAAAATTGAAAAACTGCCTGTTAAATTGTCAGCTTTTCACAGGCAAGCACTTTTGGGGTGGAAGTTAATTTACAAGCACAATTTTTCTCCACACGAGTAATATATCTGGAATAATTGTAGTATTATTTATGAAAACCTGGTTTGATAAAGGGATTCTTTTGGTAGGACAGTTGTTGAATTCTCAGGGGTATTTAATGACTTATGATGAATTTCTTTCATATTATAATTTCCCTTTAACCCCAAAAGAATATGTCTCTGTGATTGGAGCTATCTCTTCTAGTATTGTGTCTTTATGTAGAGGTATTTCATACTCTAAACATGCTCCTGCTGACACTTTCTGTGGCAGAATTTGTTTTTCATCTAGCAAAAAAAATAATAATAATAAGGCTATACGTTTATTATTTCAAAAAGAAATTGTTAGTAAACCAAGTGTTATTTTCTATTGGTCTAAGTTTATCAGAAATATTAATTGGAGGAAAGTTTGGGTATTACCTAATAAATATCTCATTACAAATAAAATTAAAGAAATTTCATTTAAGATACTGCACAAATATTACCCTGCTAAGCATTTTTTAACCAGATTTATTGAAGATATAGATGTAAAATGTTCATTCTGTTCATTACACCCAGAAACGGTACCTCATATTTTCTGGCATTGTCAATATACAAAGAGGTTATGGTGGGAGCTTTCTAGATTTACAAATGACAAAGTGTTGTGCAACTTTCTTTTACTATATGAACATGTAATATTTGGCTTTTTGAACTATGACAAGAAGTTGGAAAATGAGGTCTACATTATCAATCTCTTGATTATTCTTGTTAAGTTTCATATTCATCGTTGTAAATTCAGCAATCAGAAACCTCTTTTTTCTGTGGTACTTAAGGAATTAGATATTTATGTAAGCACCATTAAGGAGAGTACAAACAAAAAAGCTGTAAAAACTGTGTATTTATTTGGTACATTTAAGTTATTGTGATTTAGCAAGGCCTTTCATTATTTCATTATTTTATTTTTATTTATTTGTTGGTTTTATATATACATGTGTAGTTAATATGTACTTTTTATATTATCTGTGTATACCCTTGGCACTTTTGTTATGTATTTGTTGTTCAAGCATTAATTAAAAAAAAAAAAAAAAAAAAAAAAAAAAAAGGGAGTGTCTCCCATTACTGATGACTTTTTATAGTATGGTCACCACATGACCACGTGATGTCTCAACATGTGTGCATCTGCACAAGAAGTTATCCAGGTGTTAAAATACCACACACTGACGGTTAGAAGGGGTGGAACAGAACCTGTGTTTTCACATTTTACTCCAAGCTATATACTTCGGAGTCACGGAGTTCCTGTTTAAATAGTTTTTGGTGGACTGGTGGCCTGTCACTCTTAATTGTAAACAGTAAATTACTTGCTAAAATGTTGGCAAATAGATTAACTACCGTACTTTATTGATGCCATACATCGTTTTTAATTATTTGGAATTTTTGTCACTTTCTTATCAAATTATGAATTTTAATATAAACAATCGTGTTTGAAGTAAACTTTCATCATAACCATGTGAAAAACGTCATTTAACAGCAACGCACACTCCTGTATGTATGCTTTTGTCACTCTAAAAAGTGAATATGGGTGTGTTGCATTAAGTTTGTGAGTCAATATAATTCAGCTTACTGCTTTGGGGAGTTTAACTCAATATTGTACATTCTATCATGCTTCTGCTGGATGGTAAAGTAAGTAAAGTTTCAAAGTCTTAGTATTCATTTTCATAATATTCACCTGTTTTTAGCTCAGATCATTTTGCCACGTTTTTTGCATATTACAGAGATAGCTTTCTCATGTTAATTTGAGCACTAAGTTAGGCCAGGTTAGAACTAAGTTAGACTAAATTATCTTTAAAGCAAATAGCTAACATATAAATTACGAACGTTAATTGACATCAGTCAGTAGTCTAGCAGCCTATTAAATGTTTGTCCACAAAAATATTGTGACGAGCGGCTCCAGTTGTGCACCACATGTACTTGACTTGGTATAGAGTTAAGTTAACGTTAGCCGTAATTGGATTGCTGGAGGCCACTTTGATGTGCATTATGCCTATTCGGAGGGTAATTGTGGGAACGTAAGGTATTTTCAGCATTTACAAGGGCTAGTCAGTGATTTTTATTTTATTTTTTATTTTTTTTGCCGTCTGAATCTAGAATGTCGGTGCTTCAATTCAAAATTCACTGTTTGACTCCTTTTTGATCACTGCGGAACACCGTACAATAACGTGTTTCTCCCCTAACTGTTCTCCTTCCAAAGTTTCGTTTATCCGCGATTACTGTTAGTCACGGCCATCGACCGCTGCTGCGTTTGGTTTAGAAGAGAACGTGCGCTTCTGCTGGATGGTAATGTAAGTAAAGTTTCAAAGTCTTAGTATTCATTTTCATAATATTCACCTCTGTTTTTAGCTCAGATCATTTTGTCACGTTTTTTTGAATATTAGAGAGCGATTAGAGATCGCTTTCTCATGTTGACGTGAGAACTAAGTTATCTTGAAAGCAAATAACGTTAGCTAGCATATCGATTACAAACGTTAATTGACACAAGTGAAACTAGCTAGCTGCTTATCAAACGTTTGTCCACAAAAATATTGTGACGAGCGGCTCCAGTTGTGCACCACATGTACTTGACTCGGTATAGAGTTAAGTTAACGTTAGCCGTAATTGGATTGCTGGAGGCCATTTTGATGTGCATTATGCCTATTCGGACGATAATTGTTTCTGATAGGAATGTAAGGTATTTTCATCATTTAACGTTACAGGGGCTAGTCGGAGATTTTATTGCCGTCTAAATCTAGAATGTTGGTGTTTCAATTCAGAATTCACTGTTTGAATCCTTTTTGACCACTGCGGAACACAACTGTTGCTTCACTGTATTTGCATGCATTTGTAATATGTACACTTTTATTACTGAAATGCTGGGAAGTAGTTACAAGAACAATATTTCATCACTGCTCCACCTCAGTGAAAGGAGAAAGAGGGAAATAAACAGGTAAACATTAGAATTGGGCCGTTAAAGCAATACAATGTTAATATAATATAGCCTACAATTAGACTATATACATAAAAAATATATAAACCAAGCAACTTTATGTTTACCTTATGTAAATAAGAGGCTGCATTATAACTTATTTCCACTAATTTTCATATTTTAAAAATGACATCCATCATTTTGAGTTAAAAAGAAATTCATTTCAATTGCGTGTCTATCTTCCTAGTTTTTAACAGATGTAAATAATCACATAATAAATAGGATATTAATTTCCTATTAAATTAAATCTTATTAAATTAAAAATGAATTTATTTGTATTATTCCAAGAATAGCCTATTACATTATTACAGGTGAGCAGCGCATTCCCTGGTTCGTAGGATCATAGAACTCACTCCTCCTCCGTGAATAAATCACCATCTGAATGCATGAGATTCATCACTGAGGTGCCATGCAGATTTATTTCACATGAGAAACAGTTACCGTCCAAATATAGAGATATTGAGCACCCTGCCTTAACAGAACTATTGGACAGTTATTACATATTAAAAACACATTTGTGAACAAAGATAATTCATGTTGTGTAGTGCACTAATGAATGTTCTTTTCTTAATCTGACTGTGAGTGTTATTGCCTTATGTTTAACTTTGTCTTTTTGGTTCCTTAAGGATGCAAACCAACAATGTTGTCAGAGTGAAGTTCAAAGACAGCAAGAAATATATTTTTTCTTCAAAACCTTTTACATTTCAATCGTTTTTGGAATGTGGTAAGAGATAAACTTTAACGTTGTTAATATCATAAATATTTTTCCCTCTGAAAATTATTTAATAATAATATATTAAGTGTATGATTGTATATTATGGGGTTAAAAAATAACTGTTGTAGTTCCTTTGGCATTGCTGGCCTTTGTCAATTTTCCATTGGTGTGTCTTCCTTCAGTTGCCAAGAAATTTGATCTGCCTACAATGGATGTTAAAGTGCTGACACGACCAGATCTTGGTGTCCTAGAAATTTTCATCCCAGGCACAGCAAACCTTGATGGTAAATTATTTGACATGCTTATTAAGTTTTGTGTTTATTCTCAGCAATATTCACCAATTCACTGATTTGCATAGGCTAATATGGCTATTGGACTAATTCTTAATAGCTGTGTAGCATGCTACCAAAGTAGCATGAACAGATAATCAGACCATTGATATGGTTTATATTGAAGATTCTTTAAGCTCAAGCTCATTAGGTGATACTGAGGGTACGTCAGAGTCCGATGACACAGTGATGCTGATTAGAAGCCCTCTTGAAAAAAATCAAGCTGAGGAACATCGTCTTGCCCAAGTAAGGATCACCAATCTTGCCTCTGAATTACATCTATATAGAATGACTTAAAAATTAAAAATATTTGGAACTATATACACTTGTCAGTTGTTAATTTATAATCCGTGCACAATATTGCATCATTTTCCTCCTCCAGATGATCGAAGATATCCTAAAGAACAGCCCTGGAGGCGAAAAGGTCATAAACGAATATGCTCGCACCAAAGGTCTGTCAGATGCCCGAAGACGTGACATGGTGAAAATCTTGGTAGCACATTTGACAAATGAACATGGGTAAGTTGTTCATACATTACTTCGTAAATTGATGTTTATGATGTTATGGGTTATAATTATAATTATAATTGCTTTTGGTTTGTGTGTGTAGAACAAGCCCTTCCCGACATTTGAAGGAAGAATATGCGAAGGGAATCATTTCCCTATTCCCATGCTTGGCTGACCCCAGGAGCAAGCTTGGTTATGTAAGTAGCCGTTGCCTCTCAATCTTTTTGATTTACAGGAGGAGGAGACACTCTGTATATTGCAGAGTAAAGACTATCTTCATTATAATTGATATGGCATTTATTGCCTTAATCGGGTAGTGTTCCATCTCCTGCCTACTAGGTCTGTGTATTGTTCTGGTAATAGGAGCATTATTACAATGCAGGAGATGGAAGTGGATATTTGGCATGGAGAATCAAAACTCTGCAGAAAGAAGCATCAGAGGGACGGATGAAGCACCCACGGCAACCACAAACAGGTGCAAGATTTGATGTTAAGTCAATGCTTTTATTAGCTTGGCTAATATTTATTAGGCTCGATTAACTTTTTTTATTTTCAAATGAATATACAACTTGCTTATTTTACTCATCTTAACATTTGTTACTTGTCTTTGAAGTATTCTTTTGTTCCAAATTGGTCTGTCATTAAGTCATATTGTGAATGAGGTCTCATGTTACATAGCATCTCTACAAAATATAATCGCTGTTCTTTTTAAATGCAAACATGTTTTGCATAATCATCAACGTTGGGCAAATTTAATTGTCACTCTGGGATATATGTTTTACATGTGATTTCCTGTCATTTATCTAGTTTTGGCATTAATGCATTGTGCTTTGGAAAGAAAAGGAACTACAAATGTGGTTTTCATATTGTCTTAAACACTTTCAGGTGGGCCAACTGCTGACAGACGTCCCTACAAAGAAGACTGCTGGTTGACTGATGACCGTCAGTGTCAGGAAGCAATTGCCCTGATGAAGCATACAGCTGATGAGGCAGTGGTAAAGGAAAAGATGAAGTTAACACTGGCCTATCGCCAGAAGCTGCTGCACGACCCTAAAGAGTCAACTGATATTCTTTCAATTTTCCCACGATTCCTGGATATACCAGGCTTGGTATGTGAGACTTAAATTCTTAAAACATGAAAACAGACAAATATGAAATCAAGTGCTATTGTTGTTCTGCAGTAACAGAGACTCATTAGGTAAACAAAGTCAGTTCCTACTGTGGTACCTACTTTAATTATCTTTGGCAGATTGATCAAGATTTTGGACTTCTGTTTGGTGATGCGACCTCTGCAAAGTTGTTGGAGAAGTGGTCTACCAACATAAAACCAAAGGTTATTGCACAGAGACTAGTGAGCTCCAAGACCTCATCCAAAATGCTGAAGCCACTGAAGTTGAAGAAGGTAACTGTAACGTAGGGGTCGACAACAGAGTTGGGGATCCAAGTGCAAGGCTTTATTAACAAACGTGGTCAAAACAGGCAGGGTCGAGCACCAGCAAACAGTATAAACCAAGGCAGAGACAGAAGAGTAATCCAAAACACAGGCAGGCAGCAAACAATCAAAAACAAGGAAAACAGTCCAAGGGTCAAAACACAGGGAAACAGGGAAACATGGAAACATGGAATGGCTATACACAAACACAAACAATCAGCCAACTAGAAGCGTGGGTGAGCAACTCTTATACAGAAAACCAACCAATGAAAACAAGACACATCTAACCAAGGAACCAATCCAAACATAACACACAAACAAGGGTAGCACATGACACAGGTGGGGCAAGGAACACATGGGAAATGGAGTCCTGAGAACAATGGCAAGAGTCCGGGGTGGAGTGCCCTCTAGTGGAGTCCGTGGGCACTCCAGCTGGTGATCGTAACAGTAACTATATTGTGGTACACCTTAAATTATTTAAGAGGAAGTTATGCATTCATGACAAGCATAGCTTTATTCAGATCTACAGACTTTCAGTTGTGGTCACAACTTTACCCATTAGACATGATTCATATGCAACACAGACTTGCAATGGGTAAAGTGTCAGAATTCACCTGTTTCTCTAACATTTCTACCCTGATCTTTTCGTAAGGGCCTAGTACAGGAGTTGCATATTTACAGTTTGAAATTGTTTTCATTTGGGAGTCTGAATAACAAAAGCATCTTTGATATGTTGTAGGTAAAGTTTAACTGTATGACCTCAGAGGTTTCACCTAAATTCATCCACACATCAAGACTAGGCCATGAATGTGCTCTTAATACTGAATCTGTGTGCA
Source organism: Pangasianodon gigas (assembly GCA_022758105.1). Taxonomy (NCBI): domain Eukaryota; kingdom Metazoa; phylum Chordata; class Actinopteri; order Siluriformes; family Pangasiidae; genus Pangasianodon; species Pangasianodon gigas. Next base: position 15,044,086 of record CM040468.1, on the reverse strand, counting down.
GTATTAACTAAAGTACTGGAGTGGTTAATATATTTATACCGGCACCTCTTCCAAGTGAAGCTAAGTCAAGTTAAAGTGAGTAGGAGGGTATGCTCAACCCCTTCTGCCTAAAAACCAAAAAATGTGTTTAATTTGTTGTCCGTGTCTCTAGGTAGGGACAGCGATATGTCTTCCATTCTGATGCTGGTTCACCTTTTGCCACCCTCAAGTCAAGGCCACAAAAGACCGGGAAAGATCTCAGCTAGACAAGCATGTGATCGTCTTGTGAAATTCATCAAGGTGAAGCTACTGATTAAGCAGATCAAATGACACTATTTCATAATGTTCTGTCACTGTGTGAACTTGAACATGCTTATTTCTCAGACTTGCTTATTTCTCTTAAAGATCACTTGTCCTCCAAATTGTTGTTCTTGTGCTATTCTTTTCTACTTAGCACATACTTAGTAACGATCTGTTGGAATCTCCTGGAAGTATGTAATACAGACTTTGGTGGAAGACATCACTGTATCTTTATTCATGCTGTATATTGACTTTCATTCATTCTAGATTCTGTAGGGGTTAATCAGAATGTAATAGGACCCACCCATAGTGGTGGTCACACTCTTGATTTAATACTAACATTCGGATTAAATATAGAAAATATAGTCTCATGTCCACAGTCTGAAGCTATCTCAGATCATTACCTCATCTCATTTAAAATGTGTATTAATCATAGTATATGCACCTTGCCACGTCAC
>CM040468.1:15024790-15041135 GCA_022758105.1 Pangasianodon gigas | reverse complement strand
GTGATTCTCAACCTTTGGGAAGTGTTCAATATTAATTGAAAATGTAACATTTCAACTCAAGATGCTGTAAATTATAATTTTACTAAACATAATCACATCACAATTATTTTCTTGGAATATGTTTACTTTGTAGCAAGAACTTTCTGTTACAGTTCAGAAAAGAAGAGTACCCAAATGCAGGACAAATGCAGAAATTAACAAAAGTAAACTTTAATAAAACTGACAGGTGGAGTAGACAAAGGCACTATCCAGTTGGGGGAATCCAGCTGGGAAATCCAGAAACAAACAGGTGAAATCTAAACAAAGTCAAACAAAACAAATTCTAAGAGTAACCAAACAAAAGAAAGAAAGAAAGACACGAGGAACACTGGCAATGGATCACAGGGTACAAACGCAGGATTAACAGACAAATTGACATAATCAGTGAGGAAGGGCTGGACAATAAATAGACAGAACTGACAGGATAACGAAACACAGGTGAGTACAAAATTGGAGTGACATAGAACTCGCACAAAGACAGACGGGGGAGACACAGACAGGGAAGCACAGGAGACACAGGAAAAGGGAAAACAGAAACACATGGAAAGAGCAAAGGAAAAAAGGGACATGGCAGAGACCATGACACTTTCGCTGTTGCTGCAGTGTTACAGATTCTTTTAAAACTGCCATCATTATATAGACTTTCTCTGGATGCTGGCAATTGCCTGTACATGTGATTGTAGATATGGAGTGCACAGCATGAATGCAGGGTTGCAATAAAACTAAATTTCAATGTAAATGGGTGTATTTCAAACAAATCATGCTGCAAGACCTAGTATTGCCATTATTACATGTAATTCCTTCCAAAATAAGTTCACTATAATAAGATATGATTTTTTTTTTTTTTTTTGATACTGGGGGAGAATTTCCCGAAAGTTTACAACCCTAATCGCAAGACTGATAAAAATGTCTCATGTCAATTATTACAGGCTTGTCCAGGGGAACTTATAAGATGATGATCTCTGTCTGCCTTGTCCATGGGGGGGTGGGACCCCGTGTGCTGTCCAGACGGCTGTTTGCACAGGTGTCAGGGCTCCCTGCTCCCTCATTGGACATAACGAAGGTTGATGACACAGAGCTGTGTGAATTACATGGAATTAATTCACACAGGTAAGGTAAGTTATAAATCTGGCCCCTTTGGAAACACAGGTGATACCAAATCATTTTGATACCAAAGGTAGAATCTGTAATGTCGCTAAAACAGCAACCTATAGGCCAAAGAGCCCTCTTGGTATTGTGCTTTGTTTACGTATTTTGTTTTGGTCTGATGAGTGGGTATAGATGAGTGGTTGCTATTTATGGCCATACCAGACAGCTCTGGAAAAAAAATCATAGTACAATAAGTTACTACCCACTAAAATCAAACTTGCACATCGAAAAAAAAATAATGTGAAATAAAGTGCAATACCAATAGGGGCAATAGGGCTATTTTGCCTACAGGTCACTGTTTGACTGCATAAAAGAGTTTACGTTCAATCAACACTGACAGATATTTTTGACAGATGAGTACTGTAGTGCTTTTATGCTGAACCAAAGTTTAAGGTTAGTATAATTAAAATGTTTTTTTTTTTCACTGGCATTCAAATCCAACTCAAGTTTTGTAGTGAATCTGGCATTATGTAGCTATTTTGCAAAGAAGGGTCACAGTTCACACTGACTGAAACAACAGCTTAATCTTCAACAGAACCTCTTGTCTTGCCAACCTCAACTTCTAGATCTAAAGTGCAGAGACCATTGAAGAGGCCCGCACAGCCATGGTGGAGGCATCAAACAGACCTGGTCCAGGCCGCCCTAACCTTTTATGTGGCGGGACGGTTGGAGATGCCCCTGAAACAGTAAGATTGTTCAGTGTGACTACTTGATCACCCCTTCTGTATGAACACATAAATTAAAGGTAAAAACAACATAAAGTGTCTTAGTAAGGTGTTGGGCCACCACGTGCTACCAGAACAGCTTTGCTGCGCTTTGGTTTTGATGCTACAAGTCTCTGGAACTCTATTGGAGGGGTATAACACCATTCTTCCAAAAGATATTCCCTCATTTGGTGTTTTGATATTGGTGGTGGAGAGCTCTGTCTAACACGTTGCTCCAAAATCTCGCATTGGTGTTACCTTTTAATTGCCCACACCACAACCTTGAGTATCTACTGATACCAATCCGACAGTCTTCCACCCCCCCACCCCCACAAACAACTACGCTGTTATTTATATGGATGCACTTTGCAAGATGGCCGTCTAAAAAAACATCATGCTGAAACTGTGAAACAAATACTCTATTCCCATAAAGGAAGAAGAGGGTAGCCCACTACCCCACTACATGACTCAGTTAGACAATACTGTTGCATTTTATCATATGCAAAAAACATTATCAGCCGGCATGGTCTCTAAACATTGGTATCGGCCAGTGAAAAAACATTTATAGCCACTGGACTAGGAGTAAATGCACATAACCTGCAATGTGACTGTGTAATTAATGACTGTGCAAATGTGTCAATGTAAAGTTACAGTTGTAAGTGTTAATGATTTGAAATATGAATTTTATGAAAATAAATGAACATCACCAGTACATTCTTTAGATAATTGTATATATGTTATGTAATGCAGATGTGTTTGTCTTGTTGTTTAAGAATCTGTTACTTTGGTTTATATGTTACAGATGGAGATGCAGAGGTCCAGGAAGATGGTGGGGACCTCATCGAAGTGACCTTGGAGGATGTGCTGGTGTTTGCTTCAGGGGCATCTGCCATACCTGCCTTTGGTTTTAGGGAGATTCCAACAATCTCTATAATGACCTGAATGGCATCAGGCGGATGTTCCCAGAAGCAAACACCTGCACCATCACTTTGAAACTGCCCCTAAGTCATGATTATGGGGAATTTTGTCATTATATGACTTCGGGGATCATTCAGTCCCCAATGTTTGGGGTAGCTTAATGAATTTGCTGTATATTCAATTGTATAATCAGTTGTATAATCAATTTGATGTTTGTTCAAAATTGGTTCAAAATATTATTGATTGATGTCTTTAAACATTTAAATGATGACCTAAACCTTGACTGTCTGTTATTCTTCCTACCAAAGAAAAATTTCAGTCTAACATGATATTTAATATCATGTTAAGGTTATAAGTATTGTATACATGACTTTATGCCATAGCTTTGGTCGGAGTTTTATAGGATATAACTGCAGTGGTGAAAGTAGATTTGACTTCTAACTGGTGATGTCAGTCTGTTCGCTAGCAACAGAATTCCAGTGAAACTGTCTATACACAGACTGCATAATAACTGGAGCAATATGGAATGAAGAACATGGACTTTAACAATATTTTTCCATCATTCAGGGAATATTGTTTTTAATGTCACTTTCACATTTCTGGAACAAACTGGTCTAATTCACAGGATTTAAAGATTTAGTATAGCATATAGTTAAATTAAAAAGAAAATTAAAAAGATATTAACAGTTGGTGGCAGTAATGCTCTGGGGGTATAATTATTCACAATTAAAAAGATGTCATCAGCGAAGCCCACACGCTCTTCTCTTCCCAGTCTGCAAATGGATTTCTGTCGGGAAGCTATGCAGGTAAAATAATAACCACAAACATTTGGAGAGCCAAATCGATTGCATCTACGTTGCACGATGTCTTCAATCTCTGTACGTAAAGGTTTCTCCTTCAATTTTCTGTACCTATAATCTGTCATCAGTAATCCAGGTCAGTGAGAACATCCACCTTCATTTCTCAGCTTATCACCAAGCAGGAGAAGCTGGATGGTGCTGAAAGTCCTTGAAATCAAAGAACAGAATTCTAACATGTTCCCAGTTCTCTCAAGATGGGTGTAGGCCCTGTGGAAGATGATGGCATCATCCACCCCAAGCAGTGTTGGGGTGTAGTAAAGTATATGTAATTAAACTTGTATTTTAACTACATTTTGCAGTAGCTTTCTGGTATTTCAGCTACTTCATATTTCCATAGTGATTCAAGTAGTTCAATATTTGAACTACTTTTTTGTGATTTTTTTGTGTAGTTAACTACTGAAACTACAAACAATTTTGGGATATAAAAGGAAGGGAATGATTTTTAATTAGTATTTTAATTCTCTACGGTAGTTGAACCCCCTTTGACCAGCCCCATCATCCAGACCGCTGTGAAAGCATGCCCAGGCAATGCATTCTTCACGTAGCCACCACACACTTAAGTAATCCTGCTGTGTGCAATACCCCCACCTGGACTCTAGTTTACTCTAGTATACAAACCCAAAGCTGACATTCCTTGCACTTTTCCATAGTTGGGTATTAGTTTTTTGGTTTATGTTTAACCCAATAGTATGCTATAACCTGTGGACAAGTGGACAATTTGTGTGTGGCATTTTTGCTGGCAAATGACTTTTTGTATTATGTTTTGTTATAATTTCATATCATATGTACATTGTCAATTTGATCTTTTTTCTTTTTTTTTTTTTTTTAAATCTACCTTTTCTAAGTAGCTTCAGTTAACCAAACTATATTTCTCCATAGGGTAGCTTTGCCAGGAGCCAGGATTGTTTGCTCTTTTGTTTGTTTGCTTGAACTGTATAAATAAACCAGAAAAATGCATAGACTGTGTTTGGACAATAGACTTCTTTTGCTTGTGTATATTACATGCTTGTGGTGCATATGATTATGATTTTGAATTTGATTTTTGACAAATAGCCATTATAGACTCATTGGCTTTGTTATATAGGTATTCCCAGGCCACAATAATTTTCTGACCATTTAAACCAGATTAGGAAATGGACAAATATTTTGTTATTGGGAGATGATGAAAATATTTTATACTGTGTCTTTTCTTTTTGCCATCAAAGTTTTTATTCATTTTTCATTTCAGTCATTATACTCATGAATGTCTCATGACTCATGAATGTCTCATGTTATCAGTATTATATAAGTCAACTTTTTATTCAATTATTTTGAAATACTAAGGTTATGGAAACTGAGTTATGGAAATCACATCTCTATACAAAACTGCATAGTTTTTGCCTTAAAATACATAGTATAAAAAAAAAAGCTGAGGCTCTTGTGGTTCCAATAACCACAATTTCATTTGGTCATAATTATTTTTTGCTAAAAGATTGCCAATTCCAAGCCTTAACCTATTTATCCCCTTTCCATGTAAGCTAGCGTGGCATTGTGACCTCCTCTATCAATATACTTCTGCTATCAATATTATATGTCAACTTTTTATTCAATTATTTTGAAATCTTCACTCTATTATTACAACTAAGCCTGCTAATGAAAGGCAAGTAACTCTAGTGACATAGAGGCTAGCTTGCTATAACCAAATCAACCAGGTACATTGCTGGGTTATTTGGTGATAACTGGCAAAACAAAGTTACTGCAGATGACACATTATAGACGTCAAGTAGCTTCTCCCATGGCCCGTTCTCTGAGGAGAGGGGTGATGACGAGAGTATCATGCTTCTTCTCTAAAGTCATTGGTCATGGCATCAGTTCACGGCAAGGTAAGCAACGATCGACACGATTGGCTGCTTAGTTAGCAAAGTGACAAATCAACCAGGTGGGTCAGCTTTCACACCCTATAATATAACTGTTATGAACTTTTCAATGTGGAGCGAGGCTCGCCCATGACTCCAAAAAGCGAGGCTGCTTTAAAGCGCATCATTCTGCGCTTTAATGTGCATAAGCGCTTAGTGCCTCTCTGTATTATACTGTGATAGATTTGAGTGATGAAAGATTATTAGGGGGCCAAGCACCGAAGGTGCGTAGGCACCTTATTGTTATTGTTACCTTTTCTTCTTTTTCGGTTTAAGGTGTCAATGGCAGCCCATAGAACCATCTGGTAAAAAGCTGTGAAATTTGGCACACGATTGGGGAGGGACTAAGGAACATTCTGACCAAATTTGGGCCAAGTGCTGCCAAATGCAAATGCTCTACCACCACCATCAGGTCAAATGTTGGCGTAATTTGGAAGAACCTTTATGTTCATAACTTTGAACCATGTGTTCAAAATTTAAAAGAATTCCCTGGGTCAGGACAAGTTCAACGCACCCTATGACGTTACTTTCCACCTGATTAGATTTTTCGTCATCTTGGATTTTGTCAAAAAACTGTTTTTTCACTACTCTTCCTACAAATTTTATGTACTCATCACCAAATTTAGCACAGATCATCTTCAGAGTAAGCCTCACAAAAAATTATCAAAATAATTTTGATTACTCCAAACGGTTTGGACAAACCATTTAATGGGCCAACGAATCTGACAGCCAAGCCACAAAACAGGACGTAGGGCTGTATCTCAGCAATGAGACAAAACTTAGCACACTGACACAAAACTTAGGACCTTGACCTGAGGTTATGAAACAAATTTCGTGCCACCTACTGGTCAAAAGTAACAATAACATACTAAAGAAGTTTATATCTAACTGCCATTTTTGCTATTCTTCCTCCAAATTTTGTCCAATATTCTCCAAATTTGGCTCACATCTTCTTGAGACCTGTCTAAATAGAAGTTGTCAAATGGTCTGTACATGTACTCCCCTGAGCCTTTTAGTGCTGTGCTTTGTTTACCATAAGCTTTATTTAACAAACTTTATTTAACATAAGTTTGGAGTGGGTTGGCTGCATTTGATGAGATGGCATCTTGTTTTAGTGTACAGGACAATTAGATTGGCTTCTAATTTCTAACTATGTGTTTTGATATAGAAAGATAAGCCTAGTAAAGTCCATCTCTTTTTTTGTTCCAGTGTTGCATTTCATGTGGAAATGCAAAGATTGTGGATGTGTATTGAATAAGATCTGAGCTGCTCAACCACTACAAACTTAATCATGGGCATTTCGGTCATGGCTGCTCATATCCATGCACTTTTACAAATTGTGCATGTTGATTCAAGACCTGGAATGCTTTACTAAGTCATTTCTCAAGAAACCACCCTGTCCAGAAGTCACTAGCTAATCACAACCCAAAAATGGGTTGAGTTCAGGTTTTTTAATCACATGTTTGATAACTGCTAGTTTAAAAGATTTAGGAACATAGCCATAGCTAAGGGAAGAATTGATTATTTTTAGAAGAGGTTTGATTGCTTCTGGAATTATCTGTTTGAAGAAACATGTAGGTAAGGTATCTAGTATACAAGTTGTCATTTTGATGAGGAAATTAGTCCTAAAGCAGTCCTAATGCTATCAAAGCAATTGTAGTCCTAAGCCATCATAGCAAAACTGTTCATATCAATTTAAGTTCAAAGCCAGCTTCATTGTTTCTAAGTGGTACCATCCACAGTAATCTCATGTAACTTTAGGCTGTCTGTGTGGGGCCAACCTCAACAGCAGTGAGTGGTTTCCAAGTGATGAGAAATACAACCAGAAGTAGGGCATCAGGATGGATCAGGCAGGTCTGGAGAGCTGAAGGGGTCAGGATCACTGGCATCTCAGGAGTAGCATGTGTAGCTTGATAGAAAGCGAGAGAGAGGGAGGGAAAGAGAGAGATTGTTAGGTATGCTAATTGTCACATAATGGTTAAAGACTATGTACACTGTGTGCAGAGTGCAAGCAGGGACTCTGGCAAGACAGCATAACTACAAGGGAGAACCAGAAGGTAACACAGACATGAAGGTGCCCTGGGACATAAAGCGGCCAGCCACTCCACTGTCAACAAACCTGAGTGAATGCATGAGAGAGGTTCTTCTTTACCTAAGAAAAAAACTATTGACAAAAGGCTTGACTAAAAAAATGTTTTCAGCCTAGACTTAAACACTGAGACTGTGTCTGAGTTCTGAACACTAAATGGAAGGCTGTTCCATAATTGTGGGGAACACAATAAAAAGAAAGCTCTGCCCCCTGTTGTAGCCTTCACTATTCAAGGTAGCAACAAGTAACCTAACTGGAGCTTGTTTATGCACCTACTGGAACATCCAGGCAGTAAGGCATGTTTATGCAATAATCCAACCTAGAGGTAATAAAAGCATGAACTAGTATTTCTGCTTCGTGTAGTGACATTATATTTCTTATCTTAGCAATATTTCTGAGATGAAAGAAGGCTATCCTAGTAATATTATCTACATGTGTTTCAGATGAAAGATTGGAGTCAATAATCACACAAAGGTCTTTTACTGCTGCACATGATGAAACAGAAATGCCATCCAGAGATGCCATCTGGTTTCTGCAATCAGAAACCGTACTTCTAGCTGCATTTGTTCCTACTTCTGTCTTGTCAGAATTAAGTAGAAGGTAGTTAATAAGCATCCAGTGTTTACACATTACACATTCCTCAACTTTATTAAGCTGGGGTCTCTCATCTGGCTTCCCTGAAAGGGGAGTAAATCGTTCTAATCGCTGATCTGGATGGCATTCCGTGTGTCATCAGCATAACAGTGGAAGCTAATTCCATGTTTATGAATAATTTTACCCAGCGGTAGCATATATAAAGAAAAAGGGGCCTAAAACAGAACCTTGCGGAACACCAAACTTTACCTTAGTATGCATAGAGAAGACATCTACAAACTGATAACAATCAGTCAAATAAGACCTGAGCCAGGAGAGGGCCATTCCCTTAACACCAACAACATTTTCTCAAGGAGAAAAGTAATGCACTGCTATTTGTACGGGTTTGATAAAGGGGAGGTTTGATATTGGCCTATAGTTGGACAACTGACAGGGGTCGAGGTCGGTTTTTTAATCACAGGTTTGATAACTGCTAGTTTAAAAGATTTAGGAACATAGCCATAGCTAAAGGAAGAATTGATTATTTTTAGAAGAGGTTCGATTGCTTCTGGAATTATCTGTTTGAAGAAACGTGTAGGTAAGGGATCTAGTATACAAGCTGATGATTTTGATGAGGAAATTAGTGAAATGAGTTTGGTCTCTCGAAGGAGAAATTGTTCTAATTGTTCTTCTGTTATGATTATATTATTATCTAAAGAGTTATCAAATTGTCTGGTTTTAAATTTATAGTCTGAATTTTTTTGCCAGATATTTTCAATTTTGTCATTAAAAAAATTCATGAAGTCATCTCTGCAACATATTGATGGTGTGCAGGAACTTGTTACTGTGGTGGTCTTATTCAGTAGTTATTTTTAACTACTGTAAAATACTGTAGTTATTTTTGCTACAGTATTAAATAAGAATCTAGGATTATTTATGGTATCTTCTATTAGGGTGGAGAGCCTAGGGCATTGATCTAGCAGCTCTAAGAGCTTTTCTATAGCTCAGGAGGCTTCCATGCAGTGAAATACTACCAATTTAGTTTGACGCCATTTACATTCTAATTTTCGAGTGGTCAACAGGAGTGTGTATGATTGTTATACCAGGGTACTATTTTTTTCTCTCTAATTATTTTTTGTTTCAGTGAAGCTATGTTATCTAGCATGTAGCAGAACATTGACTAAGCATTTAGTTGCCTGATCAAGTTCTGTGGGGTCAGATCAATCATAGTTGATAACTCTGGGAGATTATTGATAAATCTCTGTGCAGTAGCTGACGTGAATGTATGTTTGACCTGGTAGTGTGGTAAATTGCATATATTATGACTAAGACACATTTTAAACGAGGTGAGGTAATGATCTGAGATAGCTTCAGACTGTGGAAATGTGACTATATTTAAAATGAATGTTAGTATTAGCTCAAGAATGTGGCCACCATTATGACTGTTATGTTCTGATTAACCCATACTGAATCTAGAATGGACACAACCGCTGTTCTCAAAGGGTCTTCTGGATAATCAAAATTAATATTAAAGTTTCCAACAATTAACACTTTGTCTAAAGAAACAACCAGGTTTGAGATGAAGTCAGCAAATTCAAAAAGGAATTCAGAATATGGCCCTGGGGGTCTGTAAATAATAATTAGAAGAATCGACTAGGTAGACTTATTTTTTGTGGCTACATATGTACAAGAACTTCAAAAGCATTGAATTTGAGTTTTGTGTGACACCTAGATTATCATTATAAATAACTGCGACACCTCCTCCTCTGCCAGTTAGACGGGGCTGATGTAACTATATCCAGGAGGATTAGCTTCATTTAATGCTACCTACTCATTTGGTTTAATCCATGTTTCTGTTAAACACAGTACATTAAACTCGTGATCAGTAATAGTTTCATTAACAGTAAGATGCAAGAGATCTAATATTTAATAGTCCTAGCTTCAGATCAAAGGTACTGGCTGTGCATTCAGTATGATTTAATTTTATGTTAATTAGGTTACTACAGCAAACCTTCTGAGTTTTTTTACATTTTTGTTTAGCTTGGGTCTCAATATAGTGGAACGTGAGTGACGACTCAGTGCAGCTAGCGGATGGTCAGTTTACCCTGCTTGTAAACTGGCCTTGGCTCTAGATTGTCACCGATTAACTAGGCCTGTTCTGAGACTATGAACTATGCTGCAAGAAAGGAGAACAGCACCAACCTTACCCTCAAAACTACTCCAATTAAAGCCAACATTGTTTTCGAAGCACCACCTCTACATCCAGCAGTTCAGTGACCATACTCTTACTAACCTCTGATTGACGAAGGCATATAGCAATCCCGCAACTCCGGCATTGGAGCCCTCACAGCTCCTACATGAATAACTATCTTTGAAAACCTATGCCTGCCTAATGAACTTGCCTAATAAACCTAAGATTAGATTACCTTTAGACAAAAACAAGTGTTCTTCGAGAAAATGAAAATGCGCCAGAAGGGAAAAGTGAAAAAATACAACAAATGAAAACGATAGCGCAAAATTATTGAAAAAACTGTATAATTTAAATGGCGATGGCAAACAATTCGAAAACAGGAACTATGTCACAGCTATTTGATCCGTTCTGTGTCTCTGCCTATTACGCAAAATACTTTGACCCAAATATTACTGGATCATAGTTGTGAGTTTGACCAGTCCGTTGTTGAAAAACAAGCGAGTGCACTGTGTGAGTCTATTGCTGTTAAAAAAGCAATAGGAGATACCCCTTTCTACTGCTTGGAGGTGAAAGGGTTATTACAAGAGACACTTTAATGTAGTGGAACCAATAGAATATTAAGCAGAAGAGGTCATTCCAGTATGTTTCAGTCTTTCACAGACACTGTGAACCTAGTTAAAAAATGAACACGTGTGGGATGATCTTAATTCATGGATCTGTCAGGGGGCTCCCAGAGTTTTGTGAAATCATCCAGATGAGATTCTTCATTGTCAAGAATCTCAGTGGGTGGTATATTGGACACTACAGAGCCTATAATCTTGAAACATCTCCCAGTAAGGAGGTGGAGCTTGTTGAGCCTCAGGAACTAGAAGATGCATACCCCTGGCAGACTACAAGGTCAGAGGAATGCGACGACTTATCCTAAAAAGATACATCCATTTGTAAAGGGTAAGGCCTGAGGTTTTGTCCAGTGGGAAAAAAGGACCCTGCTATCCCACTGTAAATATCTGGTATATCTGGTTTGGCAATGAAGTTCACAATTGGAAATAAGACATTGGAAATTGGAAATATAGTCACATAGTCAAACAGTTATTGTAAACATGACTGTACAGTCAGGGCTGGATGTGATGTGCAAGGTTCATCACTTGTCAAGTCAAGTCATTTTTATTTGTATAGAGCTTTTCACAATACACATTGTTTCAAAGCAGAGTCATAATGTGATATCTAGAATGTCATAAATAGCTTACACTGAGAAAAAGATGAGCTGATTTCTGACAGAATTCTAAATTATGAAAGACTAAAGTTGATTTTGTGGGAGAACAACATTGAAAAACTCACCTTTCCTGATGGCATATGAGAGTCACTTGATGACCTGCTCACCTCAATTAAGTCTGCCTTTGGGATAAATGGCAACATCAGACTTCATTACATTGACCAAGATTTTGGCAATGATTTCTTCAATCTGAATTCTGTTGCTGACTTTAAGGATTTGGGGACAGTCAAAGTGATCCATCAGCAAACCAGTCCACCTCTAAACAGTACCACTGAGACTGTATCACCTCATTCCTCTTCATTTGACATCTGTTGCTTCAAACAAGACAATAATCCTGTCATCCCCTGAATCCAGGTAATCACGAATGGAGCAGTGGCCAAAGGACTTTCCAATTCCCCGCTTTTCACTTGAGACTGAGCTCCAGCTTGAGAATGGAAATTCTGACTACCATGTGAGCCAAAAAACGTTTACAGTCAGCTCAAAAACAAAGTCTTATATACTGAATAGACAAGCAGAGCTAATTTTCAAACACAGATTTCAAACACAGAGGATGTATATTTCTGCCTAGTTGCAGAGGCCTTGATCAAGAAGCACCCTTGTTTGAAAGAACCTGGGTCTTTCAATGGCTGCTAGGGTATATCCTCTGTGTTTCAGTGACTGAAGCATAAAATGGGAAACTACAGGACATAGCTCAATTTGCAGGGGTGCGTAGGGGTATCTGTTAGTTTACAGACACCTCTACGCACCCCTGCAATTTGTGTCACTTGAAGCCACTGAAAGCCAACGCAGCCATTGATGCTTTCCCTGCAAAAATAAAAGTCAAGAAGCTGAAATGAGCAGAAGCAAACTTTTACCCTTCCTTCCCTGTTGGACAGTCTCCAGATAGTCTTGGGATAAATGGCAGAGACTTGAACTTTTAAGCTTGAGAAAAGGAACAATGAAAGGAACAATGTTAAGGAAAAAATGGCTCTGACATTTGCCTACAGATTGCAGGAAGTTGTGGGCAAGGAGCCCCAGGTCAAGGATTTCAAAGCAAGATGGCCTGCGCTGTACAATTTGAGAGGTAATAACAAAAGAAGTTGAAGTTAGTTAGGTAATGGTTACATTGTTAAGTTGAGATAATGCTTGTGCAAAAAAAAAAAAATAAATACAAATGTAACTGGTTTTGACAATTTCTTGGTCATTATATGGGCTTGCTCCCTCTTTAGGGACATGCTTTTTTTTAATTTTGGTTTGAGAAGACATCTGACATCGTGCAAATCTTGGATCAGGTACTTCTGTGTCTCTTACATTACTATGGACTACACACGCCTGTCAGTTCAGCCACAATATGTTTAATATGCAGTAACATTTAATTTTTAATACTTATTTTAGTCCACCAAAAGTTAAAAGAAAGGTGCCAAAAATCAAAATTTCATATTTTAAAGACTAGTTTACACTGCCCCGACGAACACCCACAAATGGCAACAAACTCTTGTTAGTAGGTTGGGTATTGATACAGATTTCACCATTGGTTTTGATTCACAAGCACTTGATTCAATTTGATTCTGATCTTGAATGGATTTCGATTCATTTGGAAATATTTCAGCTACGTCAATTTTTCTTAAGGAAAAATAAATCACTCCAGACTAATGCTGTAAACCCTGTTGTAAATCTTTCTGGAGGGTCAAAAATATGGCAGTTTCCCCAGAAGTAAGATGACTGAAACATCAGGATTCTGAGAGCCAGGTTATAATAAAAGAGATGGTTTATTGCGTGCACGAAGACAGCCTGGGCATGCAATAGTCTAAATATAAGTTGGGCACAGTCAACATTTATTCTAATGCGTACGTGCAAAGGACACACTCAAGACATATTATAGATAATAACCAAGTCTAATAAGAGTTTTCCTCTAAGAGAGAAACTTAAGAGAAAAACATAATCAAGGACAAAAACATCATGACCCAAAAAAACAGTAGTGAGCAATTTGGCCCTTCATAGCATGCAAATCTCTTTAGAAAATGGTATTGGAATCGTGACCTGAGTTGCACTCCTAGCCGTTAATATATTATGATTTGACTCCTAGTGCATTTTGGCATAAGATAGCATAAAACAATGCAAATGAGTGTTCTTTTGTTTCATTTACACCACTTTAGGATTCCCAGGGAGATGATGCCCAGAGAGAGCTGGAGCAGATCGCCATGGCGGTATTTGTTATTCAGAAGGAGGGGGGAGAAAAACAAGAACCACTGTATAGGCTTTGAACCTTTGGAGACATCTTTTGTTGTTCAAACTGCAAAAGCAGAACACTTCAAATGTAAGCAAAGTGGCTTTGGGTGAGCCAGGTTCAGGACATTGAGGACATCCAAGAAGCAGGGCACAGACTGACAGTTCATTCAAACAGACATTTCATTCAAAACTTCCACTTCTTCAGTGACGATGCCAGAAGCTGTTGTTGCAGCTTGAACAGCAAAAGTGTCTCCAAAGTTTCAAAGCCTGTTTGACGCCAAGACAAATACTGTTATTTATATACTGTTTATATACCGTTATTTATATAAGAATGTGTGCAGCTGTATGTAAGAATGTGTCTTTTAGTTGTATGGTTGCTTGTAAGAATGTCTAGTCGTATGTTAGATTGTGTCTAGTTGTTTGTAAGAATGTCTCAAGTTATATGGTTGTGACAATTGCATGGTTCACCTTAATTGGGCATGGGTAACCACGCTCAACACCACCAAGCTGTTCTAAAGCAAGGGCACTATGCTCTGTTTGATATTATTTCCAATATCTTAATATTTTACCTTGCTCAGTTTAGGGCGTAAACATGTTCAGTGCAGTTAATGCACAGAAATTTTAAAATGCAAAAAGGTGATTGTTTGAAGTGAATCATGTTTGAAGTCATTTTTCATCATAAACATATGAAAAAAGTCATTTAACAGCAACACACACACACACACACACACACACACACACACACACACACACACAAACACAGCTGCGTTTCAAAGTCAAAAGTCAAAGTCAACTTTATTGTCAATTCTGCTATATGTACAGGACACACAGAGGATTGAAATTTCGTTTCCCCCAGACCCATGGTGTGAGAAACCAACATAACAAGACAGTAATAAAAAAAGTAAAATAAAATACAATATGTACACTATAGACATTCACGGCACATGTGAGTGTGAAGATATTTACATTTTAGTGCAAACAAGAGAGAGCAGCATTTGTGGAAGTGGACCTGGTTACTTTGTAGTGCAACAGAGAGAGCAGCAGTAGTAAAAGTGGCTTGTGCATTTGTGTGATTCGGGGTGTGTGTGTGTGTGTGTGTGTGTGTGTGTGTGTGTGTGTGTGTGTGTGCAGTTACACAACTGACATTGATTGAAAAACCACTTTCGCCTGGTTACGTGAAACACTCTGTGTAGCGTTTTTAGCGCCTGTTGCGCTCAATACAGCGCACCATTATCAAAACAACATTTCAAAACATTTGTTTCAATTGTTTTGACTTTTTGGCCCTTTACTATTCAAATTTTGATTTTTAAAATAAAGAATGTTTGAAGTCATTCTTCATCATAACCATGTGAAATCATTCATTTAACGGCTACACACACGCGCACACACACACACACACAGCTGCGTGTAAGCCATTGATTGAAAAATCACTTTCTAAACCTCCTGGTTCCGTGAATCTCTCTGAATAGCGTTTTAAGCGCGTGTAGCGCTCAATCGTGTGCACACATGGGGAGTTGTTGTAAAATAGTCTTTTACAGCGCACATGATCAGAACAAGATTTCAAAACAACTGATTCAATTGTTTTGATTTTTTTGTCTCTTAACTTTTCAAATTTTAATTTTTAATATAAACATATATAAATATTAATATATATATATTTTAAAAAGTCATTCTTCATCATAACCAAGTGAAATCATTCATTTAACGGCTACACACACAAACACACAGCTGCGTGTAAGCCATAAATTGAAAAATCACTTTCTGAAGCTCGTGGTTCCGTGAAACTCTCTGTATAGCCTTTTCAGCGCTCAATCGTGTGCACACATGGGGATTTGTTATAAAATAGTCTTTTACATCGCACATGATCAGTATAAGATTTCAAAACAACTGATTCCATTGTTTTGACTTTTTGTCCCTTTACTAATCAGATTTTGAATTTTAATATAAACAATCATGTTTGAAGTCATTCTTCATCACAACTTTGTGAAAAAAGTAATTTAACAGCAACACACTGAGCTTTGATAGGCGAATGATCGAAAAGTCACTTTCTAAAGCTTCTGGAGCCGTGAAACTCTCTCTACAGAGTTTCTAGCGCCTGTAGCGCTCGTTCGTATGCTCGTATGGATTTGTTGTAAAAGAAACAGCGCACATGATCAGAACAAGATTTCAAAACAACTGATTCAATTGTTTTGATTTTTTGTCTCTTAACTATTCAAATTTCAATTTTTAATAGACACAACGCTGATTGTGTTTAATATATATTAAAAAGTCATTCTTCATCATCACCATATGAAAAAAGCAATTTAACAGCAACACAATCAGCTTTGTGCATGCGATTGATCGAAAAGTCACTTTCTAAAGCTTCTGGAGGCGTGAAACTCTCTGAATAGCGTTTTTAAGCGCCTGTAGCGCGCCTTCGTGTACACACATGGGGATTTGTTGTAAA
>CM040468.1:14962164-14991926 GCA_022758105.1 Pangasianodon gigas | reverse complement strand
GAGTTTGTTCTGATACTAAAATAGGCAAGGTCACCTTTTTATCTTTAGTCTGCAGACTAACTGGAGCCGTCATTGGAATTAGCTGCATTTGTCCCGAGAATCCTACTGTCTTTGCAAATTTTCCAGACATGGGGAGGTGAGAGGCATAATTTGGACTTACACAAGTGTAAGACGCTCCAGTGTCTACCATCGTGGGTGTAGGTTAGCAGCTGTGAGGATCTCTTTCATTCTTAATCTTCCTAAAATTTTGGCAAGGAGTGCTTTGACGTCTCCAATTGCCAACAACTTGCCCATTGTCTCTTCTTCAAACACCTTAATCCACTTCCCAGCTCCCTCGTGGATGTCAGGGAGACAGGCAATCAGTAGCCCAGGGTACATAGTGCCCTCTAGCACCCTTAACCAGAATAGGCAATTGAAGGTGACTGTCATATCTTTGTGGTTCTTGTAAGTGTTCACTTGGTCTGAGCCGTCTTCCTCCCTCATCTCATGACCATGTTTCTGCATCATCATCATCATCCTCATCCTCCATGTATAATGTTCCTGTAACCCGCTTTGTTTCACCCACATCATACCTTTTTGCACCTGTGGAATATCTTCTCTTACTGAATTGTTCTGCTTCATCCAAATATTTTTCTGCCCTTTTTATTCTTGTACGTACGCTTCTATCCAATTTGTCCATCTCTGTTAACAACTTCTCCTGCTCCTCTGGGATTTCTACAGGGGAGCTTTGCTTCTCCTCTTCACGATAACCACTTAAATCAGGATATTGGACATAACTGTCTACTTTCTGTTCCCTTGTTGTCTGTCTGCACTGTTTTTTGCCTTTAGGAGTCTTATGGGCCACTTTAGAAGAACAAGTGGTGGGAACCTTCATCCTCCTCCATGTCTATTTTCCCTTCAACTTGTACTGTTCCTTTAATTATGGGAAGCTGATTTTTTGGAGGTGCACAAGGAGGTGGTTCATTGAAAATTTTTCTCATCTTTTCTTCTGTCTCCTCATTATCTTTTTTCAACATTTTTCTGGCTTGTTTCATGCTTTTCCATTTATTTTCTCCTTCTGCTTTAAAATATGCAATTACTTTCAGCTCTTTCTATCTCTTGTCCTCTCTCCCTTTACTTTTGTCTTTCGCTTTGTAGTTCTTTATCAGAGTTTCCATCTGCTCACACAGAGATACATCAAACATTCCCTCCTCTGGCCACTGTGTTTTCTTATCTTTAGTTCTCTTTCTCCACTTCTTTGAGCATTTCTCTATAATTTCTTTACATAAGGGATATCTGGCTTTTAATAACTCTATGGGTCCCTGTATTCTGCTTCTGCCTGTTACAGTCTGGAATAAAAGTCACTAAGATTTATCTTAGAGTCAGCCCTTCTACAGTCTTAGGTTCACGTGGCTCAATAATTCTTTTTGCAGAAAGCCAAGTAACTCTTCTTAAGACTACTGACACCTCAAGGTCAGGGTTATTTAAGTGGCTCCCAGTTACTCCTTTGCCTGAGTCTTAGTTCAGTGTGCTGTCAAAACGAAAAGAATAGCACTGCTCAAACAGCTCACTACGTCTGTACTGATATATACTCAGAAAACTCTGGTGATGGCTATGGTGATGCCCAGCAAACTGAAGTTGCATGCGACAAATATTAATTCTTTTACCACTTTCTATCAACTTAATCGCTTTTCTCAGTATTCTGTATGTAAACGGAAAAAACTCCTCCACTGTTGGCCTTGTTGAAGTGTATACTAATCTAAAAAACACTAACCCTTGTGACCTCAAAGTATTCTGTTCCCAATAATGTGGCACTGAGAAATAGATTATGTGAGACTTAGATGTCAATCTAGTGCGGCTCTCAGCAATCCATTCAACAAAATTTGAGTTTCTTTATCAAGATCACAACGGCTACAGTTAGAGGAATGTCCAAACAACTTACAAAACCAGTTTCTTGGAAGATTTTTGCTCCTAATCTCACCCTTTGAAGTACTGCTATCCCTAATGTACCTCACACACACACACACACACAAACTTGCACATACCCAAGGTCACAGAACCACAGACTCAATCGTGTGTAACTGCAGCCTCTCTCTCTCCACTATATTAAACTTACTTGCCTTATTTAACCAAATACACCATGCACCATCAAACAATCATAATGGTGCTGTATCTTTGGAACTATGATTTTATATGGTTGGACTGGACTATAGCACTATTAGTTGTCCAGATAATACTATCACCCAAATGAAACTCTATTATATTAAAAGTGGTTGCAAACCAGTTCCCCTTATCTTCTAGTCTTGCATGAGTTTTAGCCTTTACTATTATTATACCACAAGGATGCACAAATTTTCTACATGAGATCAAATGAACATGTATTCTACAATCTGAACTAGGACCTTCTTGTTTCCAGAAAATGTTTATAACTGACTGTAACTGCACTTGTTTAACTAATTCACTTTTCTTCTTCTTTCTATGATGATGTTTTTTAGGCATAAATGCTAGTAAACATTCTAATCCAAACTGCCACAACTACAATTACGAGAATGACCAAATACAGGTAAAATAAAATAAAATCAACTTTGTGATGAGCGTTTATGCACAGGCCTTTGTTCTAGAGTACAGCGATAATGATTGGGCAAATGTCCAAGATATTCGCAAGCTGCTCGTTATTTTTTCACACACACACACCCACACACACACACACACACACACACACACACACACTGGCATACCCTCTTTTTACTGATTGGCTCCCACATTCACACAGTCTCCAATTAACTTTGGAACTCATCATTCATTATTTGTCTCCTTATCTACGGAGCTCATCATTCATCACTTGTCTCCTTATCTACGGAGCTCATCATTCACTCCCTCTAGTCAGCGTGATATAGTCACATCCGTCTCCACCAAGCCACACTTAAGTGACGGTCCAGGAGAGGTACGCGTCCAATATCCAGCCAAACCCAGAGGTTATTTTTTCATGCACATTTAAACTTGCATTCATACACTGGGTATCACGCAGAGAACTAAGGGGATGTGTGGGGTTTTTTTTTTTGTTTGTTTGTTTTTAATACATTGGATTCCAGGAGTGTAGCCCAACTCTCACCTCTGCTGCTCACACTCACACACACACACAAACACAGCAGCTATTCTCTCTCTCAAACGAGCATCTTCCACATGATATTCACACACACACAATTTACACCTTCACTTTCTATCAACTTAATCGCACTTACTCTTATGTAAACAATAAAAACTCCCTATATTAGGACAAGATTCGGTTGTTTTTACTTTTTTTCATTTTTTTATTTGACCTATATAAGCCCTCAAAATATCTCCTTTCGGTTTTTTTTTTTTTTTAAACTTTTTTCCCTTTAGTATCAAATTATGAATTTTTAAACATGAACATTCATGTTTGAAGTCATTTTTTCAACATAACCACGTGAAAAATGTCATGAAACAGGAACGCACACACACACACACACACACACACAAACAACTGCGTGTATGCGATTGATTGAAAATTCACTTTGTAAAGTTCCTGCGCCGTGTAATGTTGTAAGCGCCTGAAGCACACACCTGTGAGCAAACATTAGGATTTGTTCCCATAACAGTGTTATAGAGTTATAGCGTATTTGACCAATATCGTCAAAACGTCTCTTTTCACTGTTTTGACTTTTTTTCCCCTTTACTATCAAATTACATATATTAATAAAGCACACACTCGTGAGCAAACATGGTGATTTGTTGAAAAAGTTGGGTCTTTCAGCCCATTTCATCAATACAAGATTTCAAAAGAACCTTTTCTGTTGTTTTGACTTTTTTCCTTTACTATGAAGTTATGAATTTTAATGTAAACAATCATGTTTGAAGTCATTTTTCATAATAACCATATGAAAAATGTCATGAAACAGCATCATACACACATCTTCGTGTATGCGATTGATCGAAAAGTCACTTTCTAAAGCTCCTGGTGCCGTGAAACTCTCTCTATAAAGTTTTAAGCGCCTAAAGCCCTTAAACTCCCTTAGCGTTTTAAGCGCCTAAAGCACAGTCTCCTGTGCGCACATGGGGATTTGTTGAAAAAAATAGTGTTACACCGCATATGATCATATGACTTTTTTTCCTTTTACTATCAAATTATGAATTTTTTAACACATACATTCATGTTTGAAAAAACGTGTCCCTAAAGGGGTAGTGGTCTGGCCATAGCGCTCTCAGCGCTGCCACCCGGGTTCGATTCCCAGCCAGGTAACCAATACCAGCTACTGCTGCAAAATTGGGAAGGGTTACGCTAGGTAGGGCAAAACGTCCCGTTTGTTGTTTTTTTTTAAAAAAAGAAAAGTGTGTACGCGGACCCCTAATGGGAGCAGCCGAAAGAGTTGCCAGTGCAGAGTCAGTTTGCTCACCTAAAAATTGAGTGGTCCTCCACCTACGGTGCCATGTATAAAAAAAAAAATCTAGATGTAATATATCAGTAAATGAAAGCTGAAATTCTGATCTATTGTCTTATTCATCTTTTGATGTCAAACCCAAATCTCAAATTTTGTGTGTAGCAAAAACAAAAGAATTGGCCTTGCCGTTCCAATACTTTTGGAGGGGATAATACTTAATTAAGTAAAAAAAAAAAATACAATGAACGTACAAGTTAATATATTTATTAAATTAATTAAATCATTATTTTTGGAGACTCTTGCAGAATAATGCTGCCCTGTCCCTGTGCGATCTGCATGGGTGATATGGAGCGGTGACGCTATAAGCCACATAAAATCTTATTTCTATTTTCTAGCTGGGTAGAATGTGTTAGTTGGCTCAAGCCACTACTGTGCACGGTGCTGCAACAGCACTCAACGACTTCCGTCCAGTCGCTCTTAACCCCCTCATCACCAAGTGCTTCGAGAGGCTGGTCCTTTCTCATCTGAAAGCCTGCCTACAACCATCACATCCTCATCAGTATGCTTATCGTCATTAGAGGAATGCCATTACCTCAGCCATTACCTTCACTCATCTGGAAAATAGCAACTCCTATGTGAGAATGCTCTGCATTTAATACTGTCATTCCATCTAAACTGATCTCCAAACTCTCCAGTCTTGGTATCAGCCTCTGCAACTGGACTCTGGACTTTTTGACCAACAGGCTGTTAGAGTTGGCAACAGCTCCTCCACCATCATCCTGAACACCGGCGTTACCACAAGACTGCTTGCCAAGTCCTCTCCTCTACTCCCTCTGACTGCATACAGCTCCAATGCCATAATCAAGTTCACAGATGACACTGGTCGGCCTGATCAGAGATGAGGATGAGACGGCCTACAGGAAGAGCATCTGATAACATGGTGTGCCAATAACAACCTCGACCTTAACACCCAGAAAACCAAAGAACTGATTGTGGACGACCGGAAGTCCCTGAGGGTCCACAAACACACCCTGTCCTTGTTAATGGGACTGAGGTAGAGCAGGTCTCTAGCTTAACGTTTCTGGGTCTCCACATCTCTGCTGAAGCTGCATGTTTCTTCATATGTTCACAACCAATTTTACCTGCACACAGTTACTAGTTTGTACATTGTTTGAAAATGGCCAATGCACTCAACTGGTTTTAAATCAATTGACGAAGGAGGATAGGTCATTTCTAAGTCATTGTTGAAACCTTTTTTTGGTTAGCCAAGTGGTAGCATGCAATGGAGCACCGGCCTTCATACATATTGTGGTCTTCTTCTTCCACTGAACCCGTTTTCCAGACACTGGCCGAAGTTTTGAACACAGATCTTCAGTCCATCTGCAACCCAAAAAAGGTCCTACTAGTTCATTGTTAGTAATAGCAGCCTACTTTGACTCAAATTGAGGCCCCATGTCCATATAGCCACATTCCATCCATCTAGTCCATCATTAATCTTTCTCATCTCATCTGTCCATAAAACAGAAAAATCAGTCTATTAGGTATTTATTCACCCAGAAATACCTTAAGACAGACACTTTTTATTCTTATTAAGTGAAGGTAGTGTTACAGCCTTCCTGACTTTAGCAATGCCTCTGAACACTAAACACCTTGTACTTTGGAGATTCCAGGAAAATTACAGTTTTGGAATATGGTGGCACTGGAGGCTGAAGGTTTCCTGGAGTATTTTTCCTTTTTCAACATGTCTTTTTGCTACTGAGATGTCTATTGTTAACAACACACCTTAGTCACAAAATCTTAGGAGTGTTGCATCCTTCTGTTAGGCATTTTACATTTTTATTTTCAGTTTCATTGTCATTTCTTTTTATGCCATTACACCTGTAGTACAAAAACTGAATGTAATATATTTCTCAACTTAAGCCACACCCTCTCCCATCAAGCAATTAAATATTGCTGAAAATATTTGTGTCAATAATTATATATAAGTTGATGTGGGTTGGAGCTGGAAAAACACATGATCAGAAAACTGATTTGCCCAATAATTATGCACACATATTATATTATCTTTTCACAAGCAAGACTGTAATAAACAAGTATTACAAAACAAGAAGCAAGTAGTTGATCATTTACAACTGAGACAAGTTATAGGTGCTGCATTTACTTATTTCTTATTGCTGTTTTAAAAAAAAAAAATTAGCAGCCTGGCACAGTAAAATAATACAGTCCAGACAAATTGTAAGGAACAAAAAATACACTCAAAGAATCCATTATTTAAAAGCTAAACATTTTTACCCAGTGCCATTGCAGACAGCTGCAAAAATGCAGCAAAGGCTTAATAGTTTACAGCTTTAGAAGCATCTAAAGCTTAGTTTATTTGACATATAGTCAGCAGATTATAGAGCAGCTGAAGCAACTGCATGAAGAGATGGCATTCAGGATTGCCTGAGATGCTATTAGTGGTAAGGCAATATCAAGAATATGTCTAGAAAAATCAAGCACAGACATCGATAATTTATGCAAAATTATGATACACATGAGGCATTTCAGAACAAAAATTAAACATACAATGAATAATGTGAATTGGCCCAAAATATAAACTTCTATTATGCAAACATCCTGAAACAGGATCTAGAATATACCCAAAATCTAAAACAGGTTTAAAAATAATTTTACACACTGTATCTTTGAACAGGAAAATTTAAACAGCTACATAACACCACTGTCACCGCCATGAAAGCACACACATCTTAGGGCTGAGGGCTTTAAGATAGACAGGAAGCCTTTATATTTTGGTGGATATTTACAGAAAGCATTTTATCAGGTAAAATCAAAAGAAAAAAAAATACTCTCTCCCTCTCACACCCCCACGTTTAAACACATTTTTTTTACACCTATGCATTTGCCAAATGAACAAAACAAGGTTTGCTCCACAAAATATAATACAAAATTGAAGGAATCATATATGGTGTTAAGATTTAAAGTGGGCAGTTTTTTTTAAACCATGATGTTATGTGATTAAAAAAGATTTTTTTAAAGAAAGAGGCTTGTCTAAGCTTGCACAAAATTAAATATTGCTGTATGTGGCATTGCTTGTGGTGTTTGGGGAGTTTGCTGAAGATGAGTGGTTTCAGCTTATAAGGCTGTACTTCATACTTTTTTCCCTCACACCTTTCTGACTGGAGTCACACCGCTGACACCTGCTCATCTGTAAGAGAAGTGAAAAGAAAAAATAAATGAAGACCAAAATGCAATATGATCAAACTCAAAAATCAAACTACTTTCAACATGAAACAAACTTAGTGCACTACAAGAAAATACACACAATACACAACAAATGATAAAAAAAAAAAAAAAACATTAATGGATTGTAACTGGATTAAAATACTCTTGCCTCTTAGTCTGATTGAGCATTTCTAATGATTACATTATTACTAATTTAAAGTGCTCATCTGTTCATATCTTTGCTACAAATGTGTCAGGGAAGACCATAGCAGTGATAGCTAGATCCAAGTTAAAATTAACTTAGAACTAATATCATACTGTATTTGAATCTGGAGGCTTTGAGAACATACCCTCCTCACTATTAGCTACAGCATGAGGTGCTACAATGGCAGGCCTGGTGAAGATGGCATGACGCCCAGCTGCCATTCTCCATGTGTCACCCAACAGCTTGGATCTTTGTAATGCCACGCTATAGTTGGGCGGCTTTAAGTAGGCTGGCCTTAGAGCTCCGCCGTCTCGTGCCTGCATGTCCCCCAACGACAGCCCTTGATAACCAGGTGGGGTAGGAGGTGGAGCACTGTACCTATCATCTTTGCATGGTGATGTTACACAATACACTGAGGGAAGATGTGATAATAAGCAAAGGGGAGAGAAAACAGAAAACAAATGAAACATGGAGCATATAAATAAATTAAATGTTTTGAAAGCAACATAACCACTTACATAAAATTAAAAGACCTTCACAGTGATGGGGCAGCAGATTTATAGATGAATAAAGATGCTTTATGTTTGTGCCTTTGTGTTTATGGTTGTGCCTTTTGTGGCATTTTGGGCGGATTTTTTCACCTGTTCTGGACATATCCACATTTAGTATAAAAAAAATCAGAAACTCAGTTGAATAGGAACATAAGGAACAGCAGTTTTCTACCAAATAGTGTGGCTTGGCACAACTCAGTCACAAATCTAAACTGAGCACTATCTGCATCTTGTTGGATTCGCCCTCCTAAATTTTAATTAAATTCAATTTACATTTACATTTTAACAATGGACAAAGCAGCTTTACAGAAATGCAGGTATAAAATTACAATTTAAATTTAGCTCTAATGAGCAAGCCAGAGGCATTGGTGGCAAGAAATACCTCCCTGAGGCGACAAGAAAAAGAATCCTTGAGAGGACTCAAAAGTGAACCCCATCCTCATGTGGGTGACACTGGATAGTGTGATTATAAATCAAAACTTCTACAGTCATGGGAAAAAGAAAGTACTTTATTAGTACTTAAATAACAATTGTGTGGTCCTCACCAACTTCTATAAACAAACAATAATCTCAGGTGACAGCAAAAAACACAACAGATTTCAATACGTAGTAATTTTTTCCCAAAAAGTAAACCAACATTCAGAAAGCAGGTGGGAAAAAAATAAGTACACCCTTCCTACTTCCACAACCATTAAGAGAGTAATTAGCAGCCAGGTGTTACTCAGACCATTTAATGCTCAGAGATATAAAGAAAAAACAGCTACATCTTGTACCCTACGAGCCTCTGTAAGCACATTAAATAAACATTTATTGCAAAACATGGCGCCAAACATGGCACTGTGCATGATGACCAAACATCTCTACCTGCTCTCATCAGCATTGTGGTGGATGGGTGATGATTTGGGCTTGTTTGGGCTTGTTTTGCAGCCACAGGACCTGAGAAACATTGAGACAATGATGCCACTTTATACCAGAATATTCTTGAGACAAATGTGAGGCCATCACAGCTTAAGCTGGCTGGAAATTGGGTCATTCAATAGGACCATGATCCCAAGCACACCAGCAAATCAACATCTGAATGGCTAAAGAAGAAAAAAAAAGGTGTTGAATGGCCTCAGACCTCAGACTCCTACAGAAAAAGTTTCCTTCATGTTATTGTTGCCAAAGGTGACATTGTATACTTGTATACATGTATACTTAGTTTTTCCCCACATGGTTTCTGAATGCTGGGTTCCTTTTTGGGAAAAAAAGACTACATTTCAATCCATTGTGTTTTTTTGTTGTCACCTTGTTTGTTCATAGAAGTTGGTGAGGACCACAGAATTGTTATTTAGGCCCTGATGAATAAAACATATAATTGAAGAAGGGTGTACTTTCTTTTTCCCATGACTGTATAACTGTATACAGTAAAGTCAACCCATGGTGATCTGTAGGCTGTCTATGCAGCGCCATCTTCAGCAGCAGTGAATGATTTTCAGGTGAGCGAGGCTCTAGTGTCTGACACTACTGAAGATTTTTGTGCTTAATAAAGTTGAGGAATATGTACAGGACATTAGACACTGGATGCCGAATGACTTAATTCTAACAAGACAGAAGTACTTCTACTAGGACCACAGGCAACTAGAAACAAGCTTTCCGATTACACGGTAAATCTGCATCTTGTGCAGCAGTACCTTGGCATGATTATTATGATTATAATCATTATCTCATTTGCAGCTCATGTAGATAAAATATTATCTACATGAGCTGCAAATGAGATAATGATTATAATCATAATATAATCATAAAAAAGGATAGCCTTTTTTCATCTCAGAAACATTGCTAAGATAAAAAAATATAATGTTACTACATGATGCAGAAAAACTAGTTCATGCTTTTGTTACCTCTAGGTTGGATTATTGTAATGCCTTGCTGTCTGGATGTTGTAGCATCATGCTGGTGCATAAGCATGCTCCAGTTAGTCCAGAATGCTGAAGCCAGAGTCCTTACTAGAACCAGAAGATATGACCATATCACCCCTATCTTATCCACCCTGCATAGGCTCCCATTAAAATTTTGTATTGAATATAAAATACTACTACTGACTTATAAAGCACTCAATGGTCTCGCTCTGCAGTACCTGAGTGATATTTTGGTCTTTTATAATTCACCAAGCCTGCTTCGATAAAAAGATGCAGGTTCTTTGTTGGTACCTCAAATAATGAAGGTAATGAAGATCTTTTTCTTACACAGATATGGAACAGCCTTCCAATTAGTGTTTGGGACTCAGACGCCATCTTTAAGTCTACCTCAATGCTCAATACCTCAGTCTCATTCTTTAAGTCTAGACTGAAAACAAACTGGGATGTTTGGATGCTGTTACCAAACCGTTAGTTAGGCTGTCATACTTGTTGGAGTCCCTGCTTGCACTCTGCATAAAATGTACATCTTTGTAAAGCATTACAAAGCATTTTGTAAAGATGTATACCTAATACTCTGTGTTATTTCTTTCCCCCCTCTATCTGTCAAGCTACACATGTTACTCTTGAGATACCAGTGACCCTGACACCTTCTGCCGTCCACACCTGCCTGATCCATCCTGATGGAACCACTTCTTCTTGGAGCTTCGCTCACCTGAAAATCACTTGCTGCTGCTGAAGATGGTCCCGCATGGATAGCCTACAGATCACCATGGGTTAATGTGGATGGTGTCCTAAAGAAGGCTGTGGATGGTCTTTCTTGGATAGCCTTAAGACAGCAATTGCTATGAACAGTTTACACTTAAGTCTCCATTGTTGAACAGT
Organism: Pangasianodon gigas; assembly: GCA_022758105.1. NCBI lineage: Eukaryota > Metazoa > Chordata > Actinopteri > Siluriformes > Pangasiidae > Pangasianodon > Pangasianodon gigas. The sequence goes on along the minus strand of CM040468.1, from coordinate 14,980,786 downwards.
TGATAACTACAGTATGATACAAGAAACTTATAACTCTAATGATACTCATACTCAAGTTTCTTTTAACACACTTAGCACTGCTTCACTTTATGGTATACATTTATGGAAGTGGAATGATTTATAATCACACTATTTGGTGTCACCCAGATGGGTTCTCTTGACACCTTCTGAAGAATCCTCTCAAGGTTTCTTCTTCTTCTCATATGGAAGTAAAATAATGACATGTCTTTGAAACAAAAAACATGTTGAATTGCACTAATCGAAACATGATTGTATATTTAAGCTGTGAATATTTCAATTGGAAACATTTCACACACAAGTTCATTATTAAAAATTCAATAATCAATATTCACCTTCCGAAGTTCATTTCCAAAATATTCAGTTTGTTTAAAAATACCACCTTTAATATTCGACAGGCAAATTTCTTTCCATTTCATTTCACTTTATAAATTCACTTCCACAAATTCAGTGGTTTAAGTTCAGTTGGATGTTCAACATTTCATATCCAGGAATTGCAGTAGAATACTACTGCATAGTACCACATACATTTATTATAAATAATATGTATTTTATAATATAATATGTAATAATAAATAAATTTATTATAAATAATAAATGTATGTGGTGCCATCCACGTTAAACCCATAGAGGCTATCCATGCAGGGCCATCTTCAGTAGCAGCGAGTGATTTTTCAGGTGAGCGAGGCTCCGCTCCAAGAAGAAGTAGTTCCAGCAGGATGGATCAGGCAGGTGTGGAGGGCAGAAGGAGTCAGGATCACTGGTATCTCAAGAGTAGCATGTGTAGCTTGACAGATTGGGGGGGTGTAAGAAATAACACAGATTATTAGATATACTAAAAATGCATACTGTCACCTCAGGGAATTTTTCCTTGCCACCATCGCCTCTGGCTTGTTCGTTGGGGATAAACGTAAATTAAATTTTTTATACATGGATTTCTGAATTGTATTTGACCAGAAGGTTAACCAAATTCAGCATGAGTACTTTGTACACATAACTTCTGGTAGAAAAGTGCTAATCGAAATGGGCATGAAATCTGCTGTTGCCATCTGTGAAGGACCATCTGTACACGGTCTTGTTATATTTTTCCAAGTCCCTCACCTATGAGACCTTTCTCTGTGGTGGAGGTGACTGTTTTATATGCAGGGTCTGTGCTTTGCTGCTCACTGACCGTGTGTTTAACGGTGCTGTAGTTTCCCTCATACCTGTCTGAGACTGAGCTGGAAGAAGCCCAGCTCTGTCTGGATTGACTAAAGTCTGAGCCATCTCTGAAATGTCTATTTATGGCCTGAAGATCATCCACCTCTTTGATAGTGTCAGGCTTCTGAGGATGCCGGTAGTTCATCATATCTGACATGCGTTGAACCTGAAAGTTCTGGAAATTGTCATGTGAGTTGCTAGAGCACGATGTCCAGCTTCCTCGGCCACTGTCAGCCACCTCTGAAATGGGCAAAGTTAGCTCCTCAGTGCTGGTGGAGGTGAAATTTGAGCCTTGGTTCCCCAAGTTCCTCACCAAGGACAAACTAAGAAGACAAAGACATCTATGGTGAATCCAAGGAAAATAAATAAATAATAAATATAAAATCAGTTTAAATAAATAATAATAATAAAAAAATATATATATATATATATTTTAAAAGGGTCAATGAAATTCAGCATTATTGCATATCCTTTTGTTTATTCCACCTTTTGTGCACATTTAATAAATTTCCTATAATTCTAAATCTGACTCTTGGCTAGTCTGCTGGTTCCTGATTCTGACTTCTGGAAGATTTACAACATGAATGTAGTGTACATATACAACATTTTACAGATGTAAACATGTAACACGTAACATGAAAACTTAATACAAATGTTTCATTATTTGTCATTCGGCATTAAAGCAGGTTGAAAATAAAAATTGAGGGAGCATGAGAATGAGATGGGGAGATGTGCTGTACCTTGTGCAGGGCTGGCAGTTTTCTGAGGCAGTGTGAAGTGATGCTGACTGTATTTGGCTTCTGGCTTTTCTTGTTGAATGCATGCAGTCTACTGAGCTGTTACTGACTATGCTGGAATGTGAAGGAATCTCACTGTGGCTTGAATCCGAGTTGTCCAATTTGCCTGCAGCCAGCAAAGTGTAGCACAGCACAAACAAACACTGATCAATGATCACACATTTCCGCTGGATTAAGACCAAGTGAAACGTATATTTGGAAACTCATCCTTTTTACTTCTCAAACCACAGAACATTGCTTTGACTAGATAAAGCACAAATTTTTTTTTAATGCAAGCACAAAAACATGGATGCGCCTGGACTGAGCCCCTAATGTGGGCTGGCAGGGTACTATTTTGGATCTGCTTCTGAATCTAAAGGTGCTTGTGCCTCACCTATGACATAGCTGTCGTGGACACCGTTGTTGCCTACTGCCATGCTTTTGTTCCCCACTTTGACCTTGGCTTCACTGGCAATAGATGACAGTGAGCCTGGCAGGTTCAGTTGACTACAGTCCTGCAATTCAGTCACGCCCACTAGAAGGGAAGGGAAACAGTGTTATGAAAGCACACGACTAGCCCGTGCTTTCATTTTTTTCCCATTTTTTTTCACTATTTTAGCTAAAAAGACAATAAAGCGAAACTGCAACTAATGCAAAATGCTGCAGCCAAAGAACTGACATGAACTCAGGGAACTGATATCAGAGAACTGACATGAAATCAGAAGAATCAGCATTTTTCATGTATTTAGTCTAATTTAGTGCACACACTAAATGTGTGGGTACGAATTCACCTTTACCAAGGGAACCCTGTGGGGACATGGTTGGACTGGAGTGAAAGGAGGAGAGGCCCTCATTCCTCTTTCCACTGTACTCCTCTACTAAGACAGATGCTTTCTTCATCACCTTTGGTGAGCTGTAGACTGCAGAACACAAGTGTGAAATTCTACCCTGAATTTTCTCACTCGTGTGACTGACATGCCAAAAGGAATTAAAAAGCTTAGAACTATTTTTATCCTGATCAACTCTAGTGCTTTTCTATTAGTGTGAATTATATGTCTAGTGTGGGTGTATATAGAATCTGTTTTATTTTTATGTACTACATAAGGTTATGTAAATTTGTAATTGGGACTGTTTACCTTCATCTTCTACATTTTGTCCACACAATTTGTACGTTGTACAGTGTACACTGTGTTTATTCATATTAAGAGTTTGGGCCAGGAAACTGAACCTGTGAACAACTTTGAGGTTTCAACAAAACAATGACCCCAAACATACTGCCAAAATAACTCAAAACCGATTTCTAAAAAAAGAAGGCAAAGGTGCTTGCATGGCCTAGCCAATCTCTTAACTTTATTTATGGAGGATTTTGAAATTGCGAGTTCATCAGTGGAACCCTCGTAACCTTCAGAAAAGACGATTTGCCATGAGGAATATACTTCAATGAAATAAAACGAAAGGCAGATGGGGCTGCCCTAATTTTAAATGGTGCTGTTGGTCCTTCATTCTGCTGTCAGTTGTGAAATGGTTTGATACTTGTTCATAGCCTTCATTGAAACAAACAGAAAAAGAGCTCATTTCTCCAATTCGTTTACAAGATGTTTTTATTTTCTGGCCTCTCTTATAGGAAGTGCTCATTACATCACGGGCCTACAAACTCCAGATATTAAAAAAGATAGATGCTTCATTTACAGTTGGCATACTCATACACCTATTTGCCACAGTTTGAATTTAGGTTCCAGGGGACAACCTTTTGTGCAGCCATCTTGGGAAATAAAGGGTATTATGACGCTAAATGACGTAAAAGGAGCAGAATCAATCCTTGATTTCCCAGAATTAATTAAACGATTCAATATTTCCCACAATACTTATATTATGTTTCTTTATTTCAAACTATGCACAGCTTTAAAAACCCATAATATACCTTGGGGTACAAACCTTCAAACGGTAGTGAAATGGATTCTCAATGCACGAAGCAAAGGAACTGTTTCTTATCTTTACTTTTGTTTCACAGACCACAACACAAATGTTTTCCCTAAGTAACATAAGGCAAATGTGTGGTTACTGGATCTGGCTCCTCCTAATAGAAATTGATTGGGAACCAGTGTGGGACAATACATTCCATACATCTACGAATCCCAACCATCAGTTCATATGCTTTCTTGAAAAACAAAAAAACACTGAATTACAAAAAAATATCTAACATTAGAAACCCAGTAGTAATATTGAAAGTTAGGAAGGGACAGTCCACCACAAGAATGATGTCTTTGTAGTATGTCCTTGCATATCCAAGAGGTTTTCTTATTCCAAATAAGGTCAGATATTAGACTGTCTATGTACATAAAAAAAGATTTTGTTAAAAAATAGGGAGGCTTTGGAACAAAAACAAAAATCTGGGCAGCACATTCATTATAAAAGTGTTAATTCTACCTCTTAAAGATAATGACAGCTGGTTCCAATGGGCAAGATCATCATTAGATTATTTATAAGTGGGGAAAAATTAGCTTTATAAAGTTTATGATATTTATAGGTGTTCCTAGATATTTAAACTTTTCTGTGCTTATTTTAAATGGAAAAAATTATAGAACATTGACTGAGATAGAAGGCTTGAGCATGAGAGGATTTTCCATTTTGCATTGACATTACTGTGGCTATAAACTCTTCAGCTGAAAAGGGTGTTTGAGTTCAGCTGCTGTTTCACTGTCAACTGAAGGAATGTTACCCTTATCAAAGAATGAAGAAAGCAGATTCTTATCCTTATATGATTCAGAATACAATTCTGAATAGAACTCATAAAACACTGTAAAAATCTGTGAATGATCTGTATACCTAAGGCCTGATTTATCTTTTATCTGGGATATGGTCTGATCTGTGGCCTGATGAGCCACAACTCTCCCAGCCTTTTCGCCATGTTCATATGTTCTATAGCACGTTTTGTTCATTAAATTATCCATGCAATTTGGTACTTAAAAGGTTATTTTCGGTTTGAAGTGATAATCGTTGTTTATATAGATCAGATGATGATGTCAGGGCCAGCGTAGCTTCTAATTTTAGTATAGTATTTGCCAATTCCTCAGGGCTGGCCACTTGTGTTTTTCTTATGTAAGAACTATAAGATATTATTTCTCCTCTCAAATATGCTTTCATTGCTTCCCATGCCTGAAAAGGGCATTCCTGGGGTTTTGTTATGTTCAAGAAATACTTTTATTTTGGTTGATACAAGTTTTAAAAATACTTCATCTGAAAGCATCAAAGTGTTTATGCATCAGGGGCGATATCTATCATAAGTAATTGGTATGCATGGTGTCTTTGATAGCAGAGCATGATCTGAAATCACAATAGCATGGTGATTAACAAGAACTGGTCAGGGGGAGAAGATTCTTATCTAAGAAAAAATAATCTATATACAAATACTGTATGTTTGATGAACAGATGAAAAAAAAAAAAAAGCTTCTAGATCCAGGATTGAGAAAACGTCAGATATCTCTTATTTCTTATTTCAGATAGATCTTATCTCAGTAAAGCTGCTTTGTCAATGTCCGTTGTTAAAAGTGCTATACAAATAAAATTGAATTGAACTGAATGTCCCATATGTGTCTAGAAGTTTAATGGTATAAAGTTTAATGGTATGAAATGACATAGATGGGTGGTAGTTTTGACAGAACTGTGATCTAAAGATGAGGACATCACACAGTTAATATCTCCTCCTAATATCAAATAATGTGTGTCCAGATTTGGTAGTCTAGAGAAGACATTTGTAAAAAGTTTGGGGCATACACATTATCCAGGACTACTGATATCACAAAGTTTACCTACTACTATGACGTAGCAACCCCCAGAATCTGCTTCGACCTTCAAAGCCTCAAATGGGGTATTTTTATCAATAAGAATTACTGTACTTCTAGATTTAGAATTAAAATTAGAGTGATATACCTGACCTACCCACTCGTTTTTCAATCTAAAATAGTCTATTTTACATAAATGGGTTTCCTTAAGGAAGGCGATCCCCACTTTAAGTTGTTTCAAATGCTAAAGTACTTTTCTCTGTTTGACAGGGTGATTGAAGGACTTGACATTCCAAGTAACAAAATTTATATTACAGCCTGTTGACCTACTGGCCATATTAATAATTTTTATTAAATGATAAATTAAACAATGGTCTTGAAACTCAGCAAGTATGACATTAGCCCCTCCTCTAATTTAACACAAAATAGACAAAAGGAAAAAGTGCAAATTAAGAATCTGGTGCAGTAAACCTCCCCAGGTCACCTAACAAAACAAAGTGACCCCCGAACCCATTGAAAAGATATCCACACATTTAAGTGCTTGTTATGAAGTGTAGCAGGCGCTCCTAGTCAAAATAAAAGTAAAGGGCGCTTAACCATTTATCAGTAATCTTCGTAGAGGTGATGTGATTAGTTTGCAAATATAAAAGAAAATGCATGTTGATATATAAAATATCAAATTTATTAAAAAAAAAACTGACTTAAATTTATGGCAACATATCATGCCAGGCATCTTTATATATTATTAATCAACAACATGCTTGTCGAATCCTTCTACTCACCAACTGAGAAAGAGAAAAAAAATAAAAAAATAATAATTAATGTGTGTGTGTCGTATCTGTCTTCAGCAAGTTTAGTGTCTGCTATACAACATTCTTCTTCACATAAGCTATGGCCACCACTGGATCACAAAACTCCTTCTTGCTGCCTTCTCATAGTGATTCAAAGCTTTGCTGGGTGAAAAACACCTTTGCGTACTCTGTCCTGCCCACAGAGCAACTTCTTAACATCATTAAACACAGATCTTTTATCAGCTTTGAGACTAAAGCTGGAGATCTCAAACCTGGTCCCTCTATCACGTTCAGTTCCCGGATCAATACATTTCTCCTATAGACCAGCAACAGATATTTCAAGTTTACTCTGAGATGCTTGTAATAAGGTCACATCAGCCGAACATGCCGAAAAACAAGACACACTAAAAAATAATATTTTAATGCCTATTTCGAATCATAGAGCACAGAAAATATAATTGTCTTGTTGAAATTTAACTGAGCTCACCAAATATGACCTACTCCATGCCTGCTCACATGACCTTCTCCATACTCTTCTCTTCCCTTCACTTCTTCTCTTCATTCTGGTACAAGTAAATCTTGCATCAGAACTGGTCAGTGCTTTCACAATTAGAGTTGTTTTTAGTAAAGTCTAATCTGCCCTTCTGCTCTTGTTACCAGTGGTTTGCATCTTGAGGTAACCCGTCTGTATTTACTTTCATAAAGGCGTCTTTTGATTGTAGATTTTGACAATGATACGCCTACCTCCTTCAGAGTGTTCTTGACTTGGCTAGATGTTGTGAAGGGGTTTTTACTTCAGCAAGGAAAGAATTTTGCGATCATCCACTTTAGTTGTCTTCCGTGGCCTTCCAGGCCTTTTGATGTTGCTGAGATCGCCAGTGCATTCCTTCTTTTTAGAATGTACCAAATCATTGATTTGGCCACTCCTAAAGTTTCTGCTATCTTTCTGATAGGTCTGTTTTGGTTTTTCAGCCTAATGATGGCCTCCTTCACTTGCATCGACACCTATTTGGACCGCATATTGAGAGTTCCCATGAAGAGCTACCAAATGCAAATTCAAAGCTTGGAATCAATGCCAGACCTTTTATCTCCTTAATTTGTCATGAAATAACAAGGAAACAGGCCACACCTGGCCATGGAACTGCTTATCAGTCAGTTGTCCAATTACTTTTGAGCCTGTGAAAATGGAGGGACTATGTAAAAAATGGACTATGTATATCAAATATACATTGGAGAAACCAAGAGAAGACTGGCCGATCTTTTTGTCAAGCAAATTTGTATCATCAGAATGAAGGATTTCTCCTTTCCAGGGCCAAGACACATCAACAACAATCGAGATAACATTAATGACATCTCTGTGTGCATTGCCAGTTGTTTTTATGGGAGCAATGAGGTGAGGAAACCTAAGGAGAAGGAGCTGATCTACACTCCCTAAACTGTCCTAAATGTTCTATATCACTGGAACTTGTAAACAAGATATTCAAAACAAACAGTTTTTGGTTTTAAAACAAAAAATATTATGAAAATAAATATTACGTTTTTGATCATTCATTCATTTTGGGGCTAAAATGTATGAATGACCTTGAATCACATGGATGTTTATAAGCAACTGCTGGGAAGCTAGTAGCAAGAAGAGTAGATTAAAATTGCCATTAATGCCTCAAGTACTGCTAATATGGATAACTACACTAAACTTTTTAAAAATAGCGAAGGACAGTGAAGGAGGACAATATGATGGCTGAAAGATATCAGCAGAATTTTCCAAGTGCTGTGAATTAAAAATTTTTATTCACTCATAAAATTCTTTCTGCATTTTATCATAAAATTTATTAAATCAGAATGAGGTTCTAGACTACACATCTTAACCAGAGAATAGCCTGTAGAATGGCCTTCTTGTATTTCCAGGTCGATTCTGTTCATGCTGAAATGTACTGCAGTGGGCATTTTTTAATATATAGACTTATGAGTATTTGATTTCTACACTATGTTGAAACAAGAAGAAACAATTATAAATTAGTCAATATGTTCTTAAATTATTTTATTAAAAAATGAATTCAAAGGAAAACAAAATAAGAAAAGAAAAAAATCATTTTGAAATGAAAAAAAGGAACAAACTCAATGTACACTGGCCAATTTTCATTATGTGTTAAATTTAGTTTTTAAACCTTGTCCTAGACTGTGCATCAAAGTTTCATCAAATCTAATGTGTTTGATCTGATGCAGAGTTGCCAACATTGCTAACGAGAAAATGTAGCATTTAGAGAGTCTGAAAAAAATAAACAACTGAATTTTACTATTTAGAATTTAGCCCACCTATTCAGCCCAACAAAGTCCCTAGCACGTGTCAGTGGACAGGACGGATCCATGCAATCTGCAGAAAAGTTTGAAATTATAAGCAACTGGCTAAGTGTACAAGCTATACAACTGTTACACAAGTAACAAAAGTGCATGTCTGGTCTGCAGTCTGGTCCATCTGCAAATTAAATTGCATATAATAATACACTTTCTAGAACTGTAGTGAAAGATATTTACTGATTAATTTGATGATATTTGTAGATTTGAGAATCAGTATAGAATAAAAACTGGCCATGAATAAAAACTGTTACACTTTTATTACTGATATGAATGGAATACATCAAACAAGTCAAACAACTTGTCAGGACAAATAAATGCCACATTCATTAACATGGGAGCATACTGAACCTGGCGGTTTGCTGTTGTGGTGCTACGCACATGCTCATTTACTGTGTTCATTTATTCATTCTTTTAAAGTATTTTATCCTGTTCAGGTTCACTGTGATTTAAATTACTCATATATTTATATTTGGGGAAGCAGAACCAGGTTTGTTAGAGGTCAGACTTTCTGTGGGAGCAGGTGGGATTGGTCAGAATTCCTTAGGGAGTGGGAGGGAGTGAGATAGCAGTCCTCTATTTGGCACCTCTGCTGATAGGTTATACTTTCTAGGGATTTTTTAAAATAAATACTTATGGCTGCCATCAGTCAATCAGAAGATTTGACAAACTGTGTTGGCCTGAAACTTGAATGCCCATTAAGGGACTACAATCCTATGCAATTTTGGTGGCTCACTACTAGAGTTTTCCAAACTAAAAATGAAATTGCTAATATGCAGATGAAAATAGTGTCTAATTCTCATAGATTATCATCATAAACTGCTATTAAGTTCATACGTGTTCATAACAGATAATTACAATACTAATTACAAGCTTGAAGTAATTGGGGTTTATCAGAGCAACCTACAGACTGGGATTCATCAATCCTATAAATCACAGATTCTCCCTCTACCTCAATGACATCATAAAATCAATAGAGGGAGCTATGCTAATTCATGTTTTATTATTATTATTTTTTTTAGACTGCTCCTCATTGCTAGTGATTATAAAATGAGATTTATTCAACATACAGCCTAGCAAATAATTGATATGAAACAGCCAAGTCATCCCAGCTGTGTGTGTTTTTTGACTCACTGTGTGCAGTCATTAGGTCTTTGGCAATGCTCTTCTTCCGCAGGGGATTGAGGCTGACGTGGGGAACCTGTAGAACCTGGGAGACGCGGTTGTGTGACTTGCCAGAGGTCAAGGGTGAGCGCGTGAACACGGGAGACAAGTCAGACTTGGTGGGCCTCCTTTCACTCAGATTTTTAGACACTGCAGGTACAGAACACAAACAGTTCACCTCCTTAAAGCCCTGATTTATTAAGATCTAAATAAAAAGCCCCTACTGACTTTATGCATTGTTATCTGATAAATTGGATTTTTAGTTATGGGCATGTGCAGGTGATTTACACAGAATAATTAGGTAAATTACATGGCATGCAACATTAATTGTTCTCAATAGCTGAGGTGAGCTCAGATCTCCTGGAAGAGTAAGGTGATATGCATGTAGCTCTGCGCAAAACTCTTAGGCACAAATAAAAAAAAAAATGATGTAAAGCAAAGATGCCTTCAAAAGTAAAGCAGTTAAATGTTTTCTACATAGAAAATGTATAAACAGCAACAAACAGTAGTAACATAAGTCACTCTTTGGCATGCCAACCCACTGTCTTGAAAAATGCATCAATAGTCTACATTTTGTACAGTTTTATAAGGAAATTGTCTGGTAAGTTTTTCTAAGCATCTTGGAGTATCTTCCACAGTTCTTCTGGAGACTTTGACTGTCATTTGCTTCTGCATTTGCAGGTAATCCCTGACAGCCAGCATTTTGACATACAAACATTTTTCTGTAATAATTTAAAAATAACAAACAAACAAACAAATAAATAAAAGTCGGAAACATATGTTTGGAAATCTAAAATGTTTTTTTACTGCCCTAATTGCAGTAAAATAACTGCAGATGTCATAATACAACCATCTAAGACAAAATTAGTAGTACAGGGTGCCTAAGAGTTTTGCACAGTACTACATGTACTGTGAGTCAAGTATAAAACAGATTACAGACAGTGAGATGCAACAAGAAAACGGTTTAAAATATTATTTGAAAGTAAAAGATGAACATGCTGCAAATAACTAATATGAACTTTCAGTGGTATTAGTGAAGTCATTGTTTTAAACAACATTCTCATTATTCTAAGATGCTAAGACATAACTTCAAAAAATCTTTAAAAAAAAAGATAATGGTTTAAATTTGTTGTTAAATAGTGGAAATGTGCTTTCACAAGTTGAAAATATATCCCCTTTTCAAAGTGACTTAAGCTTGGTAAATCACACTGTGGGTGCTAACTTAATCTATTTGCATTGATACCATCATTTATTTTGCACTATGCAAATACCCATTATTAGAGAAAAAAATACAGTCTTACACGGACCCTGTTACTAAATCAGCTTATGTATTAGGAGGTGTTAACAAATTGCTCATTTTCACACATGCAAACCTTTCAGGGTCCTATGAGTAGGGAGTAACAGCATAACCATAATCATGAACCTCACTATGTAAGCAATAACCAATGGTTAGTAGCATTATGAAAAGGAAAAAATAGTGAGAATAAGAAATGGCTGCAACATTTACAAAGTTCATTTTGTCAACAGTATTGTACCTGGAGGGAAATAGAATCTGTTTTTTTGCAAACATAGCATTAGTCAATCTCTACCTACACCCCAGAGCACAGCTTCAATTAGCAGTGTACAGTCATACTGGATATTGTAAATTGAGTTCATTAGAACTCATTGCTACATTGCTTATCTTGAATTGTCTGGAATTTTATGGGTAAAATTATGAGTACCACTGAAAGTGAGCTGTAAGTAGAGCAGAAGAATGCTTGGTCAGCTAGGGCATGTTTTCTTCACAGAAGAGCACAATGAATTAAGAAAAACAATGGCATTATTTTATCAATGACATCCCAAAATAGCAATTTCAAAGCATGATGAAATTAAACTACACCCCACTCATACATCACGCTTTCATGACCATGCTTTAGTATCTCATCCCTACTTTAAGCTGTGTGCACAAATAGCTGTCAGTGCACAATAAAGAATTTCCAAATTAATACGATTTGCTGTAGTTATAAAAACTGCCAAATAGTTAAGGTGGTGGTCATACAATTAAATTAAATGTACATAGTAGCGATATCTCTGTAGCTGCATTTGGGAGACATTTTCAGTCTGACACTGAACCATGCTGTTCAACTCCAGCTTCAGAAGGGTCCATAAATTACTCTGATATAGCCTCTACCAGCCTGCATGCACCGCTCGCAGGCTCCAAACAAACCATTTCAGCCACACACAGAGAGGCCCAGATTGGCCTGAAGCTCATAGCACTGAATCAACTTATTTTATTAAGAGTGATAACTGAGGTTTTAGACCAACTGATATATTGTGCCCAGGCTCTGCACCTGTTAGGCTGAACAGAATTACATCATTGGCCTCTCCCCCAACCTATTCAGGGCTCAGGGCCTCATCACTTTTAGACCCCAACAAGTTTTCCGTGCTGTTCCAAAAAAAAGTTTGTTCTTTCTTGGACAAAGGTGCAATCAAAAGATTAGCCCACATGGTTCAGAAAAAGGGGTTCTACTCTGTGCACTTCTTAGTTCAGAAGATGGATGGTGGTCTCCATCTAATTCTAGATTTGAGAGAGCTGAGTTGGTTCCTAAAAGCCCTCCAGTTCTGTAGGCTATCAGATTCATGGCATGCAGCCACAAAACTGATTCACATCAGTGGATATGCATGATATATTCATGTTCCCAACACCCCAGAGCACAGCTTCAATTTGAGGTTTGCGTTCCAAAAACAGGCATTCCAATTCAAAGTCCTACCCTTTAGCCTCTTTCTAGCACCAGAGATGCATGTAGGCAGCCCTGTCAGGAGGCATACGCAGGAGCAAAAGGACACTGCCATATTTTCATGATTGACTCCTTGTGATAAACATCACTTTGGTGTTCTGGACACCCCTAATATGACATGCCACTCTATGAGGAGCATCTGCTCTTCATTGGCATTACATAGAGGCTTGCAACTCCAATCGTTTTTCTGATGTTCAACTACAATTTCATACATAACTGTTGTTTTACACTTGTGCTTCGTCTTGTAAGCAATATTTGCATGACTAGATGGCCATAAAGAACCCACTAGATGGTAATTCTAAATAATTTTATTTGCAGCCAGGTTGAATAATAACCCAATAATGCAAAAGCACATGCTAATTTTCAGGTCATCAAACATGAAACCTACTGATAACCAGTTAGTATTACGCAAATCAAATACCACAAAGGATGCTCAGTAGATTCAACTAGTTTAGGATTTCCGGTAGATGCATGCATTTAGGTCACTAACATGTTTAAACTAGAAAAATAAGAGAGTGCTTAATCTCACAGGTACTGTAGGCTGGCTCGCACTGCAGAGACATAATCTGGAACTTCTCCTCATCTGTCTCCACCTGCAGTTGTGCCAGGTACTGCCTGACCTTACGGGCCATCTGTGCATCTTCATACAGCTTCTTGGCATTTAGCAATGAGCTGCGCCGCACACGCTTCTTATGTCCAGCCTGCACATCCAGCAGGTTGGAATTAGTGCTGCCCTGGCTCAAGGACCTGAAGGAGGGCCAGAGAGAGAGCTTGAGAAGACATCAATGTCCTTCAAATATCATTATAGTAACACTGAGACAAAAAAGACAGAATAGAAATAAACTGCTAAGACACATGATGATCAGTGCCATTTTGTTTTAGAAAATGTTGCTTTATTTAAATGTTTCTTTTATGAGGTCTGTTTTAGACAAACAGACAAAAATTAATTTGAAATAGACAAAATTAATTTGTTAATGTCACACTATTAGTTAATGTTTCCATCAGGATGAATGGAATGCAAGGCATATTAAATGCAGAAGTTGTCTATTATGCATTCATGACTCAAGCGCCTCCACAGTAATAACAGAGTTCATGGCATTCTGTGCATTCACCAATATTTCTTTTTTTTTTTTTTTTTGCTAACCAGCACATAATATTCTAATGCAGCTAGGGAACTCTGATTTAAAATAAAATAATAATAAAAAAAGAAAAAGATTTTAAACTGATTAAAAAAAACTTTGTAACATGGTAAGTTTATTAAACAATTAACTAAAATGTTCCACAGAGGAGAGCTTGAGGCTTGGGTTTATAAGTTACAAAGAAAGAAATGGGGACTGAAGACATGATAATAATAACCTATACCAAGCGTGCATTGAGAGGGACAGAGCGACTTACCCTAAACTCTTCCACCTCTTCTTCCTGCAAGAAAGCATCATGAAAAAGAACCAAAGGAGGGCACCAAGGCAGAGAAAGAATCAGGAAGAGGACACGCACCCACATTCATGCACACACACACACACGTACACACACGCGTACACAACCATGTATGTGTGACCATAGATGGACATACTTATCAAGTTTTGTTGATTTCAAGGTTCAATGCTAGCTGTGTGAAATGTCTGCTGAAACCTGATTGGTTGAATGCAGCCATGGTTTTAAAGTAATTCAGTGATGAGTAAAAGTCCAGCTCCAGATTAACAGATCAATACATTACAACAAATTTCAGCTCATTTGGACTTTTGGTTCCTGAGAAACCTAACTCTGCCCCCTTTTATTGGCAACACCCCAACCTTTGCAGAGATCCTCAGAACCTTGTCCTGAACCTCACACAAACTATCTTTCAAGTTTGGTTTAAATCACCAATCATGAATTATAGCTGTTTGCTAAAAGATTGCAAATAATGCCCTTAGTGGCCACTTAAACAATAAAGAGACCGTAGCTGAACATATTTATCAAGATTTATGATTAGAAGTTCAGTGCTAGTTGTGTGAAATGCCTGCTGAACTCTGATTGTTTGAAGTTTTGTGACAATATAGTTTAATGGGAATTAAACCTTGTCAAATGCCCAGTGAAACCTGATTGGCTGATGGCAGCCATGTTTATTCAGTAATTAGATAATCATGAAAAATCCACTTACAGACTAGCACATACAGCCCCATCCGAAAGTGTTGGAACGGCAGGGCCAAATCTTTTGTTTGTGCTATACACTGAAGACATTTGGGTTTAAGATCAAAAGACAAATATGATAGATGATAGATCGGAATTTCAGCTTTTATTTCCTGATATTTACATCTTAAACAACTTAGAACATGGCACCTTTGGCGGCAGACCACTCAGTTGTTACAATGGATATACAAAGTCTACACACCCCTGTTAAAATTGCAGGTTTTTGTGATGCAAAAAAATGAAACCAAAATAAATCATGTCAGAACTTTTTCCAATCTTGATGTGAAATTACAGCATATAAAAATTTAGAGAAAAACAATCAGAAACATTTTAGGGAAAAATAGGAAAAATAAAAAAGTGCATAAGTGTGCATACCCTTTTATAACTGGGAATGTGGCTGTGTTCAGAAAGAACCAATCACATTCAATCTCATGTTCAAAAGTAATTATTGTTGTTGTTGTATAGCTGTTTCTGTAGGATCTTTTTGATATCTTCTTGGTTTCATCTGAATGCTGAAGCCATGGTCCGCAAAGAGCTTACAAAGCATGTACTGTATCTCACTTGTTGAAAGATATCGATCGGGAGAGGGGTATAAAAGAATTTTCAAAACCTTAGATATACCATGGAACACCGTGAAGGCTATCATCAACAAGTGGAGAAAACGGGGCACCACAGTGACATTAGCAGGAACAGGATGTCCCTCCAAAATTTACAGAAGGACAAGACAAATACTTACCAGGGAGGCTGCCAAGAGACCTTCAGCAACATTAAAGGATTAAAGTACCGATTACTCTCTGCACATGACAAAAATCTCTCATATTCTTCACATGTCTGGGCTGTGGGGTAGGGTGGCTAAACAGAAGCCCGTTCTCAGAAAAAACATCCAAGCCCCACTAAATCACTCCAAACCACGGGACAAAATGTGTTATGGTCTGATGAGACCAATTCCAAAAGGTATAATAATTCCATAATTCCAAAAGGTATGTTGAGTGCAAAAAAAAGCACATCACCAAAAGAACACCATACCCACGGTGAAGCATGGTGGCAGCATCATGCTTTAGGGTTTTCTTTACTTCAGCCGGAATGGGGCTTTTATCAAAGTGAAGTGAATCATGAAGAGCTACAAATACCAGCCAATTTTTTGTGCAAAACCTTTAGGTGTCTGCTAGTAAGCTGAAGATGAAGACCTTTTAGCATGAAATGACCCAAATGACCCAGTGACCCAAAGCACACATCCAAATCAACAAAGGAATGGCTTAACCAAAAGAAGATCAATGTTTTTGAATGGCCTAGCCAGAGTCCAGACCTGAATCCAACTAAAAATCTGTGGGCTGACCTGAGGCGGGCTGTGCATAGGAGATGCCCAATTTGACAGATCTAGAATGTTTTTGTAAGAAAGAGTGGAAAACTATTACCAAGTCAAGATGTGCCATGCTGATAGACTCTTACCCAAGAAGACTGAGTGGTGTAATAAAATCAAAAGGTGCTTCAACAAAGTATTACTTTAGGGCTGTGCATGCTTATGCAACTAGGTTATTGTAACCTTTTTATTTTTTCTTTTCCCCCCTAATTCCCTAATTCTGATTGTTTTTCACTTTATTTGTATACTCTGCAAATTCACATTAAAAGTGGGAAAAGATCTGACATGATTGATCTTAGTTTCATTCTTTTACTTCACACAAACCTACCATTTTAAAGAGTGTGTGTAGACTTTTTATATCCACTGCAGGTGAGCAAAAGTATTGATACAGATAGTTATTGAAACAGAGAGTCTTAAAGTAAATTAAAGTTAATAACACTTAATATTTGGTTGCATATCCCTTGCTTGCAACAACTGCATCAAGCCCGCGACCCTCTGACATCACCAGACTGTTGCATTCTTTTTTTTCTTTTCCAGGCTTTTACTGCAGCTTCTTTCAGTTGCTGTTTGTTTTGAGGGGTTCTCCCTTCAGTCTCCTCTTCAGGAGGCGAAATGCATGCTCAATAGGGTCTGGTGATGAATTCCTTTGTTGTGCTAGCAATGTGTTTTGGATCATTGTCTTACTGCATGATGAAGTTCCTTCCAATTAGATTGGATGAATTTCTCTGCAAATTGTCAGACCATGTTTCTGTAGACTTCTGAATTCATTCTACTGCTACCATCATGAGTTACATCATCAATAAAGATTAGTGAGCCCATTCCAGAAGCAGCCATGCAAGTGTAGACATTCAGAGCTATTTTTTAACTATAATTATTTATAACTATAACTATAGCTTTAATTATTTAAACAATCTAACAGGGCACACCCAGGCAACAAGTAACATCTCTCAGTCACATGTTCCAATATTTCACATCACTTGAAAAATGTGTGGGATCAAACATATGGTGCCAGTTTCTGAGTTGTTTTACACATTTAGATGTAAATATCAGGAAATGAAAGCTCTGAAATTCTGCTCTATTGTCTCATATTCATCTTTTCATCTCAAACCCAAATGTCTTCAGTGTATATCAAAAACAAAAGAACTGGCCTTGCTGTTCCACAACTTTCGGAGGGGACTGTAGATGCATCCTACCAAATTTCAGCTTAACTGACCTTGCAGTTCTTGAGAAACAGTAATCTGACATTAGCTCCACCCCTATGTATGACCATGTCCCCAAACTTTGCATCTGACCTCAGAATCTTTTCCTGTATATGTCTTTCAGGTTTTGTGTGAAGCCATGCAAGCAGTCATTAGTTATAGCTGTTTGAGTAAATTAAGCTCAGCCTCCTTAAACTTGATTTATGTGTGGTGGCCATATTGTTTATGAATCTCAACATGTTTTTGATCATTATTGAGGTTCACACTCTCCTGAGTAATTTGACCCCAAGCTGAAAATTGGTAAAAAAAATCTTATGAATAGCTTGCAAAAGTAGATTTCACATAATATGCAAACTATGGCAAATTTAAATGGGGGAAACTAAATTGTTCAAAAGGCAATTTTTTTTAAGAGTTTGAGCAAAAGCATCAACCTCAAAAAGAATTCTAATTGTACACCTTAGTTTCCAAGAGATATACTTGTTTTTGTGTGCACAAACGTGAATAGCAAGAGGAAGTACTACCTATTGACAAAGTTTCATGTCTCTAGGACTTCCAGTTTGGTCTACATGATTCATTTTAGGGCAGAAAAATAATAATAAGGTGAAGAAGAAAGAAAAATCCTAAAAATCACAATAGGGTTCCAGCACCTTTGTTGCTTGGATGCCTAATAATAATAATAAGAAAAATATTGACAATAACAGTAGGGTTCCAGGACCTCATGCTTGGACCCCAAATCAGTGGGTAGTTATTATCAGGATATGTTAAACTGTGTCCCTTGAATTTATTACTGAACAGTGAAATATTCAACAGAAATTTCATTAATGAAAGAAATTATGTGTTCCATATACAGTCAGGTCCATAAATATTGGGACAGTGACACAGTTTTGGTAATTTTGCCTCTGTACACCACCACAGTGGATTTGAAATGAAGCAGTCAAGATGTGACTGAAGCGTAGACTTTCAGCTTTAATTCAAGGGGTTTAACAAAAATATTGCATTAACCGTTTAGGAATTACAGCCATTTTTTACAGAGTTCC
>CM040468.1:14937398-14962064 GCA_022758105.1 Pangasianodon gigas | reverse complement strand
ATTCCTAAACGGTTAATGCAATATTTTTGTTAAACCCCTTGAATTAAAGCTGAAAGTCTACGCTTCAGTCACATCTTGACTGCTTCATTTCAAATCCACTGTGGTGGTGTACAGAGGCAAAATTACCAAAACTGTGTCACTGTCCCAATATTTATGGACCTGACTGTACATACAAGAATGGCTATCCAGAGGCAACATAAACATCATTCGGACTGTGAGCAATATGAGCACTCCAGACACAAACCTCTGATGAAACATGATTGCTGGGTCCATGCTGGTAGTGGTCATTCTCACAACATGACGAATCTCCTTGGCAATCATTCGTAGTTTCTCAAAGTTCACAAGGCCATCCACATTTGTGTCATTACCTGAGCAATTGTGAAAAGGGAGAATTGGAATTGTAAATAATGAGAGGCTGGTAAAGTGACATGAAAGGAAATTAAAACTCAGTGTTATATATATTTTTACTAATGCAGGTAAAGTAAATTCTCTTCTTTTACATCTTCAGCACTTACACAGTGATAGCAGTGATGCTTGCATGCACTATATACTGTATTATATATGACTAATTGAGAACATCTTTGTTAAGTTTTATTTTTCATCCTAAATCAATATTAAGATAAAGCAATTTCTTGTGTCTCATGCGTTCTAACAGGTTGCTACCCTTAGAAACTTATTAACCCTACTGAGAAATACACTATATAACCAAAAATAGGTGGACTCCTGGCCACAGCGCCTATGAGCTTGTTGGATATCCTATTCCAAAATGGGCATTAAAACGGAGTTGGAAGCATACAATTGTCTAAAATATCTTTGTATTCTGTAGCATTAACATCACCCTTCACTAGAACTAAGGGGCCTAGACCAAAGTCTGTAAAACAGCTCCAGACCATTATCCATCCTCCACCAAACTTTACTGTTGGCATTATGCATTCTGGTTACGTAGTGCTCTCCTGGCATCTGGTTACGTAGTGCTCTCCTGGCATCTGGTTACGTAGTGCTCTCCTGGCATGATTCATCACTCCAGAGAATCCATCCTTGTTTCTCCAGAGTCCATTGGCAGCATA
The DNA here is from genome assembly GCA_022758105.1 of Pangasianodon gigas. Classification (NCBI taxonomy): domain Eukaryota; kingdom Metazoa; phylum Chordata; class Actinopteri; order Siluriformes; family Pangasiidae; genus Pangasianodon; species Pangasianodon gigas. Next base: position 14,960,997 of record CM040468.1, on the reverse strand, counting down.
CACCACTCCAACCAATGCTTAGCACTGTGCTTAGGTTTGTGTGCAGCTGCTCGGCCATGGAAACCCATTTCATGAAGCTGCCGACGTACAGTTCTTGTTGCTTCCAGAGGCAGTTTGGAACGCTGTTGTGAGTGATGCAACAGAGGATAGGTGATTTCTACATGCTATGTGCTTCAGCACTCGGCAGCCCTGCTCTGTGAGTTTGTGTGTTCTACAGCATCGTGGCTGAGCAATTGCTGCTCCTAGACACTTCCATTTCACAATGATAGTACAGATGACTGGGGCAGATCTAACAGTGCAGAAATTTCATGAGCTGCCTTGTTTAAAGTGCGGTGTTTAAAGCCACTGAACTCTTCAGTACCACCCATTCTACTGACAATTTGTGTCTGTGGAGATTGTATGGCTATTTGCTTGATTTTATGCACCTGATAGAAATAGGTATGACTGAAACACCTGAACTCAATAATTAGGAGAGGTGTCCACATACTTTTGGTCATATAGTGTACCATTCACAAGCTTTAATCAGATCTTATCAATGACACAAAAGCCACCAGCTGCTATGCGCATAATAAACACCTATCCTGATGATACTATACATACTTTCACCCATGCCATGTGACTCCACCTAATATTCCAAGGGTCTTCAATCTTATCCGCAAAAGACTAGTGTGGCTGCGGGTTTTCATTCCAGACAAACAGGAGTTCCACCTGATTCCACTTGTTTAAATAATAGTTTTTGTCAACTAGCATGGCTGATCCACTTCACTGTGCTGGTTTCTAGTTTCTGTAACCTGTGCTCTTCAGTGCTTCTTTGGCTTGCAGGTTCAAAGAGTGACCCTGAAACATAGCACAGGTTTCGTAGAGTTGACCTGCATGTGGTAGTGCAAATGGTGCCAACCACACTTGGTGTTGTACAAAACCAGACTGGTGGTAATTTCGATCAGCTCTGTCACCGAAGGGTCGATATCCGCAGATCAGAATGATTTCTCCAGTGCAAACAGAAAAATAACTAGAAAATTGCCTGTATGCACCACACATAAGACCTTACCAGAATGTTATCAGTGCACGTGCATTTGGTGCTTCTGCAGAATTCGTCCGAATGCAACACTTACTCTGGCAAAGCCTGAAATGATGCGTCAATGGCAGAGAGGTGGCCCAGACCAATCTCCTTGCAATCATGTTATAGCATCTCTTCTCACCTTCCTGCTTCCCGTGCTCACGACTCCAGTTTCAAAATCAACAGCAGAGCTATGTCTGATGCTAGGCCAGCTACATGCTACAAGAGAGACTCCAAGAGTTTTCTTGGCTTCTTACTCTTCTCATCAGTCGTCAATTGTCGATGGACATTTTACTTGGGCAAGATTTAACTCAAAATCAGAGTCTAAATCTGCCAGCCAAGTGCATTGTGTCAGCATCACTGAGCATTTTGTGCAGGAGACATCTAGCCCAGAGACTGCTTCTCTGAGGTGGTCAATACTGGCAGAGAAAATAAACTCAGCTCCAACCCAAGTATGTTGTTAGCAATCTGGCAAACAAAATTGTCAAGCTATGAGACGTGTCTCGACACATTAGTAGCAGCACACTTAGCCACATGCCCTCTAGGTAATAGACTGCTGGGACCACAGGACTGAACCAAAGCACCAGGAGAGGACCACTTGGTGCAGATGCAAGGAAATGAAATGAAGTCCAACTCCAGCCCCTGAATGCATGCCCAGCTAACTTCACAGACTCAGTGGTGTAGAGCATGGTGTGGTGGGGGAGAACCACTCTACCACACTAACATCCTGTATTCACAGGTCAGCAGTTCATCAGATAGTGGGAGGTGTAAAGAAGATCTCAGAACTGAGATGTAAGTGCCACACTGAGCAGCAAAATAGTTGTAGCTAAATTCACAGACAGAGCAGGAGTGATAATAAGGCTAACATGCTAATGAGGGAATCTAGCTGCAGCCTGAAGAAATAAAGGAGATGATGGTAGCCTACTGCCAGGCTTTGGTTACCTGTAGTGTCGACATTGATCACAAACTGCAAATAGCCACAAAATGCATAAAAGGTCTGACACTGTATGAGGTGAGAAAAAGACATAGACAGATGGCCATTTACTGCAGTATTTCATACCAAATACTACATCACACAGTCAACTCATGACTTTGTGGAAGGTCGCCGCATGTGGCGCACATGCACAAAAAAAAAATCAAGATGAGCAAGTCTGGAATAGAACCTGCAGCCACATTGGCCCTTTTTGAATAAGAATGAAGACCCATGTAATATCCACTTGTCCAGCTCTTAAACAATGCTGGCATGCAAAAGAAGAATGTAAGATAGTAGCAGAAAACAGGCCGACTACTAAAGAGTGGGTGATAGGGAAATAACTTTCTTTGTGTTAAAAAAAAAAAAACAGGGCTCGCTTTGTACTCTTCCACTTCTGAGGGAGTGCTTATGTAGCCAACAATGAATACCTGCTAGTGATGGTCTATTGTGTCTCATGTTAAACATTTTGTTTGTTTTTACTTATTAACTTTCTTGATCAAAGCATGTGTACTGAAGCATTATGCATTTACACACCTTCATGTAGGAATGTGAGATCTTTCTTAACCACAGGAAAGAGAGGGATAATTGGCAGCTGCATACTTTGGCTGCTAAGGATGTTGCGGTATTTGGCCATGTTGTGTGAGGGGTCAAAAATATCCTGCAGATCTCGAAAGAGCTTTTCATATTTGCTGGGAAGCTTCTCCCACGTGCCTCGTAGCCGGGCCACAGGGGCAAGGTTCAGCCCACTAAAGACAAGTATAAATCCATACATCCACATACATACACACGCAAACACAAAATACCTTGTTTAAATTTCAGAATCTTCAGCAGAATGATGACCCAGTTACCAATAAAGCAAAAGAATTCCCCCAAATTTTAAGCATGCTTGATATTTTAAATTTGGGTCATCCTTCTGATTAATGCATTAAATATTATTGTTATCTAAATCAGTGATACCAATATTATGCCAAATGACTAATAAACCATGTACTGTAGGGATGTAACCAAATACATTATTTGGATTAAAAAGATAATACACCCTAAACAAATACAGGTACAAGCAATAGGTGGAGTATTCTTTTTTTGTTTGTTTTTCATCATTCTCCATTGTTAATAAAAGAAAATCTTCTTCGAAAATCATATGGGCATTATAATGAACTGCGCCCCAGTTTACAGTAGATTCTAATAGTGTGTCCAGTGAATTTTTCTGATCTTTCTGGAATGTAACAAACACAAAAATGAAGTAAGTCAGATAAAATATTATTAGATGCCTATTGTTGTCAACTGTAGCCTAAATAATTTGGGGAAGACATCATGAATGAAGCTGAAGCTATCTCAGACCATTATCACATCTCATTTAAAATGTATCTTAATCATAATATATGCAACTTCCCAACCTACTGTGTCAAACATACATTTACGTCAACAACTGCACAGAGTTTTATCAGTAATCTCCCAGATTTACCAACCAGGACTGGATCACCGTCTGATCTCGAAAAACTTGACCAGGCAACTGAATGCTTAGAATCAACGTTCTGCTACACGCTGGATAAGGTAGCTCCTCTTAAAAGAAAAATAATTAGAGAGAAAAAGCTAGCACCCTGGTATAATGATCACACACGCACCTTAAAACAGACCACTCGAAAACTAGAACGTAAATGGTGTCAAACTAAATTGGTAGTATTTCAAATAGCGTGGAAGGAGAGCCTTTAGTGCTGCTAGATCAATGTATCTCTCCACCTTAATTGAAGATAACAAAAGTAATCCAGGATTCTTATTTAATACTGTAGCAAAATTGACTAGGAATAAGACCACAATAGAAACATGCACGCAATCATTACATAGCAGTGATTTATCTCCAAGATCCTAGAAAAAGTTGTAGCACAGCAGCTATGCTCATACCTACATAGGAATAACATTCATGAAATGTATCAGTCAGGATTTAGGCCTCATCATAGCACAGAGACAGCACTGGTTAAAGTGGTAAATGACTTACTACTGGTCTCTGATCAGGGTTGTGTCTCCTTGCTTGTGCTGCTTGACCTTAGTGCAGCTTTTGATACCACTGATCATGCTATTCTCCTTGATAGACTACAAAATGTTGTAGGCATTAAGGGAACAACCCTCTCCTGGCTCAGGTCTTATTTGACTGATTGTTATCAGTTTGTAGATGTAAATGGTGACTTCTCTATGCATACTAAGGTAAAGTTTGGTGTTCCGCAAGGCTCTGTTTTAGGCCCACTGCTTTAATCTTTATATATGCTACCTCTGGGCAAAATTATTCGTAAGCATGGTATTAGCTTACACTGTTATGCTGATGACACACAACTGCAAAGCCAGATGACAGCCAGATGACAGACACCAGCTTAAAAAAAAACTGAAGAATGTGTAAAGGACATTAGAAACTGGATGCTTATTAACTTGCTCTTACTAAATTCTGACAAGACAGAAGTACTTGTACTAGGACCGCATGCAGCTAGAAGTAAGCTAGCATAATAACATAATAAGTTACATAATAACTCTGGATGGCCTTTCTGTTTCATCGTGTGCAGCAGTAAAAGACCTTGGTGTGATTATTGATTCCAGTCTTTCATTTGAAGCTCATGTAGATAATATTACTAGGATAGCTTTCTTTCATCTCAGAAATATTGCTGAGATAAGAAATATATTGTCACTACACGATGCAGAAAAATTAGTTCATGCTTTTGTTACCTCTATGTTGGACTATTGTAATGCCTTACTGTCTAGATGTTCCAGTAGACGCATAAACAAGCTCCAGTTAGCCCAGAATGCAGCAGCGAGAGTCCTTACTAGAAACAGAAGATATGACCACATCACCCCTATCTTATCTACACTGCATTGGCTCCCAATCAAATCTCGCACTGAATGGTCTCGCGCCACAGTACCTGAGCGAACTTTTGGTCTTTTATGATCCGCCACACCTACTTTGATCAAAACGTGCAGGCTATTTGTTGGTATCTCAAATAGTGAAGGCTGCAGCAGGGGGAAGAACTTTCTCTTACAAAGCCCCACAGTTATGGAACAGCCTTCTAATTAGTTTTCTGGGCCCAGACACAGTCTCAGTGTTTAAGTCTAGGCTGAAAACATATTTGTTTAGTCAAGCCTTTTGTGATTTGTGATTAGCTTTTTAGGTAAAGGAGCAGGTCTGGAGGGTTCACAGGCATAGATTGTTGTGGTGAAATGGGATGTTTGGATGCTGTCGACCCCCCAATCTCACGTGTTCACTCAGGTTTGTTGACGGTGGGGCGGCTGGCCGCTTTATGTCCCAGGGCGCCCTCATGTCTGTGTTACCTTCTGGCCTCCCTTTTAGTTATGCTGTCATAGCTAGTCTTGCCGGAGTCCCTGCTTGCACTCTGCACGCAAAGTACGTTGTCCTTAACCATTACATGACAACATCATACCTAACAATCTCTCCCACTCTCTGTCGAGCTACACATGCTATTCCTGAGATACCAGTGATCCTGACCCCTTCTGCTCTCTGAACCTGCCTGATCCATCCTGCTGCCCTACTTCTGGTTGGATTTCTCATCGATTGAGATCACTCGCTGCTGCTGGGGGTGGCCACACATGGACGGCCTGAAGATCAGTGGGATTGCTGTGGATGGTGCCACTTGGGGGCCGTGGTGATGGCTTGGAGATCTCATATGGGGAGTTGTACTGTGATGGCTTGGGACTGAGATTGCTGTGGTGGCTTTGGGCCTGCGGTTGCCACGAGCAGCTTTGATAGGTTGAGCAAACTGGACTTCTTGTGATGAACTTACTGGTTACACAATTGCACTATTTGTCATATAGTACACAGTTATAGAAGGGATTTATTTATAATTGTACTATCCGTAGCACCCAGATGAGGATGGGTTCCCTTTTGAGTCTGGTTCCTCTCAACGTTTCTTCCTCATATCGTCTTAGCGAGTTTTTCCTTGCCACTGTCGCGGCTGGCTTGCTCCTTAGAGATAAATTCACATATTTGCAATTTATTTTGGTTTAACTTAATTTGAATCAATTTATTTCTGTAAAGCTGCTTTGTGACAATGTCCATTGTTAAAACCGCTATACAAATAAAATTGAATTGAAATTGAGTCACTCTTGCTAACTCAGTCACTTTAGATAGAAGATAGAAAACTTGCCAGAAATTTCCACAGGGTGCCTGGTTCAATTTGTTCAGCAAATTGCTATTTGCTGTTATAATCTGTAAATAAAAAAATTTCAGCAGCCATGTTTTTTGGTGTTTTGCAGTGTTTCCGATGCATAGTGGTAAGGTCAAAAAACAGACAAACAAACAAACAAACAAACAAAAAACTTCTGGTATAAATCTGAATCCGAAAACAAATACAAATATTTTGAGCACTAAACAGATACCAATACAGGCATTCCGTTGCACCAATAACGTGCAGAATGTTAACTGTCTGTTGAACAGAGCTAGGTTCTGACTTACTGCACCTTACCACATGAGACCAGCCTGCACCTAAATGCATCCTATATATAACCAGTAAATAAGATGATGTCACCACACCACTTTTATTGCACCAGTATTGCAACCTGTCAAAAGGCAACAAGAAAACTGATGAAGGTCCTGAACGCATGATGAGTCGTTATGGTTTTGAATAATATTTGGAGCAAAACTTAAATGATCTAGAATTAGTGAATGTTAAAGACAATTAAAATGCTCAAGTACTAGAAAAAATACTAGAATACTAAAGTGTACACTTGTATACTTGTACAGTATACACTTGTAAATGAATGGTATACAAGTGCATCCCCTTTCATCAGTGCAAACTTCTCAACACACAACCAAACAGCACTAACAAGAGACACAGTATCAGACAAGCATAGAGTATGTTCACATCAATATGTTGCATTGTATATTTAGTCCATCAACATGAAAATATAAATTGATGTTCTGGAAAATTCCAGTAAGTCTACAAGTTACACAATGCTTCACAAATTCCTGTGGATTTTTGCAATAATAAAAATATTCTTTAATCTGCTGTTGGTATACATACGTGACGCAGACATTTTCTACCCAAATTATTTTCGCTTTTAAAAAATGACATAATACCATGTAGTACCTCTTATTTATATGTATTCACTTAAATTTTTCCAGTCTTTTTATGTATTGCTCATTTTTCATTTAATTAAGAGATTTATAGGAATCAAAATTCAATGGGGTGCTGACCGTCCCCCCATTAGAGAAATTCTGAAAACTTGTTTGAAATTGCTCTAAATCCCAAATATTTTTATTTTGCCTTATTTGATAAATTTTCAAAAGTGCCTTATTGACCAAAACTACAAAGCATTTGCATTTATAATCATAATAGTCATAGTTCAAAATTCACTAACAAAATTTGCCTGAAGTTGTTCAATTTATGAAATATCATCTGGTGCGATCATTTAGAAAAGACCATTTTGGGACTTTTATACTGAAAAAAATTCAAAAACAAAAAGTGACATCATAGAAGGATCCTTGAAAACATCTAGAAGGTTTATAAGACTTTGACAAATTTGGGAAACGTTCACTGCTCTATAGTTGCCAATATATGACTCATATGATATGACCTCAAGAAAACAGTGAAAATAATACAGTAAATCTATATTTTTATTACAAATTTTACAATGGACTTTCAGTGGGTTGAAGTCCTGCTGTGTTTCAAAGGTCAATTCTGTGCCTGTTAAATTATCATGTGGTGAGACCCAAAATCATGCAGCGCCACCACTGTCTGTGATGGATATATGTCTTCCATTGGTGATTTCTCTTTTTTTTTATGTGCTATTCATGATTTATATACATGCACGTTATTATTATTTAATTTGCAACAGATTTTCTGTTTTTTTTTTCCAATGCTTTTCCTGAAATTTCAACTGATATTTGAGGATATATGTATTATTATTACAATTCACTAGAAAACATATTTATCAATCTGTTTTCAAGGTACAAAGTTGCAAAGAAAAAACAGGCCGTGGGTTACCTTTGACCCTAAAGCAAGAGTTGATTATCTTGCTAGAAGAAAAGAAAGGTTTGAAGTATGTTAAAAAGAAACTTTAAACAACATATAACATTAACATTTTAGTATTTCTAATTTCTAAATGATTAGGAGATTTTTAAGTATCTTTAAAAGTGCCCATATTCTACATTTCCCCTAACATCCATTTATAATGCTATAAACATTCCTTATCACTTCAATGTCATCAGATGGGTCTAAACTGCTATGGACTGAATAATGGTGATATGTAAATGTGAGTCACTACTATGAATGGCTGTTTAATTTGCTGACTAGTTTCCATATATGGACTGTATGGATTAGGGGTGAAAAAACTTTGACAGTGTTTACAAGGTACAGTACTGTGCAAAAGTCTTAGGCACACCATTTTTTAGTACGAACTTTGTTATAGATTTTTATTTTATGACTTCTACATTATTGATTCAGTACAAAAACATTTTAGATTTCCAAACATTAGTTTTCCAGCACAAAATGAAATGTTACAGAAAAATGTTTGTATGTCAGTAAAGAAAGTAGCATATTACATAAGAGACCACTTTTCAGACAAAAAAAAAAAAAATTAAAATAATGAAGGCTGCTGGGTTTTGCTACAAACATAAGAAGCAAGTGAGACAGTCAAAGTCTCCAGAAGAACTGTGGCTGGTTCTGCAAGATGCTCAGTAAAACTTACAGCTAATTTCCTTATAAAACTGCACAAATTGTACCTGAGACTACTATTTTTTTTTAAGAAGCGAAGGATCATCACACCAAATATTGACTTTGTTTCATTTATTTTGTGTTTACTGTTTACTGCTCTTTATAGTATTTTTTTAAATGTAGAAACATTTAATTTCATTATTTTTGAAGGCATCTTTGCTCTACAGCATTTCTTTGCATATGCTTAAGACTTTTGCACAGTACTGTACATCAATTTCTAATTTCAAAAAGCAAAATGAATTTGGTTTTCTATGACATGGGCTTGTTAACCTTTAATCTTCTATTCTTATTTATCATATATCATGCATTTAAAATAGTTTTAGATATTATTGAAGAAGACCTGGGAAAGATTACATATGTAATCTTCAAATGACCTGCCAAACATTGACAGGAAGAAGCAGAGAGAGAAATGGAGGGCTGCATCAGCAAGCTAGCAAGAAGAAATAGGGCTAAGGCCATGTTTTTATATATCAAATGTTTCAACAATTGCCAAATATATGCTTGAATTTTTTAAACTTCAGATTCCAAATTTGGTATGTAGTATGGTAATCAGTATTGCTGAATTCAATAACAAAGAAACAATGGTCCACAACAAAAATGACTGGAATGACAAAATGATCCTTTACCCACCTTATGATGGCAAACATGGAATTGAAGTTCTTGCACTCACGGCACTGCAGTGCAATCTTGATGAAGTGCTTGATTGTCTTCATGCGCTTTAGTGCATTTGCCTCATGCAAAATCTCAGTGGCCACCCAGAAGGTCTCCTGGTTGATAAGCTCTTCAAACTGTTTTAGATGGCCACTGCTGGAGTTCAGATTGAAGAGACCGTCCACATACTCAGTGGACTCGATGTTCCGGAAGATGCCAAAGTCACGCATGGACAGCTGGGCAGACACTTCCAGAGTGCTGAGCTGGAGAAGACTGATCTGACTCTCTCTCAGCAGCTCTTGAGCATCCTCATCTGAGCAGAGGGTCTCTGTTTCCATGTTGTTCTTCAGGTAGTATCTGACCAAAGGAAGAACAATACAAACGGTGACATTTCCTTGAAGTTACTGTCCCAATGACAATGAATGAATGTTAATGGGGACCAGGTAGTATTCTCTAATTTGAAAATGCTATCAGTCATACACTGGCTTACACTGATAGGTGGCAATACACCCAAATGCTTTGTGTAATGTTTTTAACATATGGCAAATTCAGAAATAACTTGGGTGTAATGCTGCACTCTGACTAAAAAAAAACAAAGAAAATCCCCCCTAAACTCAGAAATTCCTACTCAGGAACTTGAGATGATCTCCTTAACTCAACAAGTACAGCAAGTGACATCAGATCAACATGGCTGCACATAGCATTAGCAGTAAACGAAGTAGCATTTCTTACCTTTAAATGAGTTATGTTGCATATACAGTGGATATAAAAGGTCTACACACACTGTTAAAATTGCAGGTTTTTGTGATATAAAAAAAATGAAACCAAAATAAATCATGCCAGATCTTTTTCCACCTTTAATATGATCTAAAAGCAACCAACAAAATTCAAGTGAAAAACAAATAGGGAAAAAAAGGAAAAGAAAAAAAGTTAAAACAATAAACTGGTTGCAAAAGTGAGCACATCCCTTAACTAATACTTTGCTAAAGCACCTTTTGCTTGTAATACGGCACTAAATCCTTTTGGGTAAGAGTCTACCTCATCTTGCTACAGTCTTTGCACATCTTGATTTAGCAATTTTATTTCACTCTTACTTGCCAAAATGTTCCAGATCTATCAAATTGCAAGGGGATTTCCTGTACACAGCTCTCTTCGAGTCATCAGGACTCAATGACAATAGGTCTTAACACTCTGAACACTTACTATGTTTGCCCCCCTTCCTTCTCCATACATACGCGCACACACACACACACACACAAACAAAATTGCAAGTCCAATTTAAAAGTTTGTCTAACCTATTAACCATATCATTCCGCATCAATTTCAGCTGGCATCGAAGTTTCATGTAGTTTCAAGCAGTGTACTTCTTTTCCCCTTGATCTTAATTGATTTATTTTTATTGTAGGCTAAAGGTAATTACATAGGCACTCTAACTATCTATCTATCTATCTATCTATCTATCTATCTATCTATCTATCTTATGAAGCAGCAAGGCAATATAATCCATCCATCCATTTTCCGTTTATCCTACACAGGGTCGAGGGGAGTCTGGAGCCTATCCCAGGGGATTTGGGGCACAAAGTGGGGGACACCCTGGACAGGGTGCCAACCCTTCGCAGGGCACAATCGCACACACAATCACACACCCATTCACATTCTACGGACAATTTAGAGATGCCAATCAGCCTATAACACGTCTTTGGACTGGGGGAGGAAACAAGAGTACCTGCAGGAAACCCCCTAAGCACGGGGAGAACATGCAAACTCCTCACACACAGGGCAGAGGGAATCAAACCCTCTACCACGGAGGTGCAAGGCAGATGTGCTAACCTGCATGCATAATGAGTTTTGCCTGTATTGTATTTTAGCTAGATTTGGTTACATTACTGGTAACAAAATTACAGACATCAGATAACAAATTTAAATGTATAAAAATGAAAACGGCATAAAAAGTACAAAGAGATGAATTTCCTGGGTGTTAAAGAGTAGCAATAAATTTTGCCAGAAATAGATTTTATTGTTACTCTTTGATTAGAGAGAACCACACTGTAGCTAATGGACTTGTAATGTATGTTTATTTAATGTTGTTTGCAAAAAGCAGCTTTATGATTAGTTTATGGACTTCGTCCAAAACATCGTGTACAAGGAATTAATAAAGCACACAAAGCAAATTGTTTGGAGCCAGACTGCTGGGAAGGAGAGAGAAGTAAACTACAAAAGACACTTACACTAACCCATACTATATGTAGGTGAGTGCAGTAACAATGTTTTTTTGACGATGTTGTAATTATATTGTGGACGGTTGGCCTATGAGCTGCCGTGACTGGGGTTTTGACCAGCTGAAGATAATTTTAATTCATCAATAATTTCACTTATTTCCTGAATTTCAGGTGGCTTAAAAATAGAGATAATAGGAAAGTTTCCTGATATATAATCCAGGGGTACACCATTACCAGTAGGGATATTATTAGCTAATTTATGACCAACATTAACAAAACATTTGTTAAATTTTTGAGCTATGTCAAATGGATAATTAAAAGAATTGTCGCCATCCACAAAGTCTGAAGGTAGCTCCGAATTAGTCTTTTCTCTTTGCAGCAACTGATTTATTACTTTCCATGTGGATTTAATATCAATTGAACATTTCTTAAATAGAATCCTAAATTCTGTAAGATTTATAAACGCCATAGGTGAGAGGAGTGGGATTTAAAACATATTTTCTATAGAGTTTGTTCTTTATCCTCAACATTTTCCATAAACTAGCTGTAAACCAAGACTTATTAGAGTCTTGACTGAATTTCTTCGCAGAACTAATGACTGGAAAGCATTTATTAAAACTAGAACTAATAACAGTCATAAACTGTTGATATGCTCTGTCAGCATCATATTCCTTATACAGATCATCCCAAGAAGTACTAGAAATCAAATCTTTAAATTTAGAAATATTTTCTCTTTTATTTTCTCATAATTCTCTTTTGCTGTATTTCTTTTGATAGTTTAACCCTGTTAACCCTAATTTCAGAATAGTGAAATATAGGAAAATGATCAGACAAGTCTGAACATAAAACACCAGATTTAATTCCTTCACTTAGAGAATTTGTTAAAATGTTATCAATTAAAGTTGCTGAATTTTCTTTAACTCTTGTAGGTTTGTGAATAAGAGGAAAATAATAACTAGAATAAAGAATATTAAGGAAATCTGCAGTAGGAGTATCAAATTTATTTTTTAAGAGATTTATGTTAAAATCACCTAAAATATAACAATATTTATGCTCATTGTTTATCAAATCAAGTAAATTGGCCAAAATATCATTAAAATCTTGAATACTGGAATCAGGTGCTCGGTAAATAACACCAACAATAATATTTCTTCCTCCAGGACCAATTAAGAGCTCAACAAATAAGTGTCCCACATCGATTCTATCTGATTTTAAGACAAGATCATCCCTAATTTTAAATTTATAATCTTCATGAATAAACAAAGATACTCCACCTCCCAACCTGTTCTTTCTAACATAATGAACCGAGTTATATTTGAATAATTTAAACATTTCTTTCGAATTTTCATTTAACCATGTTTCAGATAAAGCAATAATAGAAAACTGATGTTTAAGTAAAGATAAATAATGAATAGAATTATCATAATTCCTAGATAAACTTCTTATGTTCAAATGAAAAGTAGAAAAAACATTAGAAGGCAAAGATCTACATAAATCATTAAACTGATTTTCAGTATAAAAACTACAAAAGTTTGAAGCATTCAATGATGAAAAAAAATTTAAATCTGGGTCAACATCAAAATTATAAGAATCAACTATAGTAAAATCAAAAGGCTTCAAAAACAAATTTGTTGGAATCAATAATGTATATAAAGTAGTATACAATAAATGTGATTAACTAATCAAAATACAATAAATAGTTGATAAATCTATTGAGCCAAACTCTGAACACTTGCCTTCCTTTGTTTTGGTGGATTTTAGATAGGTGGATGAACAATAAGTTTGTCGTATTTCAGATATGCAATATCACCTCGTTCTCAGGCTGCCTTCGTTGCTGGAAGTAATTCTCTCCTTCTTTGCCGGATGGTTTCAGGGAAGTCCTCATTAATAAAAATGCCAGAGCCCTTTAAGTTCTTTGCTTTATCCAAAACTGCAAGTTTATCCTTCAACTGCAAAAATCTGACAACAATAGGTGGGGGCTTCTCTGATGTTACCATTGACTTCCCAACTCTATGAGCCCAATCCAACTCTATTTTCCGATGATCCAGCTGTAATTTTTCACTGAAGAGTTTTCTCACTTTTTCTTCAGATTCAGACACCTTTTCTCTTACAGACTCCTTAATGCCTTCCACAACAATATTATGGCGTCTTGACTGGCCTTCCAAATATTCTGTCTTGTCTGAAATTGTGATCAAACTTTTGCAGACTGTGTCCAGATCTGTCCTGGTTTCATTACAATTTGAAGACCACGTCTTACATGAAAATTTAAGATCATCAAGTTCTTTTTGAGTCATTTCTAGACTCACCTTAAAATCATAGACTTGCTTTGACAGGTCATCAATCCTCCTGTTTGAAGAATCAACTATGATTTGTACACAAGTTTTGAAACTTCTTTCTTGTTGTTCGAGCAAGGTTCTGTAGCAGTCTTTTTGCTGTTCCAACAGTTCACGCACTTGCGCCATGGTAACATATTCCTCGGTGCTGTTGTTTGTAGCCTTGGGTGGCATGGTTTGGTCAACAAGGCCTATTAGGCCCAAAGATCTCCTAAAGCCAAAATCCTCCATAAAGTACAAATAAAGTCCACAATTTTGCAATTTAAAGTAGATTGGACTCTTCTTAACACAATCTTCAAAAGAAAAATTTTACTTTAGGCAGGATTCTTCAGATTCTTGTTTGATTGAAAACCTTACACAAGTTCAGAAAAACACTGCGGCACCATGCGGCAATCATTACAGCTCCTTTGCTCTAAACACTAATTAGCAATTAACAGTTAGCACAAATGGGGCGGCTTTGTGTCATTTAGTGTTTGTTTTAAGTAAATAATACTTATTTCTACTTCACTGTAGTGTAATTTGGAGACGTCATGTGTTTTAACAAAACATACTGCTGGTGATAGGCTGCTTGCTCCAAGGTAGGTTTGTCGAGGTAAATTATTGGGTTCTGTTTAGGATTAATGGTAGGCCTAATGACTATGTTTTTACTCCCAGCTAATTTGTATCTTTGACGTACCGGCTGTTGTTCATACAAATATCGTTAATCGACATATACTACTTCGGTAGGTGATCTTTTTTATAGTTTAGTTGAGTTGAATAACTTTTTTGTTTTTGTAGTAATGTTGGTTTTGACTAGGCTCGATTGCATGTTCGGCTGTGTGTTCGTTGTCGGGGGAACGAAGATTTCCGTCAGTACTCCCCCGCACTTCAGGCAGCACTGCTGATTGGTTCTGGTTTTGTTTCACTTTGCTTTTTTTTTTTTTTTTTTTTTATTGTATGATCATTATCGATATTTTTTTTTTCTCTTTTTTTGTGGGTTTGTCATTAATCATTTGTTTCCATTTTGTTTTGCTTTCCCCACATTCCCGGCTGGTGTGAGCCCAATATGATTTTGGGTTGTGACATGCCCTTGTTGAAGGCCATGTGAGCTCTTTGGGTCTACAATTTTTTTTTTAAATTCCTTTAGTGGGGTTGAGTTGTTTTGAGAGAAATATCGTGCTACCGCCTATTTGGCTCTTTCAGTCTTTTTGGGCTTAAGCTGTTATGCACCTGGCTGTGGGAATTTGTTTGTGAATTATGTTTATCATCCCTCCCCTTTTTTTGTTAATATTTCATTGAAATAAGGTTAGCCTTTGAGTTTATGTAAACTGTGGTTAACTGTTCTGTTTGTCTGTTTTGTTATCTATAGATGTGGAGCGCTGTGAGCAGACAGGCTCGCTTCTTTGTGCTGTGTTGGTGGTGGCCTCTTTTCCTCACCGAGTGCCGTGCTTGTCACCTACACCTACACATCTTTAGGGTGTGAAGAGTGCATGTATGCTGGAGTGGTGTGGGGTTTCTTGGGCCCATTGCTGTTATAGCTAGCCTGCTCTTTCCTCACTGGGAAACCTCCGCCCTGTAGTATTGTTCATTAATTTTTGTTTTTTTGTATGTGTTTAATTTGTTCCTCTGACCATTGACTGTTATCTGTGTAATGTGTTTTAGATTTTGTCTGACTTGGTCTAGATTTTTTTTTAAATTATAGTTGTGTGTGAATAAAGATTTGATGCAGTCAACATGGGACTGCATTACCTCCTGCAACACCTTGACAGAGCAGGGACTTATGCAAGGATCCTGTTTGTGGACTTCAATTCGGCTTTCAACACCATCATCCCGGAGCGCCTCCTGACCAAACTAACACAGCTCTCTGTGCCCACCTCCATCTGTCAGTGGATCACCAACTTCCTGACAGACAGGCAGCAGCTAGTGAGGCAGCGAAAATTCACATCTAGCACCTGCTCAGTCAGCACTGGTGCTCTTCAGGGATGTGTGCTCTCCCCACTACTATTCTCCCTCTACACAAATGACTGCACCTCCTCAGACCCCTCTGTTAAGCTCCTGAAGTTTGCAGATGACACCAGTCTTTGGCCTCATCCAGGACGGTGATGAGTCTGCATACAGAAGGGAGGTTGAGCAGCTGGCTGTCTGGTGCAGTTAAAACAACGTGGAGCTGAACACGCTCAAAACAGTGGAGATGATAGTGGACTTCAGGAGGAACCCCCCCGGCACTGCCCCCACTCACCATCCTGGACAGCACTGTCGCCACTGTGGAGTACTCCAGGTTCCTGGGCTCTACCATCTCACAGGACCTGAAGTGGGAGACCCACATAGACTCCATCTTGAAAAAGGCCCAGCAGAGATTGCGCATCCTTTGCCAACTGAGGAAGTTCAACCTGCCACAGGAGCTGCTGACCCAGTTCTACTCAGCTGTCATCAAGTCTGTACTGTGCACTTCAATTACTGTCTGGTTTGGTTCAGCAACCAAATCAGATATAAGAAGACTTCAATGGACAGTCCGAACTGAGGATTATTGGTGCTACCCTGCCCACCCTACAGGACCTATATTCATCCAGAGTGAGGAAATGGGCAGGTAAAATCATTTCAGACACCTCGCACCCAGGCCATCCTTCCTTGGTCATATACCATCATCACTTAAACATGGCTTATTAAAGTTAAATAAATGGTAATTAAGAGCTTTTAAATATTATTATTATTATTATTATTTGTAATTTGTATTATTATATGTATCGCTGTCTTATTGGTATGTGTGCTCTGGAAGATTCATACCAAGTCAAATTCCTTGTGTGTGTGAGTGTACTTGGCAATAAGAGCTCTTTCTGATTCTGATTTCTATTTTTGGTATTGGAACCCACGTCTCTAGCCTTTTATTTCATCGTATAATGAACCTGTGACCTTTTGGGTTAATATCTATGTGGTCAGAATATGTCCCTGGGTGTAATTCCCCAGGTGGCATAGTTTTTACCACATTGGTCTTGTTTTTTCTATAACCCCTATTATAACCCCACTTACCTTTTTATACAAAAAATCAAATGGAGGAAAACGGGCCAACTCAGTCAATGAATCTTAAACAGTAGCTTAAATAGGCATTGGGTTAAGTTTAGATCTCACCTGCCATTGAGCTGGATGCGATCTGCCAAGTTGGACAGCTGGTCTGGTAGACGACGCTGTTTAATTACACCTTCTGGACTGACTGACACTTCACACAGAGAATAGGTCTCAGGAGCAGCAATGAGTCCAAACTCCTTAACTACATGCAAGACCACATCCTTAGCCGTTGTGTCTTTGCTGATGATGATGTAGCAACTCTGTTGGTCTGCTCTAAAAACACGTATCACCTGATCTGGAACATCTGTTCATGGAAAAGAAAAGAAAAAACCATCCTTCCTTGGTCATATAACATCACCACTTAACCATAGCTTATTAAAGTTAAATAAATGGTAATTAAGAGCTTTTCAATACAATAGGTCAGCACAGCTAGAAACAATATGCTAAAGTGACTGAGTACATAGGTCCCTGGCATGTGACGGGCCCTCGAAGATCCTGAAATTATTTCACAAATGTGAAATTGCATATATACCGCGTCTGTGCTACTTCTCTGTTTGTTCCTCACTTGTTTGACCAGCTCCAGCACGTCTGTGTACATGCCTCCCACGAGCACAATATACACGCAATTTGCATGATTTGATTGGTTGTCTAGGAGTGATTCCAAATGCTAATTGGCTGTGAGGGAGAGCAGACTCAGTGAAGAGTCACAAAGCAGTCATCTCAGTGTAGTGATTTTTCGAGTCGCGATGCGCACAAAGTCCAAACAAAAATCGGGATACCAGAAAAGAAAGTCAGGGGAAACCACTCCTCACAAATTTCTTTCCAAAGAAAGCAGGTAAGAACAAAATTGTTGGAGGCAACAGTTCATACACAATGTGATTCAGAGTGCTGCATTAACACAGATGTATATAACATCTGCATTAACGTAAATGTATATAACGAGCTTGAGACAAATCTCTATTTATATTGAAGGATAGCACAATTCATACACAAATCTGATTAAAAAATGCCGAAGTAACATGTAAGTAATACGTAAAGTGAAAATCTGATTCAAAGTGCTGCATTAACATAGATGCAAATAACACAATTTTATGTTGTACTACACGTTTACATGTTATACACCGTGTAATGTACGTGTTGTACTATACGTTTACATGATGTACAGTATTTTTTTAATACTGTTGGTTTAAATATTACATCAGTAATTCGCCAGTGATTACTCTACCAGTGAGTGCTATTTGTATTGTTGCACATTATTATTTGAATAAATAAAGTGCAATAAATAGCATGGATCATGGGATGATGGGAAAGGGACCCCCAGACAGTCTTTGTATAGGGCCCAGGATTCTGTGCTATGCCCCTGATTGCAGTATATACAACTTATTGAACAGGGTTGTCAAAGCACACAGAAACCAAAACTCATACCCAATTTCAACATACCCAAACAAATATACATAAGCCAAAGATGAAAAGGAGAACTAAACAAAAGGACTCATACTCACAGTAGAGCCTAGTTGCTAAAAAGCAAGAAAAGTTTGCTGGAGATGAAGTGAATGGAAAAAGATGATGATGATGGAAAAAAAATTGTAGCAGGCCTGGCCTCATGACCTTGGTAAAGTGCATCCTTCTCTTGATCTGGGAGATTCATCACAACTCAAATGTGTATTTACAATTTATTAGGGCTTGAGATGTGCCAATGCTACAGTTAACAGTCAGGATTCTACTTTTAATGATCTTCCAATCAACACTATAAACTCTTGCATCTAGACCTGAGCTAGTGACCATATAGGTAATAACCACAGCAAATGATTAAGCCACATGCAAAGAAATGCTGTAAAGCAAAGATGCCTTGAAAAATAATGTAATCGAACATTTCTACATTTATAAAGAGCAGTAAACAGAAATAATAAAAATCACAGAAATGGATGAAGTGGATAAAGGCTTATGTCTCAGTATGGACAATTTTCAGAGTAATCATGCTGAAGGTCCAGCCATAGCTTCAGTTGAGTCAGCTTGTCTAGAGATCATGGAGATGGCCTTGGTCACTTATTGTACATAATTCTTCAGCAGTGATCATAATAAACGTCCAAAATATTAATTTGTCTATGTCTGGCAATGGTGCACACTTGAATGAGTTTGAGGCAGGATCAGCCAGACTTAAGAGCTGAAAATGCGACTCTGAAGTATATGATCAGAGAGCCAGGTGGATGGAAATCTAATGCCCAACTCACAGATGTTTGTGAGTTTCTGGGATTTATACTAAAGAGTGATGAGGCAGGTCAGTGTTCCTGACTCTCCTCATTCAGTGCTAAAAGATGAGTCATGGGCTGGAATTCAATTTCCCCCTTTTTTTCTGAAACATGGTAACCCTCCTCACAGACTTTAGGAAGCTGTTCCTTAAAGATCAGTGTTAAAGTAAAAACCTTGCACTGCAACTATTTTTTTGGTTTGTCCAGCAGGATCCCAGTTCCGACAATTTGCAAGCTTTCTAAAAAAAAGAAAAAAAACCCCCACCTGAATACTCCACCTGTTTTTTGTATCTACACCGATCAGCCATAACATTAAAACCACTGACAGCTGAAGTGAATATCATTGATTACTGCATTACAATGGCACCTGTCAAGGGTTGGGATATATTAGGCAGCAAGTAAATAGTCAGTTCTCGAAGCTGACGTGACAAGGGGAAATTGTGATGGCTAGATGACTGGGTCAGAGCATTTCCAAAACGGCAGGTCTTGTGAGGTATTCCCAGTATGCAGTGGTTAGTACCTACCAAAAGTAGTCCAAGGAAGGACAACTGGTGACAGGGTCATGGGCGCCCAAGGTTCATTGATGCGCGTGGGGAGCAAAGGCTAGCCCATCTGGTCCAATCCCACAGAAGAGCTATTGTAGCACAAATTGCTGAAAGAATTAATATGAATGCTGGCTATGATAAAAAGGTGTCAGAACACACAGAGCATTGCAGCTTGCTGCATATGGGGCTGCGTTGCGCAGACCGGTCAGAGTGCCCATGCTGACCCCTGTCCACCGCACCTACAATGGGTACGTGAACATCGGAAAGGGACCATGGAGCAAAGGAAGAAGGTGGTCTGGTCTGATGAATCCACATCATGTGGACGGTCGGGTGTGTGTGTCGCTTACCTAGGGAAGAGATGGCAACAGGATGCACTACGGGAATAAGGCAAGCCGGCAAAGGCAGTGTGATGCTCTGGGCAATGTCCTGCTGGGAAACTTTGGGTCTTGGTCTTTCAATTCAATTCAGTTTTATTTGTATAGCGATTTTAACAATGGACATTGTCACAAAGCAGCTTTACAGAAATAAATACATTCAAGTTAAATTTTAAAAGTATGAATTTATCCCTAAGGAGCAAGCAAGGAATCGTGGCAAGGAAAAACTTGCTGAGATGATATGAGGAAGAAACCTTGAGAAGAACCAGACTCAAAACGGAACCCATCCTCATCTGGGTGACAACGGATAATGCAATTATAAATAAATCCCTTATATAACTCTGTACTACATGGTCAAATAGTGCAACCAGGAAATTCATTACAGTTTTCACATGAAGTCTGTTTTGTTGAACTTATCCACTGTTCACTGATGGAGACATAGCATCATAGCATAACTGTTCATATGAATTGGGGTCCAAAGCCATCTTCATGGTTTTAGCCGGTCTTTCAGCAGGATAATGCACCATGCCACACTGCAAAAATTGTTCAGGAATGGTTTGAGGAACATGACAAAGAGTTCAAGGTGTTGACTTGGCCTCCAAATGCCCCAATCGAGCATTTGTGGGATGTGCTGGACAAACAAGTCCAATCCATTGAGGCCCCACCTCACAACTTGCAGGACTTAAAGGATCTGCTGCTAACGTCTTGGTGCAGATACCACAGCACACCTTCAGAGGTCTTGTGGAGTCCATAGCTCAACGGGTCAGAGCTGTTTTTGGAGGCAGGCACAAGTGGGACCTACACAGTATTAGGCAGGTGGTTTTAACGTATACATATACACACACACAAACACACACACAGTATATGTTTGGATTAAACAGATAATGTTTCCTATACGAATATACTGTACATTGATCAGCCATAACATTAAAACCACCAGCCTAATACTGTGTAGGTGAGCAGCAGTTGTGAGTGGAAACGCCTTGCTGATGAGACAGGTCAAGATGTCAGGGGAGAATGGCCAGACAAGTTTGAGCTGACAGGAAGGCTAGAGTAACCCTTTACAAATGGGGTGAGAAAAAAACATCTCAGAATGCACACCTTATCAGTGGGTCTGTAACTGACCGGATGGTTCTACAACAGTAGAAACAGGTTCCACTACTGTCATCCAAGAACAGGAATCTGAAGCTACCGTGAGCACAGGCTCCCCGAACCTAGACAGTTGAAGACTTGAAAAAGACCAATGTTTTTCCAACATTCAACTGCGTCTCCTCTCCTGCTCGGGATTGTATTTTGTATTTCAAATAACAAGGAAGTATTTCTTATCCTAACTGTCATATTTGGAATTAGGAAAATGGTCACTATACACCTTTATTCACTTACATGCTAGCCGCAAGTCTAAACATAGGCCTTTGATACAATGCTTCTATAATATCCTTGTTAATAATATGCAACAATTTTTTTTCACATTCACTTGAAATTAGTTTTAAAGTGAACAGGAAGTGGTAGGCCTCACCAGTGGTGTTTGAGAAGCTGAGTGCGCTGGTTGTTGGCTGCAGTAAATCAGGGCTGCTGGAGGACAGACTGCCCATGATGGCCACACTGTGCCTGCACTGTTTTGTGCCGACAATGCTATCATCCTGAGACTGGCTTATGCCTGCATCACTAAGAGTAAGAGAAAAAAAAAATATACACATACATATATATATATATATATATATATATATAGAGAGAGAGAGAGAGAGAGAGAGACACCTTTAGCATGACTAAGATGCATACAGTAACATTTAGATAGTTTGGGTTGTCAGTCTCCTAGTAATTCATCTTGAGATTGACGTTTGCTGAATACACATGCAACATGAGCTTGATGACCATGTCTAAAATCATGCGTCACAAAAACACAGGGACAAATTCATTTACCATGAACACAAACAGATGTAGTCACATTCTGTCATAATACCCACAGTGAGAGAAGGACAAGAGTATGTGACATTCATAAATGGATCTATACACTGACACTTGGCAAAACAAACTATTTTATAAAATGTGTTAAACTAGTTAAACTAGTCTATTCTTCTTGGCCTATATGTGATGAAGTAGGCTAGGGATGTAAACCTCAGGCTTCCACATGATATGATATGATATGATTTCAATTCATAATGCAATGATTTAATATTTGTCAGTACCACTGATTCTGCTACACATCAGTTTAAAATATGCATTTTTTACACAACAGCACACCAGTTGTTTTTCCTTTTTGATAATATTCAATTTATAAGCAATTATAATCAACAATATCAGATTTATGATTCTTGCATCTATTAATTTAAGTCATTGCCTTTTAAAATGATGCATCGATCCAAATTGTTGGATTGTTACACACCTATTAGATTCTATTCTTATGGAAGAAGCATGTCTCTTTACAAACAAACAAATTATTAATTTGTTTATATTTTAGCAGACAGAACCAACTATATTTGCTGTAAAATATTTTGGGTACGTGCAAATAATAATATCTGTGGGAGTGGGCAGGACTGGTCAAACTTTCTGTGAGAATGAAGGGGAATGGATTTTTAAACAACGTATTTATTTTGACCTAATTGCTTATTGCACTTTATAACAAGAGACTGAAGCTCTTTTATGTTTTTTTGCTTGTGTCAAATGTCCTATGTTCAGACTACTGAATCATATCTCCATGTGTGAGCGTACGTAAGTGGTCTGTGTTTTTGGTGTAGCTAATTTGAAGCCAAAAGCAATTTTCCATAAATGGACAATGAAAGTATCATTCAATCAATGATGTAAAAAACTGTCAACCACAAATCGCCCCCCACCCCCACCCCCACACGCACACCTGAAGTTCATAACCATAAGCCCTTCATAACCAATCTGCAAAATACTGCTTTGGAATGCAGAGAAAGTAGGAAAAGCAAGGGGGAGAGGAGGAGTTGAAGAAGAGGAAAGAGACAGAATGATATTGCACATTGTAAGAGAGAAAGAAAAAGTAAAAAGAGAAAGAGAGCTAAGTGAGAGTTTCTCTTACCCTAACAGTCCCCTGTGTATGTGAAGTCAGTCGTAAAAACAGGAGACAAGTGACCATGAGTAAAACACAAGCATTATGCAAAGCACAGAGCAATATAAACAGCGTTGACAACGCCCATGCACACAAAACATGGTGTTTGACCCTCAGACACAGGTGCTTTCTGTGATTTTATTTCTGTCCAGTGGCCTTGCCCATAATACAGTAGTATTAATAGAACAATAACAAAAATAGTAATTATTCTGCCAATATTTGATTGAAATATTTGTAGTAATTGCCATATAGTTCATACAGATCCAAACATATCACAAATTAAATTAATATCAGAAGTGTCCCCATTCCTTTGAGTGCTAATTTGAGATTCATGGTCTTTTAAAATACACACACACACACACACACACACACA
>CM040468.1:14915882-14931217 GCA_022758105.1 Pangasianodon gigas | reverse complement strand
CTTCCTCATATCATCTCAGGGAGTTTTTCCTTGCCACCGTCGCCACTGGCTTGCTCATTAGGGATAAATTCACAGTGATAAATTCAAATATTTACAATATATTTTTGTGAATCCATTTATTTCTGTAAAGCTGCTTTGTGACAATGTCCATTGTTAAAAGCGCTATACAAATAAAATTGAATTGAATTGAATTGAATTTCAGTATGGAGTCATTTTTTCCCAAAAAGTAACCCAACATTCATGGGAGTAGACCAGGTGGGAAAAAATAAATACACCCTTCCTACTTCCACAATCATTAAGAGAATAATTAGCAGGTACTAGCAGGCACAAGATTAGTTAATCATCAAGAAGTGTGACTATCTCTATAAAAGCAGAACTTTTGGCAGTTTGGTGTTCTGGAGCACTCAGGTGTTTGTCTACATCATGCCAAGAAGAAAGGACATTGGCCATGACCTCAGAGAAGCAATTTTGCTGCTCATCAATCTGGGAACTGACTGGTAAAATATGGCAGGAGAACTGGAAACTAAGGCAGGAGATTGTTCTAATCTCCAAACAATTTGAAATTCACCATTCTATGGTGAGAAGGATTGTTCACAAATGGAGAGCCTTTAAGACAGTAGCCAATCTTCCCAGGAGTGGGCGTCCCAGCAAATTCAATCCAAGGTCAGACTAATGCTCAGAGAATAAAGAAAAACCCAAGAGCCACATCATGTGACCTACAGGCCTCTGTAAGCACATTAAATGTTTATGTTCATGCAAGCACAATCAGAAAAAGACTGAACAAGTATGGCTTTTATGGAAGGCTGGCTAGGGAAAAGCCCCTTCTCTCCAAAAAGAATAAGGCAGCACGACTTCAGTTTGCAAAATTGCATCTGAACAAACCATAAATGTTCTGGAACAATACCTTTTGGCCTGATGAGACCAAAGTGGAGATGTTTGGTCATCATGCACAACACCATGTTTTGCAAAAATCAAATACAGCGTATCAACACAAACACCTCATAACAACTGATTTGGGCTTGTTTTGCAGCCACAGGACCTGGGAAACTTACAGTCATTGAGACAACTATGAATTCCACTTTATAAAAGAATATTCTTGAGACAAATGTGAGGCCATCTGTCCAGCAACTTAAGCTGGGCCGAAATTGGGTCATGCAACAGGACAATGATCCCAAGCACACCAGCAAATGTCCAGACCTCAACCTCATTGAGATGCTGTGGTGGGATCTTAAGAGAGCTGTGTATAAATGAATGCCCTCAAACATCAATGTACTGAAGCAATGTTGTAAAGAAGAGTGGGCCGAAGTGATGTGAGAGTCTGATAAACTCCTACCAGTTACTTCTAGTTACTCTTGCTAAAGGTGGAAGCCTCCTCACTCGGCTAGATCATAAAGTTCCTCACCAGCCTCCACCAAAAACTCAACATCAGGCTCTTCTTGATCTGTGCAACAAGCAACAGCTGCGCTTCAAAGCCCTCACAGGAGAAGGCTGAGAGCCAGTGGGCACTCCAGAAGCTGCTGCAGCCCACCACATCCCAAGTTGTGTCCCCCGTCACCATTCCACACCTGGTGCTCAACAATATGGCCTCCACTGACAACCCAGATGCCTTCTTGGGGCTTTTCGAGCATGCAGCAGCTGCGCGGGAATAGCCAGAGGACTAATGGGCTCTCTGACTCCTTCCCTTGCTATTGGGGGAAGCCCAGTTGCCACCCAGCAGCTGCCATCATGGACACAGCTAGAGTATCCAAGTGTAAAGAGGATGGTCCTGCAGTTGATCAGATACCAGAGGAGCACCACTGACGCTTCTGGTCACTACAGCTCCCCGAGGTCAGCCGCCCCTTCACCTACGCGCAGCAGCTGAAGGACTCCTGTTGTCGGTGATTGATGGTGGTGGAGTGGGACATGGAACAGATCATCTAGTTGGTGGTACTGGAGCAATTCCTTGCTCAACTCCTGACAGAAATGGCAGAGTGTGTCCATTGCCACCAGCCCACTTCCCTTGACGAAGCCGGTAAGCTGGCAGAGGATCAACTGGTGGAGCTCCCTGGTTCAGGCAATTCTCTCTTTCCTTCCTCTCTCTCCCTTCTCCGTACTCCTTCCCCAGTACCAGCTACCTGGAACCGAGGTGTTGGGGCCCCAAAACCAGCCCCCCGAACCCGGGTTTCTCCCTGCTTTTCCTCCCCCCTTCTCTTCCTTTACTGATGTCTCCCCCAGCTCCCTCTCTCTTCTCACAGGTTGAATCTTCCATGCCCAACAGGA
Organism: Pangasianodon gigas; assembly: GCA_022758105.1. Taxonomy (NCBI): domain Eukaryota; kingdom Metazoa; phylum Chordata; class Actinopteri; order Siluriformes; family Pangasiidae; genus Pangasianodon; species Pangasianodon gigas. Next base: position 14,928,958 of record CM040468.1, on the reverse strand, counting down.
CTGGGGCAAAGCCCTGGCAGGTTTGCTGGTGTGGCGGGGAAGCCAGGCATGTCCAGGATCAGCATTCCCTCATGGAAGCAGGAACACAGATCTTGATCACTGATGTGCTGCAGGACTCCCCGGCTCAAGCAGGAACAGGCATAGAGGTGGAGGTTAGTCCTTGCCTCACCCATCCACTAATTCTTTGGACGAATTGGCTAGGATTTCAGGCATTAGTACAAGAAATGTTTGTGGATAGGTCCTGCAGGAGCGAGGCATGGTGTGGAATGTGCGCAGCATTGGCTGGGGAGGCAGTGCCGGGGCTGTTGACATCAGCTCTGTGTCAGGGGGACACGGAGGGTGGGGAGGGCTCTGTCCTGCCACCCTTTGCAGGGATTACCCCCAGGGATTTCCCCTTGGAGCTGTCTCATTATGATGCGGCTCATCATAATCCCATGGCTGGGCATTTGGGGCAGGATAAAACACTAAACCGCCTCATGGCCCATTTCTATTGGCTGGGTATTCGAGGCAATGTTCACAGGTGGTGTGTGGCATATTGGCATTTGGTGAATCCGTTAGCCATCCCAAAAGCGCTATTGTGCCCTCTTCCCTTAATCAAGGTCCACTTCAAAAGATTTGTCATTCTTTCCTCGTTGGGCCATTACAACGAACTGCACAAGGGAATCGCTTTGTGTTAGTTCTAGTGGACTACACAACATGATACCCAGAAGCCGTGGCTCTCCACAACATCTCAGCACTTAGAGCTGCGGAGGCACTCCTCCATGCTATCTCCCGAGTTGGGGTCCCGAAAGAGATCCTGACTAACCAGGGCACATACTTTATGTCACGCTCACTTTGTGAACTGTACGAAATATTAGGGAATAAATCGATTCACACCACCATTTACCATCTGCAAACAGATGGACTGGTCAAACGGTTTAATCAAATGCTTAAAAACATGATTCATAAGTTTGTTCATGATGATGATCGGAATCGGGATAAGTGGGCAAACCCCTCTTGTTTGCAGTATGAGAGGTCCCACAAGCCTCCATGGGGTTTTACCCATTCGAATTACTGTAAGGGAGCAAGTCTCATGGCGTCTTAGACGTCATTAGGGAAAATTGGGAGGAGGAACCTTCTAGCAGCAAAAATTAAATTCACTACTGTTCTGGACCTGAGAGCAAAATTCCACTCAATTCATCCCGGGCCCTTGTGGATACCACCTCTCCCCAACCCAGACAGCGGGTTGCCAGGTTGCAAGGGGAATTTTCCAATGTGTTTTAGCCAATATCCAATCGCATGGACCTAATAGTGCACCACATCGAGAATCCTCCAAGTGTGGTTGTATGCAGCCACCCATACAGGTTACCTAAACACAAACAAAACATGGTTCAGCATGAATTCAAGGCTATGCTTGACATGGGAGTAATCGAGGAGTCCCACAGTGACTTAAGCAGCCCTGTGGTTTGGTGCCCAAGGCCAGTGGGTCAGTCCATTTGTGTGTGGACATTTTTGTGTGGAAGTTTAGTTTAGTTTAGTTACTCCAATTTGTCACCCTTCTGTTTGGTTTGTTTGGAGCCCCAGCAATGTTTCAAGTGTCTGATGGACAGAATACTCTGCCTGCAAAATGCATATGCCACTGCTTATTTAGACGATATTATCAATTACATTAATGATTGGCAGTGGCATTTACAAGATCTGAGAGCTGTCCTGAGATCCTTGAGATGGGCAGGACTCACAGTAAATCCAAAGAATTGTGCAGTTGGGTCAGTGGAAGTACAGTATCTGGGCTCATACTTGGGCCATGGGCAGGTGCTTCCCCAAATTGATAAGACAGCAGCGATTGCGATCTGCCCCTTTACCCTCTGTTGTGATCACGCCCCACTCCAATGGCTCCACTACATGAAAGATGCCAATGTGCGGATGGCTGGTTGGTATCTGGCAACTCAAATTTGAGATTGTCCACAGGCCTGGGGCACAGATAGTGGTGGCGGATTACCTCTTCCACCAGGGTGGGGGGAGTCAGCTGCAGGCCAACTTGAACAGGGCAAAAGCCGCGAGCTAGTGACAGCCCCTTTTCTGTTGGTTTGTCTTTTTTGTTGAGTTTTTGAAAGTGTGCTGAAAAAGCGCAGTGTAGATAAATGTGAGCCCGGAGCTCTGCTAAAAGTCTTCCTCCATACACCGGGTTCTACAAGGTGGTTCTACATGTTACTGAATTATAGTGTGTACTTATTTTTTCCACACCTGGTTTCTGAATGCCGGCTTACTTTTTGGAAAAAATGACTATATATTGTAATCTGTTGTGTTATTTTTTTGTTGTCACCTGAGGTTATTTGTTTGTTTATCAAAGTTGGTGAGGACCAAACAATTGTTATTTAGGCCCTGTTAAATAAAAACATAGATTTAAGGAGGGTGTCCTTTCTTTTTCCCATGACTGTAATTACACATATTACCAAATATTCAAGAGCTGGCAAAATTGGGACTATGGTCACTATGATGATCAATTAATTTTTTTTCCCACCCATGACTGGAAGAGGGACAGGGACTAATGCAGCTAGTTCAGACATTTTCACATACATAAAGATATCTACAAAAAGCAAAATCTACAAAAAGAGAAGAATGTGTTATTACATTGTTAAACATCCATTCTAAATTGTAGATAATTTTGCTACAGTATTGCATAACACTTTAGGAAAATGTGTCCAGAAGTAGTAGTTTACACAGTAGCAAATCAGTAACACTGACGGAATGTATCACCAAAAATTGTATCCTGGCTAAATAAATAAATAAATAAAATTACATAATGTTAAAGTCTCCATTTAAATTTCACTTAGTTCTGGGGAAAAAAAATCAAGGGCATTTTGAGGTAGTTAATATTGCATCAAAATGAATAGCCTCACCCTGATGACTATGTGGCCCTTGCATGTGCCACTGCGATCCAGCTCACGATGCTCTTTTACCATGACAATCTCACCTTCTTCTTCCACCTTGTGCATGTTTTTCTCCACGTGGTTGAGGATGCGCCAGTAGTCCTCCTGGGCAATGCACACCAACTAAGCCAAACCAACATGAGACAGCAGCTTGAATTTGGAGTAGAGCATGTCATTCTGCAAACAGCACTCATACACCAGAACAATTTTATAACTCTTCCATAGCTTAAAGAAAATTTTCCAGGACCACATATTTTGCTTTTTTATCATGAATAAACCTTTCATTTGCCACAATACAATCATAAGATGCTTGCATGATACAGAGCAGTGTTATTTGGTTTATTCTTTGGGCCAGTACATTATACAATTTTCCAAGACTCCAGTTCTGGAAAATGAAACTTAATTTTATTGACTTTTCAAATTTTTCCAGGACAATGGGCATGTGCAACATACAGCCACTCCAACAGCAGCCTAGTGGAGCCATAGTGGCATAGCACTAAAATAGCTTAAGGAACGAAAACTCTGGTCTCACCAGATTAACTTACACAGCCTAGGTCAAATGCCCTGGAGGACATCATTAGAGGAAGTGAATTCAGCAAACATTGCTTTTATGTAATTGGGCAGGTAGAGAACCCAAGAACAAGAAGTTGCTGCTTTGTTTTCAGGTACAACTATTTCTATGAGATCTAGATATTTGTTTATTCCTGCTTTAGCTATCATCATTCTGAGGTTTGCATTTTTGCTACACTGTAAAAAATGAATAAGGGGTCGAGTAGATTGTATTAAAACTATGAATTAATTAAATAATAAGTATTTTTTAAATAAATAAAGATAAATTAAAAATTAAAGATAAAGAAATCTTTTTGAGTAGTTTACATGAAGGTGTTTGAGTAATCTGGTAAAAATATTAATCACTAGAGTGCACTGGAAAACTTAAAATAATAATAATAATAACAATAATAATAATAATAATAATAATAATAATAATAATAATAATAAATTGTGTTTTCCAGTCAAGCCTTTTTAATATCCTTTCATATTTTCATACATATATGTAGACAAGATGCATAGGCTTAATTTCATTTAAGAAATTCAATTACTGGCACCACAATGAATGGAGGTGACTGACATGGGACTGAGGCAGACTATTCCTTTAATTAAATGACAATTTTACAGCTGATAATGAAGCACAAATTGAATGAGTACTGGTGTATGAATAAGATGTACCTGGCAGTCATCCCCTTTTGTGCGCACCTCTCCATTCATACATTGTTTCACCAAGGAGGCAGAGATTCCAAAGCTGTTCCCCATGCAGAGGATTTCGGTTCGGCTTTCTCCATAACTTATCTCTACTGCGCCGTTCAGGATAACATACCATAGATCCAACTAAAAACAACAAAACTCTTGTTACAAATAAGTAACTGTATCATCATATGTCACTAGCAATTGGGCCAAATGGGAACATCATGTTGGGTATGTGTGGCAAGTCAGAATATTTTATCATTAAAAGGGTACTATAGCTAACCATTTTATAAAATAGCATAAGAAACTTGCAATTATTACAATTATTATGATAATGACTAGGTCTTTCATTTACAGTAAACAGACTAATTTAATATTTAGAGCTGGTAAAATCAATTAGCATTTGTCAGTTTATGCTAGCTGAAATTGATTATTTTCACTATTTTTCATTTTTTCAGTGTTGAAAGAGACATGTGACATAGGCAAAGAGACACTCATGCTTACACTAAATGTATTTAAATCTAAGACATTAAAAAGCATACAGACAGCATAGCAAGGGTTATGCCTGAACTGAACTGCAAACTAATTTACTAATGGAGTCCTCCAAATTTACGTTGGAGGACTACATCTTCAAGCAAAATAACACTGTGGGGGCAGGTTAGTGGTTGAGTGTCACTTGTGAAAGTGAAATTGACTTAAAAGCATAGTAAAGGGAAAATAAATAGATCCTCTCATACCACATTTCTTTCACACCTGCCTCATGAGACCTCGTTCTCCTCAGTCGGGGGTTACAAACACATCTTTTTTGCATATTTTTTCAGTGAATATGCAGTTTGGGGCATTTTTATCTAAAAGTGTTTTACTGTAGCCTGAACAGAGACCAGAGAATGCATCCACAAAGTAATATGACCAAAGGACAAATATGAAAAATATCTCAAGTCAAGTCAAGTGGATTTATTGTCATTTCAACCATATACAGCTAGTTAGTACACATTGAAACGAAACAACTTTCCTCCAGGACCATGGTGCTACATAAAACAACACAGAACTACAAGAGACTACACATCACTACAAATAGTGCACTTGCAAACATGTGCAAATAGCACAAGACAGTACAATAACTACCAAAACAGGACAACAGACACAGTAAGAGACAGTGCAGTGCCTTCTAGTACACAGTTTTAGTATGAAAGTGTCAGATATAACATTAGTGCAATAGAGTAACAATATAATAAATTGCTGTGAATGTAAACATAACATACTATGACATAGTATTCGGCAGATAAGCTTATACTATATATGGGCATAGCAGTTATTGGGGTAGCAGCCAGGTAGAGAGTATAGTAATACATATTTTTATGCAATATTGAGAAAACTAGTACTAAAACTGGTACTATTGCCATAATTACAAAAGGTTTTCTAAAAAATGTCACAAGCCTTCAGATCCTGTGAAGACATTTGTGGCAGTGGGGGTGCAGTCGAGTGTCAGCTGTGGATGGAGAGAGAATGTGGGCTCTTATGGGCAACCTAAGTAAAGTCTTTCCTTCCAGTAGAGGCTGTGAGCCAGTCAGAGACGGAGCTGGTGAAACGAATGCAACATACACTTGAACTTGAGTTTGCACTTGAACTTCACACAAGTAGCGAACTGCTTGGGTCTTTGTTGTTTTCCTTGTGTTGCATTCAAAAAAATTAAGAATACAAGGTGTCAAAACTCAGGAAAAGGATGGTGCCATGGAAGCCTCCCCACATGGCAAAATCATCAAGTCCTTCGCAAGCCTCCACCAGAAACATCAAGCCCTCCTTGACCTGCACAATTTTTCATGGACAAAATACTCCTCCCACACAGCACATATGCTGTTGCATATTTAGATTATAGAATTATTTATAGTAATGATTGGTAACAGCATTTACAACATCTGAGAGCCTTGTCTTGTGTGCAATTGGTGTGTAATTGGACATACATTATCAGGGCTTCCACTAGGGTCATGGGCAGGTGGGTCCCCAAATTGACAAGACAGCAGCAATTGTGGCCTGCCCAAGACCCCTGTTGGGGCTGGCTGGCTATTATCATAGGTTTGTACCTAATTATTTTGATGTCACCAGTCCATTGACTGAATTCACTAAATAGGGAGTGCCAGATCCTGTCCAGTGGTGGGAGCCATGCAAATGGGCCTGTAAAACAATTCCGTGGGGGGCCTGCTGTTGCATTCACCAGACTTGTCTCTCCCTTTTGTTCTGTAGACTAATACTTTGGACAGAGGGCTGGGACCATTTTGTTCCTGGTGGTCGAGGGGGAGGTGTACCCAGTGCTGTACATCAAACAGAAACTCTGGGCTAAGGGAAAGCAAGTACAGTATGGTTGAGAAGGAGTGCTTAGCCATCAAATGGGTAGTTACCTTATGATACTACCTATTAGGGCGCCCTTTGACCCTCAGTTCCGGTCAGGCCCTGCACCACCTTAGTATCTGGCACTACAGCCATTTACAGGAAAAATTCTCTTTCAATTCTATGTTTTTATTTATCAGGGGCTAAATAACAACAACTCATCAACTTAGATAAACAAACAAATAACCTCAGGTGACAACAAAATACACAACAGATTTCAATATGTAGTAATTTTTTTCCCAAAAATTAAACAAACATTCAGAAACTAGGTGGAAAAAATAAGTATACCCTTCCTACTTCCACAATCATTAAGAGAGTAATTAGTATCCAGCTGTTACTAATGAAATGTACAAGATTAGTTCATCATCAAGAAGTGTGACTACCTCTATAAAAGCAGAATTTCTGGCAGTTGGTGTTCTGGAGAACTCAGGTATGTGTCTACAACATGCCAAGAAGAAAGGACATCAATCTGGGAAGGTTATAAGGCCATCATCAAACAATTTGAAATTCACCATTCTACAGTGAAAAGGATTGTTTACAAATGGAGAGTGTTCAAGAAAGTAACCATTTGTTGGAAATTAGCAATTTAGATTAAGCTGCCCACATTCTCCACCAAAATATGTAGGGAAACTAGCAGATCAGCTCAGAGGGTGAAATTTTGCAAGCTTAATATTGCAACGACTAATCATCTATTCATCCAGCGATAAGTTGAGATTAGTGTTTTTGTTAATTATGTAAGATAATACCTCCATGGCCACTGGCAATAATATCCTAAATATAGGAAAAACACTATATTAAAAGCACAGTAAGAAGATCAGCGGTTTAAGGCAGTAAATTATAAGCATAGAGACACAAGACACTTGCCTTTAAAATCATACAAGACTTTATTAGACTATTCTAAAACAGAGAAACTAATCTAACACAAACACACACACTCATGCACACACAGAGGTCAGTGAAGAAGGGTTCTGAACAGAGATTGAATAAATCCCTAGTTTCTAGCACTATATTCTATTTCTTAGACTGTGACCTGAGTGAACCATCACTTTATCAATTTTAACCTTTGTTTCATTTAGAAGGGCTTTAAACTTTGTATTAAACGCACCAGTTCAGTGAGAATCTGGAGGTACTGTACTTGCGTTTACATTGTCTCTTTGCGTGGGGATTCCCTCACTGCGTCGTTGTCTGGAGGGCATATCAGCAGAAACACCTCATACCAACTGTCAAGCATGGTGGTGGAGGCGTGATGATTTGAGCTTGTTTTGCAGCCACAGGACCTGAGAAACTTGCACTCATTAAGAAAATGATGAACTCCACTTTATAACTGAATATTCTTGACACAACTGTGAGGCCATCTGTACAGCAGCTTAAGCTGGGCCGAAACTGCGTCATACAATGGTCCCAAGCACACCAGCATATCTACATCTGAATGGCTAAAGAAGAAAATAATCAAGGTGTTTGAATGGCCAAGTCAAAGTCCTCAACCATACTGAGATGCTGTGGTGGGATCTTAAGAGAGTTGTGCATAGACAAATGCCCTCAAATGTCAAACATTACTGAAGTAATGTCGTAAAGAAGACTGGGTCAGAATTTCTCAAAAATGATGCGAGAGACTGATAAACTACTACTACTACAAAAAAAATTATTATTAATTTATTATTAAATTATTGTTGCTAAAGGTTCTACATACTGAATTATAGGGTGTACGTATGTTTATTTTTGGGAAAAAATGACTACATATTGAAATCTGTTGTGGTTTTTTTTTTTTTTTTGCTGTCACCTGAGGTTATTTGTTTATAGAAGTTGGTGAGGACCACACAATTGTTATTTAGGCCCTGATAAATAAAAGTACAGAATTGAAGGAGGGTATACTTTCTTTTTCCCATGACTGTAATTTTGAGGTGGAAAACAGGCTGGGGGCACAAATGGTGGACTTCCTTCTACACACATACACATTATTAAAATAATGCACACTCATGTCAATGCTCATTTTCTATTCATATCATATTTTGACATGTCTCATCACCTTTAATTAGCATTACACTTGACTTTCAGTTTTAGTTTACTCTTCCGGGAGTCTCTTTGAGATCTGGACCAGTCAAAGCTATGGAGCTCATGAATCTCATTTAAATATTCTTTCCTCTCCCTACTTAAGAGTTTGCATTTTTTTTTTATTACCACAGAAAACTAAAACTGTTAAATCTTCGGTTTTCTATATCTTTCAATGCCAAAGGTTTGTGAACCCTTTATAATTTTCTGTATTTCTGCATAAATTTGACTGTTAAAACTGTTAAATCTTCAGTTTTCTATATCTTACATTGCCAAAAGTTTGTGAACCCTCTACTATTTTCTGTATTTCTCCATAAATTTGACCTGAAATGTGATCAGATCCTAAAAATAGATAAAGAGAACCCAATTAAACAAAACATTATAGTTTTTTTTACATTTATTTATTGAGAAAACCTATCCAACATTAAATAACTTTGCCAGAAAAAGTATGGGAACCTTTGCTTTCAGTAACTGGTGTGACCCACTTGAGCAGCAATAACTTTCAGCAAATGTTTCCAGTAACCCTGCACAATGGGTTGGAGGAATTTTGGCCCATTCCTCCTTACAGCAAACTGCTTCAACTCAATGATGATGGTGGACTTCCTTGCATGAACTGCTCTTTTTAGGTCCTTCCACAACATTTCTATTGGTTTAATAGAAGGGTTGGACGTTGACTTGGCCATTCCAAAATGTTAAATTTCTCCTGCTTTAACCATTTCTTTGTAGTCTTACTTGTGTGCTTAGGATCGTTGTCTTGATGCATGACTCATTTACAGTTAAGCTTCAGTTCATAGACAGAAGCTATAGGCTTCTATATAGGCTTCTGGTTTATCCATGTAGTATTGAGCAAACTTCAGAGAGGCAGCAATGCTCTTTTTGGAGAGGAGTGGCTTCCTCCTTGCTATCCTGCCATGCACACAATTCTTGTTCAGTGTTTGCCTGAAACACAGCACCTGCAAAAGCACAAGTACCCTTTAGCCTCAACTGAGGCCGTGGAACTGCAAGGAGTAACTAATTAAAAGACTACAGAGCCCTAGAAGCTGAGTAGAGAGAGAGCAGAAGTACAATGTAGGAGGGAACTAGCCCATTAAGAACTTTAAAAACAAATAAAAGGACCTTAAATTGGATACTGTACTGGACAGGGAGCTAGTGAAGAGAGGCTAAAACTGGAGTGATGTGATCCCTCTTTTTGGTTGCCAGTAAGCAGTGGTGTTCTGAATTAATTGAAGGCGAGTCAGTGCTGACTTACTGAGTCCTATGTACAAGGGATTGCAAAAATCTAAGCGTGAACAGATGAAAGCATTAATGACTTCTTCAAATATACTGGTTGGAGAGGAGTGGTTTGATTTTTGCAACTGCTCAGAGTTGATAAAAACTACTTTTAAAGACAGAGTCAATTTGTTGGTCAAATCTCAAGTCAGGACCAAAAATGACACCAAGATTTTTAACCTGAGGCTTTACATACTGAGGGACAGCTCCTAGGTGATTTGATAAACTGGCTGTGTGTTTGGAATGGCAGAAAAAAAAACTATGTCTGTTTTCTCTTCACTGAGTTTTAAAAAGTTATTCTTCCAGACATTCATTAAGATATCAGTCTCTCACATCGTTGTGGAGAAGTTTTGGCCCTCTCTTCTTTACAACATTGCTTCAGTTCATTGAGTGCATTTGTTTATGCACAGCTCTCTTAAGATCCCACCATAGCATCTCAATGGGGTTGAGGTCTGGACTTTGACTTGTCCATTCCAACACCTTGATTTTTTTCTTCTTTAGCCATTGAGAAGTTAATTTGATGGTATGCTCGGGATCATTGTCTTGTAGCATGACCCAATTTCGGCCCAGCTCAAGCTGCTGGACAGATGGCTTCACATCTGTCTTACAGATATTCTGGTATAAAGTGGAGTTCATCGTTTTCTTAATGACTGCAAGTTTCCCAGTTCTCGTGATAAAGCTTTTGGGTTTTCTTTATATCTCCGAGCATTAAACAGTCTGACCTCTAATAGTCCTCTACTAGAGGACTGAATTTGTTGGGACACTCATTCCTGGGAAGATTGGCAAATATCTTGAAGGCTCTCCATTTTTAAACAATCCTTTGCACTGTAGAATGGTGAATTTCAAATTGTTTGGAGATGGCCTTACAACCATTCCCAGACTGATGAGCAGAAACAATTGCTTCTCTAAGGTCATGCCTGAGGTTCTTTCTTCTTGGCAGGATATAGACACACACCTGAGTGCTCCAGAATACCAAACTACTAGAGGTAGTCACACTTCTTGAAGATTAACTAATCTTGTGCATTTCATTAGTAACAACTGGCTGCTAATTACTCTCTTAATGATTGTGTACTTTTTTCCCACCTGGTTTCTGAAAACTGCTTTACTTTTTGGGGGAAAAAATGACTACATGCTGAAATCTGTTTTTTTTTCTTTTCTTTTTATAGATGTTGGTGAGGTGACCACACAATTGTTATTTAGGCCCTAATGAAAAACACAGACCTGAAAGAGGGTGTACTTTCTTTTTAGCATATATATATATATATATATATATATATATATATATGAAGGAACAGTGCTGCTTGTGGAAAGCGAGAGATAAATGGCTGCAAGGCCGAACAAAGCACGGTGATGACTGCGGCAGCTCCTCACCCTCAGGCAGAAGCCTGGAGACTATAAAAGGGCACGGTGGGTGGACACAGAACGGTATGTGAGTTTTGTCACCATGAAAATCCCGATCCGTTTCTCTTTCTCTTTATCAGAGACTGACGACAGCACCGAGGAGCCGCGCTGCAAGACCGTGACCTCCACACTTACGGGACGCCTCCCGACACCGCCACTCACCGCTGCTCTTCCGCGCCACTGTAGCCCACCGACAGTGATATACCTTCCCACTCCTCACCGCAGTACACGGCCCAGAAAGCCAGCCACCCTCACTCTTCTTCCACCAACGCCACCATTCCCCCTCACAACACTGCTAAAATAATAAAATCACTTGTGTTTGCACTGAACCTGCCTGTCCTGTGTCTGTGTTCTGCCTGCCATATATATACAGTCAGGTCCAGAAGTATTTGGACAATGACAGAGTTTTTGTGATTTTGCCTTTATACACTACCACAATGGATTTGAAATAAAACAACCAAGATGTGATCAAAGTGTAGACTTTCAGCTTTATTTTAAGAGGTTCCACAAAAATATGGCATTTACCATTTAGGAATTACAGCCATTTTCAACAAAGTACCTCCATTTTCAGGGGCTCAAAGGTAGTGACATAATTGTAAATTTGTCACATAAAAGTGACATAATTGTAAATATAACCATAATTTTTCATACTTGGATGAAAATCCTTTGCAGTCAATGACTGCCTGAAGTCTGGAGCCCATGTTCTCAAAACTCAAATTCTGAGTTTGAATTGAATACCTTTATTGTCATTGTATGTAACATGTAACATACAACGAAATTTCGTATCTCTCATGGAAATGCAACTATATCCATCTACATTCACTCATAAAAAACATACAATATTAGTATTATCATTAAAAACCAATATTAAAGTGACTTGTGCATTCATTGCAGTAGTATGGCACAGTCCATCCTTCCAAAATTTTAAGGGTAGTTATGAAGAAAGAGAAACGGGGAGGAAGAATTCAGTTTGCATATGGCTGTTGGGTAAAAGCTGTTTCTGAATCTGGAGGTGCGAGTCTTTAAAGCTCTGTAGCGTCTTCCAGATGGCAGTAGTGCAAACAAATTGTGAAAAGGGTGAGTGCTGTCCTTGATAATAGTGCAGGCTCTGCTATGACAGCGAAGCCTGTAGATGTCCTCAAGAGGGGGTAGTGGAAGTCCGATAATCTTTTTTGAGGTTTTAATAATCCTTTGCAATGCAGCTCTTTCAGCCACTGAACAATTTCCATACCAGACTGTAATGCAATATGTTAGTATACTTTCTACCGTACAGTGGTAGAACGACTTCAACAGTCTGGCAGAGAGATGGGCCTTTCTCAAAATTTGGAGAAAGTCTCTGTTGGGCCTTTTTGACCAGAGCAGCAGTGTTAACAGTCCACTTAAGGTCCTCGCTAACATGGATGCCCAAGAACTTAAAACTGGACACTCTCTCCACCTCCTCTCCCTTTATTTCCAAGGGCTGAAGTTCCTCTCGATGTCGCCTGAAGTCTATGACTAGCTCCTTCGTCTTTTTGAGGTTAAGAGACAATTTCCTCCCAGGAGATGCTTTGCCAGGCCTTCACTGCAGCCACCTTCAGTTGCTGCTTGTTTGTGGGTCTTTCTGCCTTCAGTCTTGTCTTCAATATGTGAAAAGCATGCTCTATTGGGTTGAGATCAGGCGACTGACTTGGCCATTGAAGAATATTCCATTTCTCTGCCTTCAAAAAGTCTTGAGTTGCTTTCGCAGTATGTTTAGGGTCATTATCCACCTGCACTGTGAAGCGGCGTCCTATCAGTTTTGTAGCATTTGGCTGAATGGGAGCAGAGAGTATAGCCCTATAA
>CM040468.1:14882785-14908493 GCA_022758105.1 Pangasianodon gigas | reverse complement strand
ATTTATGTTGTTTTTTCAGCCTAATGATGGCCTCCTTCACTTGCATTGAGATCTCCTTGGACTTCATATTGGTAGCTCCAGTCGAACAGCTGCCAAATGCCAACTCAATACCTGATATCAACTCCAGACCTTTTATCTGCTTCATTTGTCTTGAAGTAACAAGGGAATGGACCGCACCTGGTCAATTAACTTCTTGTCAATCAATTGTCCAAATACCTTTGAGCCCCTGAAAATGGAAGTACTTTGCTTAAAATGGCTGTAATTCCTAAATGGTAAATGCCATATTTTTGTGGAACCTCTTAAAATAGAGCGGAAAGTCTACACTTCGATTTCATCTTGATTGTTTTATTTCAAATCCATTGTGGTGGTGTATAAAGGCAAAATCACAAAAACTCAGTCATTGTCCAAATACTTCCGGACCTGACTGTATATGTACAAATATGTCAGATATATGCACCAAGTTTATGTACCATGTAAAAGGGGGTGATGTAGAGCCCTCCCACCACACCCATGTGCTACCCTTTGCCCTTGCCTAATGGCTGATGACTCTGACGTGGGTGCCAAATTTCATGAGTTTTTGAGCATGTTAACGGCCCCAAAAGCCCCCGAAACCTTGAAAATAATAATAATAATAATAATAATAATAATAATAATAATCCTTAGGAAAACAATAGGGCCATGTGCACTTTCAGTGCTTGGGCCCGAAACTGTTTGAGATATCAAAAATCCGTCCAAAATTTAGCATCTTCAATGTCTTGGCATAACGTTGACCAAGTTTGGTGACCTGATCGCATGAATCCCCTAGGAGCAGTATTTAATAGTTCAGACCCTGCTATTTTCAAAAAATCCACATTAAATCCAAAATTACCTACTTCCTGTTGGGTGGAGCTAATGACTGTCATTTTGAAAGTTGTCCGGCTTGATGAGAAAAATATATATGTACCAAGTTTGGTGACTGTAGGTGAAACTGACCCCACCACTTTAGTCAAAAGGGGGCGCTACAGAGCCCCCCCTCCACACTCATGTCTTAGCTTTTGCCTACGCCTAACGGTCGATAACTCTGACGTGTGTGCCAACTTTCTTGAATTTTTAAGTATGCTAAGAGCCTCAGAAACACCCAAAAAAGTATTAATGTTTGTTGCTTTACCATGACAACACTATTTAAGATATCAAAAATCCTTTCATAATTTTACATCAGCCATGTCTTGACATTATTCTGACCAAGTCTGAGGCGATTCGGGTAAAGATAAGAGGATTAATGTTATTAAAGTCTGAAGTCACACACTTCCTGCTGCCAGTTGGTGGCGCTATGACCGTGACTCAAAATAGCCACATCCATGTGATCAGTTCCCAGTATCAAACAAAAAGCCCAAGTTTCATCTAAATCACTCTAAATGTCAAGCCCAAGCCATGACACTACTGATGAACCTCTATATTTTGGATCATGAACAGCTTTCCATCACTTTGGTAGAGATTAATCTTTGTTTCAGAACTTTTGTGGCTCATCTCTGTAGTTCTTTGTGAATTCCAATCTGGTCTTTCGATTCTTACTGCTAATGAGTGGTTTGAATCTTGTGGTATGGCCTCTATATATCTGCTCTTGAAGGCTTCTTCAATTGGTGGATTGTGATACCTGCAATCCTGCCCTGTGGAGGTTGTTGGTGATGTCACTGATTGTTGTTTTTGGGGTTTTGTACACAGCTCTCACCATGTTCCTGTCATCAACCATTGTTTTCCTTGGACAACCTGTTCAATGTCTGGTTGCTAGTACACCAGTAGTTTCTTTCTTTTTCAGGACATTCCAAATTGTTGTATTGGATATGCTCATTGTACATTGGCTGTTATTGATTTCCCCTCTCTTCTCAGCTTCAAAATGGCTTGCTTTTGGCATAAACAGTTCTCAGGTCTTCATGTATGTTTATTCTTTTTAACAGCAAATGCAATCTTCGCAGAGAAACCAAGTGCTCAGACCAAGAATAGATATTCAATGCTACTAACTGCTTAAACAATCAATCTAACAGAGTACACCTGCGCAACAAGAAACACCTGTCAGTCACATGTTCCATTATTTTTGATCACTTGTATATGGGTGGGTTTAAACAAAAGCTGATATGTTCTAAGTTGTTTGACATATCTAGATTTACAATCGATATAAAAAGTCTACTCACCCCTGTTAAAATGGCAGGTTTTTGCGAAGTAAAAGAATGACACTAAGATTAATCATGTCGGATCTTTTCCCACCTTTAATGTGCAATTGCAAAGTATACAAATAAATGAAAAACAATCAGAAACTTTTTAGGGAAAAAAAGAAAAATAAAAAACTTAAAATAACCTAATTGTATAAGTGTGCACACCCCTAAACTAATACTGTGTTGAAGCACATTTTGATTTTATTACACCACTCAGTCTTTTTGGGTAAGAGTCTATCAGCATGGTACATCTTGACTTGGCAATAATTTCCCATTCTTTCTTGCAAAAACATTCTAGATCCATCAAATTATGAGGGCATCTTCTGTGCACAGTCCACTTCAGGACACCCCACAGAATTTTAGCGGGATTCAGCTCTGGCTAGGCCATTCAAAAACTTTGATCTTCTTTTGGTTAAGCCATTCCTTTGTTCATTTGGATGTATGCATTGTGTCACTATTGTACTGAAAGGTGAAATTCCTTTTTATCTTCAGCTTACTAGAGCAGACACCTGAATGTTTTGCACTAAAATCAGCTATCACATGCAGAGAGTAATCAGTACTTGTCTGATATTCCTGCAGCTCCTTTAATGTTACCGTTGGTCTCTTGGAAGCCTCCCTGGTAAGTTTTTGTCTTGTCCTTTTGTAAATTTTGGGAGGACATCCTGTTCTTGGTAATGTCACTGTGGTGCTCCATCTTCTTCACTTGTTGATGATGGCCTTCACGGTGTTCCATTGTACATCGAATTTTTTTTGTACCCCTCTCCTGATTGATTCCTTTCGGTGAGATGCTGTACAGGCTTTGTAAGCTCCTTGCAGACCATGGCTTCAGCATCAGATGAAACCATGATGTCAAGAAAATCCTACAGCTGGTATTTATTTGAGGTTAATCAGAATAATTTCATTGATGACAGCTGTATGATAATTACTTCTGAACAAGAGATTGAATGTGATTGGTTCATTCTGAACATAGCCACATCCCCAATTATAAAAGAGTGTGTATGCTTATGCAATTTTTCCTAAAATGTTTCTGATTGTTTTTCACTTAATTTTTATATGTTATAATTTCACATTGAGGGTGATAAAAGTTCTGACACGATTTATCTTGGTTTATCGAGCATCTGTGGAACGTGCTGGACAAACAAGTCCGATTCATGGAGGCCCACCTCACAACTTACAGGACTTAAAGGATCTGCTGCTAACGTTTTGGTGCCAGATACCACAGCACACCTTCAGAGGTCTTGTGGAGTCCATGCCTTGATGGGTCAGAGCTGTTTTGGTGACACGAGGGGGACCTACACAATATTAGGCAGGTGGTTTTAATGTTATGGCTGATTGAGTGTAAATTCAAACAGTACTGAGTGTGCTGAAAGGATCCTCAGTATAAAAATGAGTGTAATTTTTTTTATTTCACTTAAGTTGTTAAGCTTTAAGTCTGTAGTATCTAAGTAAAGTTAACCACTTCACTAATAATGAGTGAGACCTGAGTGTAGAGTGTTTTGAGTGTATTGAGAGTAAGTGGATAGGAACAGTTGGGGCCCATCCTCACCACCTGCTGTTGGCCAGTCAGAAAACTGGAGATCCCGTTGCATAAAAATTCAATTAGGCCCAATTCCCTGAGCTTAATGTCCAGTTTTGAGGCAATTATGTTATTAAACACTGAACTGTAATCTACAAATAGTATTCTCACATAGGTATGCCTCTGTTCTAAATGACTGAGGTCAATATGTAGTGCGGTGGAAATTGCCTCTTCAGTAGATCTATTTTGGCTGTAGGCGAATTGAAGTGGGTCTAGTGTAATTGGGAGCATCAAGCAGATCATGTCTTTGATGCATCTCTTGAAGCACGTACTGATGATGGGAGTAAGCGCAATGGAGCACCAGTCATTTAGACATGTCACATTGTTATGTTTGGGGACAGGCACAATGATTGACTTTTAAAAACAGGCAGAAACAGTAGACAGAGTTAAGAAAAGATTGAAAATGTCAGTGAGCACACCAGCTAAATTGCCCTGCGCATGCTCGGAGGACTCGTGCAGGGATTCCATCTGTGCCAATTGCTTTGAGGGTGTTTACTCGCATGAAGAGCCAACGCACCTCCCACTCTAAGACTGACAGTGTGTTGTCTGCATCCGTGGTGGATGTTCTCACAGAGGGATCAGTGTTATTCATCTCAAAACAAGCAGAGAAAGCATTTAGCTCATCCAGGAGAGAGGCGCTGCAAATCACAGTGCAGCTGGCTTTGGTTTTAAGATCTGTTATGGTCTGCAGTCCTTGCCACAAGTTCTGTGCATTACCAGTGTTTAACTGAGCTTCCGCTCTGTTTCTATATGCATGCTTGGCTGTTTTAATGGTCTTGCAGAGCATGTACCTGTTTTTTTTTTTATTCCCCTCTGTTCCCGGAGACAAAAATGGTAGTTTGAGCGCTTTTGGCTGCCCGGACGCTGCTATTAATCCACAGTTTCTGACTGGGATTATACTTTTTTGGTTGGAACAGCATCCTTCACACATTTCCTGATATTTCCTAAAACAGAACCTATGTATTCATCTACGTTGTTTGTGGTGGAGCGAAACATTCCCCAGTCCACATGATCGATAACAGTCTTGAAGCATTTAGCCTGACTGGTCTGACCAGCACAGAACACTAAGGGTGATAGGCCCTTCCTGTTTCAGTTTCTGCATATAGGCAGTGAGAAGTAGAATGGAGGAATGATCCGATTTGCCAAACAGGGGGTGGAGGAGGGCTTTGTCATGATAGTGCCAGCTGATGGGGGGATGTAAACAGTCAGTATAATAACTGATATAAACTCCCTCAGTAGCCAGTATGGTCGACATTTAACCAAGAGGTATTCCAGATCAGGAGAACAGAAAATCTTGAGGGTTTATACATGCCAGTGATCACACCAAGATTTGCCCTCTTTTGCTCTTACCAGAAAAATCTTTAATTCTGTCTGCTCAATGTAAAAAAAAAAAAAAAAAAAAAACCCTGCCAGCTCAATGGCTGTCTGGTACCTCTTCCGACAGCCAAGTCTCTGTTAAGCAAATCATGTTGCAGCCTTGCATTTCCTATTGAGAAAGAATCCATGCTCTTAAGTCACAAAGCTTGTTTTCCAGGGACTGTACATTTGTCAGGATAATGACGGGGAGCAGAGGGCAGTTGCTTCCTCTCCTGAGCCTCACTAAGACACTGGCTCCCCTTCCTCTTCTCCGGTGGCGTCTATGTATTAAGACGCCTGGGGCAAAAGTGGCTGCTTCAGGTAGTACTGGTAAACAAGAATTGTAAACTGAGGCTCCAAAATAAGCCCAAATCATCACCTCTTTACCACCATGCTTGTTGATATGAGGTGTTTGTGGTGATACGCTGTGTTTGGTTTTTGCCAAATGTGGCACTGTGCATTATGACCAAACATCTCTACCTTGGGCTCATCAGTCCAAAGGATATTGTTCCAGAACTTTATTATTTGTTTATAGAAGTTGGTGTGGACCACACAATTGTTTTTTAGGCCCTGATAAATAAAAACATGGATTTATGGAGGGTGTTCTTTGATATGTTTGTTTTTATGTACAATAACACATAGTTAAGAGCTAAATTCATAAGTTCAAGAGATATTGAAAAAAAAGAATTTGAATCTTGTGAGAATTAACGTGTGGGTGTGTCTCCCCAGGGTGGTGGGGTGTGGATGTGCAGGGTGCGAGTTACTTACAGCTGTGTCCCCCTCACTTGTAAATTGGCTGCAACGCCCCTGGATGTTAGGGATGTAACTATATTTTTTTAAAGAAAGCTTGCCAAAAAGGGCATCTATTTGAGCCTAGATCCCATGAGGGGAAAAAGTTGCGTGAATGGAGCACTTTCCTGTGATGTGTGTTTGAGCATGAAGCTTTCAGCACAAAGAAAGATCATATTCGTGATCATAAACACGAACGAGTGGCAGTCCTTAAACTGTCTGTTCAAGGTCACAGTGGTTTAAATTCGGCCACCAGTTTATAATTATATGTTTATATTTTATTGTATATTATGGGTAATTGAACCAACTAAATTCATTAGAAAATACTGCAAGTAAATACAAAAAAAAAAATAAATAAAAATCCTAACAAAAGCAACAGGCTTAAACCCCTAATAACTGCAAAAAAAAAAAAAAAAAGCACTGATCACTCGTTGAGACCAATTATGAATTGGAGTGATGCAGCCAGAATTCACAGACCATGCTGCCATTTCTACCTCTGAGGGATGTAACTGAATACGAATATATTCAGTTTGAACAGATAATGTGTTCTATGCATGTACAAATAGGCCTGCTATTTGTTTTAGAACGCTTGCAAGAGTGGGAGCTTTCTACTTTCATGTGATGCAGGCTTGAGCTAAAGTTCATTAACATGATACAATTAGGAGATGCAGTATTCATTTTTTCCTGTCGTCAGTTGTTTGCTTCAGTAGTCCTAACTAACCACTGCCTTACTACGCTCCAAAATAAAACCATATTTCTATACACACTGGCCCAAAATTCACAAAAGAAATATGCTTTTATTTATAGAGCCACTGCTCCAAACAGTCCACACACTGTGTACAGGGCAGAATATCTCAGCTAGGTATGGTTTTCATCATTCTTGAATGAATGACTTTAAAAAACTAAAGTATATGTGATAAAATATTATTAGTTGACTGTTGTGAGCCATCCACAATAGTTTCCAGATTTGGGAAAGACATCATTGGTTCAAAAAATCTTTGGTTACTTAGTAACATTAGAAAGAAAGCTTGCCAGAGAGGTCCACAGGCCATCTGGTTGAGACCAGTTATGAACTCAATTAATGCAGCTGAAAAACGGAGATGCAGATGACAGATGCATTATAGCAAGTTCCAGCTTAATCGGACCCTGATGTTTGGCCACACCCTAAACTTAGCATATGACCTCCAAATCTTGTCCTGCATATAGTATTCAAGTTTCACGCAAACAGTCATGAGTTAGAGCTGTTTGAGTAAATTAGGCTCTGCCTCTTTATATTTCATTGAAATGTGGTGGCTGTATTATTTACAAATGTCAATGTTTTTGATAATTACTGATGGTCACACTCTGCTTAGTAGTTTGACACCAAAATTGTGAAGATGGGACAAAAACCCTAGGACAAGTTCTCAAAAGTATGTTTTGCATACTAAGCAAATTATAGTGGATGGAGCTACATCGTCCAAAAGGCAAATTGTTAGGGGGTAATGAGACAAAACATTGGGGGGAAAAAAGACATTTTACTGTATTCCTTATTTTACAAGATATGTTTGTTTTTAAGAGCAAAAACATGAATAATGCCCCCCAGAGGCCAAGTTGAGAGAGACTGTATCAAATATTAGGGGGTCTTTAGAGGGACCGTACTTTCAAATTTCATGTCAATAGCGCAGTGTTTAACCTGTCAAATACCTGCTGATATCTGAGTGGGCGATGGTGGCCATGTTTTTTAAGTAACCCGGGTTAAGATCCACTTGCAGATTACCATAGAGATGCAGTATAGCAAGTTCCAGCTTGATTGGACATACAGTTCTTGAGAAACATTTATCTGACCTTAGTTCCGCCCCTGATATTTGACCACGCCCTAAACTTAGCATATGGCCTCCAAATCTTGTCCTGTATATATTATTCAAGCTTCAAATCCATGCATTCATGAGTTAGAGCTGTCTGAGTAAATGAGGCAGAGCCACAAACAGCTCTAACTCATGAATGCATGGATTTGAAGCTTGAATAACTGAATTGAATTGATTGACATGTGGCAGCCATATTGTTTACAAATATCAACGTGTTTATGATAATTATTGAGGGTCACACTCTGCTGAGTAGTTTGACACCAAAATTGTAATGGTAGGACTAAAATCCTCAAAAGTTCTCAAAAGTAGGTTTTTCATATTATTAACTAAATAAATTATAAATTAGCTAAAAATCGCAGTGGGTAGGCTTTTTTGTTTGGGAGAACCCAATAAGTAGAAAAAACAATTTTCACTGTAGGAAGGTTTTAAAGATATGAGCCAAAATGTTTAACGCTTCACTATACCTTGTCCCCCTAAAAATGTAGGGCTTCTAAAGAGGGTAAAAGATGCCTCTCCTGACTCAGAGGTAATTTTCTTGCATTGAAGTATAACCCAAGAGGCTCTTTCTAAATGTGTACTTCAATTCAATTCAATTCAGTTTTATTTGTATAGCACTTTTAACAATGGTCATTGTCACAAAGCAGCTTTACAGAAATAAATGGATTCAAAAAAAAAAAGATATATTGTAAATATGTGAATTCATCCCTGTGAGTTTATCCCTAATGAACAAGCCAGAGGCGACAGTGGCAAGGAAAAACTCCTTACTTAAAATGGAACATGTTATTAAATAAGTGGTGAAGCTACAGAGCCAGGGGACTGATCATCATAAATTCATACAGCTTCTGCAAAACATTGACGCAGAACATGGTGACCTGATCTATCACTTTTACATTTATTGGCTTAGCCATGGTACTGAAATGGGTATGGGTCTTGAGAGAGGAAATTGGTTGCACAGGTGGGCAAACAGAGAAATTCTCGGACTTGTGTGATGAGAGATGGCTGTGTGACATTGCCTTCACTGTTGATATTTTGGGATAGGTGAGTTATTTAAATTTGAAACTACAGGGAAAGGATGTGTTTGTGCATAAAATGTACAACTACATCAAAGCGTTCAAGGCAAAAGCCGGCACTGTTAACCAAGCAGGAGGGTGACAGGTCATTTGTTCACTTCCCCATACTGGCATCTGCTGAGGAGTCATCACAGTGTGCTACGAAATACAGGGACCTGGAGAACACATTACATTACAGACTTTGCCAAGATCAACAAAATGCTAGAACTTGTCATGCCCTCTTCTCTTATGACTAGGAAAAAGCATCACCAAACATGCAGCTGGAGCTTATTAATCTCCAGTGTGACACTGTTCTCAGGGAAAAGTTTGACACAGCCACTCCTGCTGGAGCTCTATGCTTCAGAGTAGATTGGTGCTGTTTGGCTCCACTTATGTATGAGAGCAGACCTTCTAACTGATGACCTATAATAAATCCAAATACAGATCTTGACTGAATGATGCTTGCTTGTCTGCCATACTCTGGATCACATCTTAAAGTTAAAACTCTAATGATGCTCCTACTCAAGTTCCTTTCTAACACACTTAGCACTGCGTGACTTTATAGCATACAGTTATAGAAGTGAAATAATTTATAATCATGCTATCCGGTGTTACCCAGATGAGGATGGGTTCTTGCTCATTAGGGATAAATTTAAATTTCATATCCAGATTTCTGTAAATTTTCTTTGTGACAATGTCCATTGTTAAGCACTATACAAATAAACTTTGAATAAATCAGAGTGAGAAAATTAACATGATCACCAGGATCTGAGAATGTGCATGTAATAGTGAAAATATGTTTGTTAGTAAAATGCATCCGATATGACAAGAAAATACAGAATATCGGTCTATAAATGTTAACGATTGTTTCAGTTTTTGGATGGGCCTAATGGTAAAAATTCACACATACCAATTGTATTTGTTTTGATGTGAAAACAGAATGTCAGTCTGTAAATAGTTAGGATTTCGCAGTTGTTTCTGTTTTTTTTTTTTTTGGATAAGCTCATGGTTCTTGATAAAAAAAAATGTATGTCTGGCTTGAAATGTTAGTGACATGACATTGCATCCTATGTTCTGGGAATGGAAACAAGCTTTACTCATTGTGAGCAACCAGTCAATTAGTTTCTGTCTCTCAGCTAATGTTTGACAAAATAATACACTCAAGTACATGGCTCATTGAAGGTATGCAAAATATACCACAGTATATTGGCAAAAATAATCAGTAAAGTAGCAAAACAATAGCTCACTCAATTTTACTTACCCTTGTTTGTTTCTCATTTATTTTTCATTGAAATTTATCAACTTGAAAACACAATTCTTAAGGCAGTTCTTGTGTTACGATCGCCAGCTGGAGTGCCCACGAACTCCACTAGAGGGCACTCCACCCCGGACTCTTGCCCTTGTCTTCTGGACTCCATTTCCCATGTGTTCCTTGCCCCTCATTTGATCTTACCATGTGCTACCCTTGTTTGTGTGTCATGTTCTGATTGGTTCCTTGGTTTCATGTGTCATGTTCTCATTGGTTGGTTTTGTCATGTGTTCTCCTTGTCCTGTATAAAGGTTGCTCACACACACTCCTAGGGGCTGATTATTGTATAGCCATTCCTAGTTTCTGTGTTTCTGTGTTTCTGTGTTTCTGTGTTTCTGTGTTTCTGTGTTTCGACCCTTGGACTGTTTTCCTTGTTTCTGATTGTTTGCTGCCTGCCCTGACCATTGCCTGTGTTCTGGATTACTCTCTTGCCTCTGCCTTGGATTATACTGTTTGCTGGTGCTCGACCCTGCCTGTTTTGACCACGTGTGTAAATAAAGCCTTGCATCTGGATCCCCAACTCCATTGTCACGACCCCTACGTTACAGAATAATCAGCCCACCCGGATCCAGTGGCTTTTTTGAGCATTCCAGGCCAATCATGGACCCAGTCGATCGACTACTGCGCCTTCGGCAAAAGAACCTATCCATTGAGGAATACGTTCATCTGATCTGTGAGTTGTCATATCAAGTACCACTATATGATGAGATTTTGTTTAAGGACTTGTTCCATTTTGGACTCAATGAGCCACCAAAGTCATTGTTACCTGGAGGGGAGTTTAACTGTAGTTTAAGAGACTTTATGGACTATGCACTGTTGTCATGTGGCTCTCCTTTTACTGTGGGAGAGACAGAGGACTTTGAAACCCCAAAGAATTTTTTTTTGGGGGGGGGGCCCAACAGCGGCAAGCTCCGGCAGCAGCGGAGCTTGACCCATCATGGCCACCAGCAGGTCCTGTGATTATGGTCGCCACTCCTGTGCTTTCTGCACCTTCTTGTTCTGTGATCCCCAGCCCAGAGCCTCTTTCCAAGATGGCCGCCTGCCCAGAGCCTCTTTCCAAGATGGCCGCCCAGAGCCTCTTTCCAAGATGGCTGTTACACCAGAGCCTCCAGCCGTTATGGATGTCAAGCCTCAGTCTTCAGCCATCACGGATGCTACTCCAGTATTCCCGAGCATCGTGGATGTTGCGTTTGAAGACACCAAGGCGTTCCAAGGGCGTTTGAGGCTGGTGTCCAGTCTGGCGGACCCACCGTTGATGTCAGTGCGTGCAGCAGGCATTCCAAGAGCTTCAGCACTGGTTGTCACAGAGACACTTCCCCTATCCTCAGTGCTCCCTGTAATGGCAGTCGCCATCCTGTGTGTTTGGGCTACATATTGCTCTGTTCCCGCTCCAGTCCTCGAATCTGCTCCAGAACCCGCTCCAGCTCCTGAGGTGGCAGCTCCCACTGCAGAATCTCCCAGGTCGGCGGCGTCTGCATCAGCTCCTTCCGAGGTGGCAGCGCCCGCTGCAGAACCTCTCAAATCAGCGGCGTCCGCTCCAGCTCCTCCCGAGGTGGCAGTTTCCACTGCAGAACCTCCCAAGTTGGCGGCGTCCACTTCTGAACCCTCTGCCTGTCCTGTTATGGTCAAGGAGACCGTCTATGAACACTGTGCCTGTCCTGTCATGGCCAAGGAGGCCGTCTCCGAGCTCTTCGCCTGCCCTGTCCCGGCCAAGAAGGCCGTCTATGAACTCTCTGCCTGTTCTGTCTCAGCTGCAGAGGCCGTTATTAACCTCTCTGTGCTCTCTGTTCCAGTCCCGCCTGATCCGCCTTTGAACCCATCTGCTCAGCTGTGGTGGTCGTCTGCTCCACCGTGGGGATCTTCGGACCCATCTGCTCAACTGTGGTGGTCTTCAGCTCCGCCCTGGTGCTCTTCAGCTCCACCTGCTCCGCCCTGGTGCTATTCTGTTCCGCCTGCCCCGCCTTGGTACCCTGCTCAGCCTGCTCTGCCTCAGTCCCCTGGTCCTCCACTTCCACATGGACCTGGCCCTCCATCCCTCCCCCTGTTCCGCCTCTGCTCCACCCCCCTCCTGGACTCATGTCTAGTCCTGTTGAGGAGCGTCTGGAAGCCGCTCCTTAGAGGGGAGCTATGTTACGATCACCAGCTGGAGTGCCCACGAACTCCACTAGAGGGCACTCCACCCCGGACTCTTGCCCTTGTCTTCTGGACTCCATTTCCCATGTGTTCCTTGCCCCTCATGTGATCTTACCATGTGCTACCCTTGTTTGTGTGTCATGTTCTGATTGGTTCCTTGGTTTCATGTGTCATTTTCTCATTGGTTGGTTTTGTCATGTGTTCTCCTTGTCCTGTATAAAGGTTGCTCACACACGCTGCTAGAGACTCATTATTGTATAGCCTTTCCTAGTTTACCTGTGTTTTGACCCTTGGACTGTTTTCCTTGTTTTTGATTGTGCTGCCTGCCCTGACCATTGCCTCTGCCTTGGATTATACTGTTTGCTGGTGCTCGACCCTGCCTGTTTTGACCACGTGTGTAAATAAAGCCTTGCATTTGGATCCCCAACTCCGTTGTCCCCTACGTTACATCTTGAATGTGGGGCTCTTAAGTTACAGATATCTAGTATCATGAAACAGCCAGTCATGTATTCAAGTATGCACCCAACTATTTATGGGCTTAATTAAGAGAAGTACTCAGTGGTACATACAGTGGGCCTTGTTTATCAACCTTTTAGTAACATTTAAACAGCATGGATGTTATTTGGAGTTTCATGTATGCCAATAAAAATATTTATTATTTAGCTGCATAATAACATCTGAAAATGCCAAAACCTGGAGCCAAATTACAGAAAAAAGTTGAAAAGAGAAGGTTTTGACATCAAAACTGAGAAAATTATTGTGTAGGTCCCCCTTGTACCGCTAAAACAGCTCTGACCCATCGAGGAATGGACTACATAAGACCTCTGAAGGTGTGCTATGGTATCCGGTACCAAGGCTATTAGCAGCAGATCCATTAAGTCCTGTAAGTTGCGAGGTGGGGCCTCCATGGATCGGACTTGGCAGACCTTTGGACTCTGGGCTGTATATGTGTGTGTTTGTGTGGATTCATCACCAGGAAAAATGAGAGATGGGAGTCTATGTTTGCTCTCAGCTGAGATAATCATGTGTTTTATAGAGACTGTGGTCCCTTTAAATGGACTTCTCTGGACTGACCAATCAATCATTTACAAGCACCGAATTAAATAGATTAAAATCTGTAACATCAATTATGTTCTCTTACACAATCATTTTTTACATTCAAAGCACATCAAGATCCAAACATTCCGCCACAGAACACAGGCAACGATGTTAACTGTAAAGTAATCAAATGTAACGGTTACATGCATGAGTGTTTGATTCATGATACGGTCATTAAATACAACAGTCATATAAGAAAACACATTAATCTTACAGATTTCAATACGGAACAGAGAACTAGGTGTGGTATGTTCTGTATAAGGTGCCTGGCCCCCGCAGATTGCTGCTTGCAGCTATAGTTCTTCTTCTTCTTCCTATTAGGGGTCCAAGCACAAAGTGCTTGTAACTGCACTGGAATTTTTTAGATTTTTCTTTTTATTATTATTATTATTACTATTATTATTATTATTATGGGTCCAAGCACAAATTGCTTGTAATCCTATTCTTATTCTTATTCTATAATTCAGGTAGTCCCCACCCACTAATTTCCACCACGACAGATTTTTGTTAATTTGCATTATATGCAAAACCAACTATTGAAAACTAGTCCTAGAATTTTTTTAACAGATCTTCACAAACCTGGTGCCAAACAATTCAGAAGAGTGTGAACCTCAGTAATTATCAAAAACATGTCGACATTGGTAAACACACCACACATCAATCAATTCTAATAAGGCAGAGCATAATTTACTCAAAGAGCTGTAACCCATGAATGAAACTTGAAAGTCATATACAGGACAAGACTCTAAGCTTATGTGCAAACTTTGAGGTGTGGTCATGCATAGGGGGCAGAGCCCAGGTCCGATAACTCTCTCAGGAAATGTACGTCAGATCGAGCTAAAATTAGGTATGGTGCCTCATTATGCTAATCTGCAATTGGAATTTTGATGATGACCTAATTACTTAAATAACATGGCCACCATAAGCCAATCAGTTTTCAGATGGCATTTGACAGGGTAAACATTCAGCTATTGTCACGAAACTTGAATTGTAGGTTAGAGTATGTACTCACTACTACTAAATGCAATTTCGCACAAATAGGTCATTGGGGGGCACTGTTCATGTTTTTGCTTACAAAAAACAAGCATATCTCTTGGGAAATAACAGCCATAGTGAAATTTCTTGTTAGTCCTGATTCCTTGAATCAACCCATATAAATTTGCCACTTGAATCATTAACCTCACCCAATCCAAATTACAATAATTTGCATAATATGCTAAACCTACTTTTGCAAACTAGTGTTAGGATTTTTGTCAGATTGCCACATATTGGGTGTCAAAATGCTCAGGAGAGTGTGAACATTAATAATTATCAAAAATATGTTGAAATTTTTAAACAGTATTGCCTCCACATGCCAATCAACCCAAGTGGGCTAGAGCTGGTTTACTCAAACAGCTGTACTTCATGAATGCCTGCACGGAATTACACATAATTTAAAGGTATATATGGCAAAGAATTTTGAGGTGGTATGCAAAGTTTGGAGCATGACCAGTGCAAAGGGACGAAGTTAAGTTGAAATAGTTATTTCTCAGAAGCCGAAAATCTGATCATGCTGAAATTTCGCGTGCTGCATCAATGTGCTAATCTGTAAATGGATTTTTAATCACCACTGAATTACTTCAAAAACATGGCCGCTTTCAGTCACTCAGCTTTCAGCAGGCATTTCACACAATTATTTGAGATATTGTCACAAAACTTCATAAGTAGGTTCATGTATGGTCATATTGGTCTATGTGCATTGGCAAGGACTGGCCACTAGGGGTGATGTTTGCTAAGACTGCTTGGACCCTGTAGTTCATTGCTTATGGCTACATATTTTATGCTGCTGATGATGATTATACTTCTTATGGGTGTCTATGGCAGCCCATAGAACACTTTGTACACTTTTTATGAAATTTGGCACAATGATAGAGGACAGTCTCTGCACATCATTCAAGCCCTCTAGCACCACCAATTGGGCAAATTAGTCATACTTTTACAACAATAACTCAGCAACGGAATATTGTAGAAACCCAATTCCACCTTCGTCTTTGGGTCAGGCCGAGTTCAAAGAACACCATGACGTCAGTTTTCGCCATACTGGATTTTCCTCCATTTTCATCATCATCAAATTTGATTCACAGCATTGTGAGACTACCCTGAAAAAAGCTTTTTCTTTGATTTTTGATATATGTGGGATGCCAAACAGGATGTGAGGGCATATCTCAGCAACAATGTGACATATTTTGACCAAACTTTGTAGATAACTGAATTATAAGGGGGTTCAAAAAGTTAAATTCACCTTTAAATTCAACTTGGCACTATAATTTGCAAATTCATAAAACTGCTCATAACCTTTGAACTGCTCAACCCCAACCTCTTGTTTCTACTGATTCCCTTTAAGATTGAGTGTTACTGATCTAAGAAAATCTATGATTTCTCTAACAGGAAGTAAAAAACTACTACTTCACTTCTTTTCCTACAAATTTTGTTAAATAACCATGAAATTTGGAAGAGAACATCAGGAGACCAACCCAAACCCAAAAGTTGTTTCTCAGATTTTTGAAATGATGAGCCGTTTGTCCATAATGCTCAAACAAATTTGACAGAGAAGTTGCCAAACAGGAAGTGAGGGCATATGTCAGCAACAGTGTGACAGATTTTCACCAAAGTTTGTATATGAGTAAATGACCTTGTTGTAAGGGACTCCAAGAAGTTTTGTATAAACCTCCTTTAGGTGGTGCTATAATTCACAAATTACTAAAACTTCTCATAACTTTTGAATTCCTTAACCTGCAATCATGATTCTTCTTTCTCTTGATTTCTTGGTGCCGAGAATTTGACATGAATTGAATTTGTAATGTGTCAAACAGGAAGTCAACCAAGTTGAATATTTTTTGCTTGTTCTCTTACAAATTTTGTCCAATCATCATGAAATTTGGATTACAATATCATTAGATCAAAAAAAAAGTTTATTTATGTATTTTTTTACACCTGTGATTTTTTTTATTTATTTATTTTTTACATCTGTTAAGTTAAGAAACAAGATTTGACATCATGCAGAACTTGGAAGGGCTACCGAAAATAGGAAGTGAGGCGATATCTCAGCAACAGCTTGAACACTTTTTGCCCTCCAATTTATTATATGTCCTTCAGAGCAAGTGCAGATGGTCCCAGTGGCTTCTGGTCTTCCTCCATCGCTAAGGGGTGGGGACAGAAAGTGCCTGCCTGCTTGCAGCTATATTTATTATTAAGGGCCAAGCACCAAAGGTGCACACTATAGTGATTGTATGTTTATTATTATTATTATTATTATTGTTATTATTATTATTGTTGTTATTATTATTTAGGGGACCAAGCACCAAAGGTGCACAGGCACCCTTTAATGATAGTAGATTTTCTTCTTCTTGTTCCTATGGGAATCTATGGTGGTCCATAGAACTCTTTTACATTTTTTATGAAATTTGGCACAGTGATAGAGGACAGTCTCAGGTACACTCACAGCAAATTTGGTGTACATCACTCAAGCTCTCTAGTGCCACTAATTGGGCAAATTTGGATATATGCTTACAATAATAGCTCCCCAACAGAATGTTGTAGAAATGCGATTCTACTTTCATCTGATTATTTGTGTTAAGTGGAGTGGATATCATGATGTTAATTTTTGCCATAGTTGATTTTCGACCATTTTGAATTTGTTTTAAAAAACTTTTTTTTTTCTCTTTTTATCCTACAAACTGTGTTCCATCATCAAATTTGAATAACAACATCATGAGACTATCTAAAAAAAAAGCTGTTTCTTTGATTTTTGATATATTGGATGGTTTGTCCATAACATGGAAATTAATTTGATGAATGATTTGATTATATCTGTGATGTTTCTTCCACAAGCAATTTGACGACTAAGTAGCCAAACAGGAACTGATGGCATATCTCAGCAATGGTGTGATATATTCTGACCAAACATTGGAGAGAACTGAAAGACCTCATGCCAAGGGTCTCCAAGAAGGTTTGTCTATATTCACCTATATTCTAGATAGCACTATTACTAACAAATTTGTAAAATTGCTCATAACTTTTAAACCTCTCAACATTAAATCTTGTTCCATTTGATTCTCTTGAATGTGTCGATGTTGTGAATGTAATGAATTTGTGATTTCTCAAACAGGAAGTTGGCCATTTTGAATTTTAAAGAAAACAGTTTTTTCACTTCTTCTCCTACAAAATTTGTAAAATCATAAACTTTGGCATGCCGCATCGTGAGGCCAGCCCAAAACAAAGTTGTATCTCTGATTTTTGAGATGCACTGATTAGCCATAACATTAAAACATCATGTAAAACATCAACACCTTGAACAACCATGTTCCTTAAAACACCTCCTGAACAATTTTTGCAGTGTGGCAGGGCACATTATCCTGCTGAAAGAGGCCACTGCCATTAGGGAGCACTGTTGCAATGAAGGGGTGTACTTGGTCTGCAACAATGTTTACATAGGTGTTACATGTCAAAGTAACTTCCATATGAATGCCAGGACCCAAGGTTTTCCAGCAGAACATTGCTCAGAGCATCGCACCGCCTCTGCCGGCTTACCTTCTTCCTTGTGCCATCTCTTCCCCAGGTAAGTGATGCACATGCACCCAACCACCCATATGATGTAAAAGAAAACATGATTCATCAGACCAGGGCACCTTCTTCCATTGCGCCGTGGTGCATTTCTGATGCTCATGTGCCCATTGGAGGCGTTTTCAGCGGTGGACAGGGTCAGCATGGGCACCGGCACTCTGACCGGTCTGCAGCTACCCATCCCCATACGCAGAAAGCTGCAATGCACTGTGTGTTCTGACACCTTTCTATCATAGCCAGCATTAACTTTTTCAGCAATTTGTGCTACAGAAGCTCTCCTGGGGGATCGGATCACATGGGCTAGCCTTCACTCTCTGTGTGCATCAATAAGCCTTGGGTGCCCATAACTCTGTCGCTGGTTCACCAGTTGTCCTTCCTTGGACCACTTTTGGTAGGTAATATCCACTGCAAACTGGAAACACCCCACAAGACCTGCCATTTTGGAGATACTCTGACCCAGTCGTCTAGCCATCACAATTTTGCCCTTGTCAAAGTTGTTAGATCCTTACGCTTGCCCATTTTTCCTGCTTCCAACGCATCAGCTTCGAGAACTGACTGTTCACTTGCTGCCTAATATATCCCATCCCATGAGAGATGCCACTGTAACGAGATAATCAATGTTATTCACATCACCTTTCGATGGTTTTAATGTTATGGCTGATTGGTGCACATGACAGTTCATCCATTACACTCAAACAAATCTGATGGCGAAGTTGCCAAATGGGCATATCTCAGCAACCTTGAGACGTACTTTGACCAAACTTGGTAGATCACTGAAGGACCTCATCCTAGGGTTCTCCAAGACGTTTTGTCTAAATTCACCTCTAGGTGGCACTATAAATTGTAAATTGGTTAAACTGCTCATAACTTTTGAACCACTTGACATCTAATCAAGATTCTTGTTTGTACTGAATCCCTTGCTATCCAGGACACGTCGTCCATAAGGCACAAACTGATTTGATGGTGAAGCCGCAGAGCTGGAAGTGAAGGCATATATCAGCAATGTTGTTTTGTATTTGGACCAAATTTTGTAGATAACTGAAGGACCTCACCTTAAGGCCTTCCAAGATGCTTTGTCTAAATTCACCTCTAGGTGGCGATATAATTTACAAATCCATATAATAACATTAAATCAATATTCTTGTTTGTCTTGATTGCCTTGAAGTTGCAAAGTTTTACTGATTGTAACAAATTTGTGAGTTCTCAAACACGAAGTCAGCCACTTTGAATTTTAACAAACATTTTAACAGTTTTTTCACTTCTTCTCCTACAAATTTTCTCCCATAACCATGTAATTTGGAAGAAAGAAGTGGGAGAACAACTTGAACAAAACTTGTTATTATTATTATTATTATTATTATTATTATTACTACAACACACAAGGATAGAGGACAGCCTCAGCTACTTTCACAGCAATTTTGTTGTAGGTCTCTAGCACCATGAACAGGGCAAATTTGGATATAACCTTAAATTAAATAACTCTGCAACAGAATGTCGTACAAATGCAATTCCACTTTCCTATGATTCTTTGGGTCAAACCAACAGACACCATGAATTTCTGGTGGATTTTCTGCCATTTTGAATTTTTTCAAAATTTTTCAAAACCAAAAAATGTCAGTAACGAATTTGACAGATATTCACCAAAATTGGAGGTGAGTAAATGACTTTGTCCTAAGGCTTTAGTACACTCTCCCACTTTCTTCCACCTCCCCCTACACTAAGAATGTAATTATTAAGACCTCTCTCAGAAACTGGGCACAGTTTGGTTTGCTATCATTTTCTAGCCATGGTGCCATAGCCACTAATAATGTTTTTCCTCCCTCTCTCACAGATATTTTTTCTCAGATTTGGTCAAATTTGGGCATTAATACATTTTGAGATTTGTATCAATAATGTTTTTGCATCTTTTCAACAGCTTACTGACAAATTTTCACTTCCCAAGCAAAATTTCTTCAAATATTTACAGGTCTGATGTTCCCTTATTTACCCAAGGATGCACCTACTGACATTTCTGACACCAACCCGTAATTTGAAAGGTTTAATTTCATTAATTTATAACCAGATTTCAGATAACTGACAGACTTTTTTTTTTAAAATCATTATTATATTAATTTTTTATGTGCTTGTCAATCAATACAAGCAACTTGTTTTCTTGCAATAATTTCTCAGTATAAATTTGTTTAAACACAATAAACAAACATATAAAAAGAAAAAAAAATTGACATCATATGCCACTTGGGAGGGCTACCAAAAACAGGAAGCGAGAAAACATCTCAGCAACAGCATGATCTTTTGACTTCAAATTTAATATAGCTCCATTGAAGTAAGCATTGATGGTCCCAATGGCTTCTGGTCTTCCTCCATCGCTAAAGCGTATGGACAGAAATTGCTTGGCCCCCTTAATTGCTGCATGCAGCTATACTTCCCCATAATATTTCAAAATCCATCTGTGGTGACACTGATAAGTTTATCCCATGGCAAATTAAATTGTTCAAGGTAAGCAGAAAGGCTACTGAACAAGTCTTGTCCTGTTGTGTTACCTCTGAGGGACTTCATGGCCAGAAATTCCTCTGGTATTCCAAAATTCTCAGGCAATTCCTTGGACAAAAATGAGAAGTCTGATGTTGGTGCTGCCATCCATTATGTTTAAAAAGTACTTGAAGCCCTTCATTTTGCTTTTCAACTGTACACACAGATCCTTGTCAGTTAAATCCACTCGCCTGGTTACTGTTTTGTTTAACAGGTTAATGTTTTCAAAATGCACTTTAGTCTCTGGGCTATCTAACTGCTTCAACCATAGTCAAAATTCTCGTTTTGAAAAACATGCCATGTTTGATGGTTTTGTGATGTAGCTTACTTTCTGTTGCATCCTCCTGATACATTGCCTGAAGAACAAAAATGTTCTGATGAGCTTGTAAATAATTCAATAAACTTTTCTGACATAAGATACACCGCCTACACTGTGTATGATAGAAGTGAAAAAAGCACTTATTTGTCCTTTTCTTTTGAAAATGCCTACTGCCTACTTCTAATTTTTTCAGTCATACCACTGCTCTAGTTCAGATAAAGCACACCTAGTGGAACACACACCTAGCTCAGATACAGGCCACCTAGTGGAGGTTCTAAATTCCTGCAGGAAAGTACCAATAAAACTAGAATCAAATGGAAAACTATGGGCCAGATTAAACAAGGTGGAGGGCCGGACCCAGTGTGCAAGTGAGTGAGTACGAGCTATTTATCCAAGATCACATCACTTAAACTGACAAATGTTCTAATGTTTCTAATCCTAGTATAAAGCTATTTCTAAAGTGTCCTGTTCACATGCCACATACCTTTATTCGTTCTGTTGTGTCATCATGTTTCATTAAAATAGTAAAATGCATGTTCCTAACACAGTCCATACTGATATCTGTACACTGCCAATAGTAGAACTACATTAGTAAGCATTATCATAGCTACACCTTCAGTAAATAAGACTTTTAAAACTTGTAGCAAAGAATGTTCTAATCTTTTTTGGAAATTGTGTTACTTCATAGTTGTTAAAACAATTCCTGATTAGGAATTACAGCACTTTTTTATATGTGCCTCTCCCTTTTTAAGGGACCAAAAGTAATTGGACAAACTAACAATGATTAAATTAAATCATCATTTTCAATACTTGGTTGCAAATCCTTTGTAGTCAATGACTGCCTGTAGTCTAGAACCCAAAGACATCACCATATTGTATTGTCTATATGGTATTCTTCCCTAATGATGCTCTTCTAGGCCTTTACTGCAGCTGTCTTCAGTTCCTGCTTGCTCTTGGGATGTTTTCGCTTCAGTTTTGCATTCAACAAGTGAAATGCATGCTCAGTTGGATTCAGGTCAGGTCGTTCATGTCATTGACTTGGCCACTTCAGAACATCCCACCTCCTTTGCTTAAATAGTCCTGGGTTGCTTTCGAAGTATGTTTTGGGTCATAATCCTTCTGCACTGTGAAGCGTAATCCAATGAATTTTGAAGCATTTGGCTGAAGATGCACAGATGATATAGGCCTATACACTTCAAAATTCATCCTGCTGCTTTTGTCAGTAGTTACATCATCAATAAATACAAGGGGACCAGTTCCATTGGCAGCCATACATGCCCAGGCCATAAGATGAGGTGGTATCCTTCGGATCATGGGCAGTTCCTTCCCTTCTCCATACTCTTCTCTTCCCATCATTCGGGTACAAGTTGATCTGTGTCTTATCTCTCCACAAGATGTTGCTCCAGAACTGTAGAAGCTTTGAAGATGCTTCACAAACTCTAATCCAGTCTTCCTTTCTGAGGCTTTGCAATGGTTTACATCTTGTGGTCAACCATCTGTATGTACTCTGGTGAAGGCTTCTCTTGACTGTTGACTTTGAGACAGATACACCTACTTCCTGGAGGGTGTTGTTGATCTGGCCAACTATTGTGAAGGGATTTTTCATCACCAGGGGAAGAATTCATCTCCAATCCACCACAGTTGTCTTCTGAGGTCTTCCGGGCCTTTCGGTGTTCCTGAGCTCACCAGTGCCTTCTTTTTAAGAATGTATCAAACAGCTAATTATATGTTCTTTCTGATGGATGTGTTTTCAATTTTAAGCTCTTTGCACACTTGAAATCAAATCTAGACCTTTTATCTGCTTACTTGTAAGTGAAATAATGAGAGTATAACACACACCTGATCATGGAACAGCTGATCCCTTTTTTTTGACCCTATTTTGATCCCTTTTTTTGAACCACACATAATTTGGATGTAAATAACCTCAAATTATCCTCAAATTAAAGCTGAAAGTATGCACTGTGAATTCATTATTTAATTTTAACTGTAATATACTGTGGTAAACCACTAAAATAACAATAACTTTGTCAATGTTCAAATATTTATGGACCTGACAGTATATACATACAGGTAAAACTCTGCTGTGGGAGGGATTTTGCTGGCATGGTTTGCGTCGACTAAGACTGATCATCTTTAGCCTATCATGAACCATTGCTATCCTGAAGGGAGTGGTCTCTTCCATGATGACCCTCCCCCAACCAATAAGGCATGACGGCTCACTGACTGGTTTGAGAAGTATGAAAATTATATACATCATATGGAATGGCCTTTGCAGTAACTAGAGTTCAACCCAACTGAACACTTATGGGAGATTTTAGACACTACTCTTCACCATCATCATCCAAACATCAATTTAGGGGATATCTTTTGGAAGACTTCATCCCTCTAGTACAGTTCCAGAGATGTAGAATCTATGATAAAAAGCACAGAAACTGTTTTGGTGGCTCAATTCACTCCCATTGTGTGGTTTTAAGCCTTTTTTGGGTCGAAATGAGAGATGCCATCTTGTGAAAACTGGAGCCAGAGTAAGTAGATATGGCCGAGTGGACAGCGGGTCCACTTCTCACCTGCATCAACATCAGCAAACTCAAACTGGCAAGTACAGCTTTATTAATTCACATGTAATGCTAAATTGTAGTCATATAGTTTTCACAGTTATATTGATTGTATTGTTGTGAGGAAAAGATTTTAGAGATTTGAGTCATGACTGACTACCTTTTGCTAGCTAGCTGAAATTATGAATCAAAGTAATGCAAGTGTAATCAGTGAATGTAAGGTAACAACTGAAAATACACTAGTTAACAGCTTTCAACGTTTACACTCAAGATAACCTATTTTAAAGGAAAAAAATCGCTGCTCTTCATGATTTTTATCTAGCTCTGACACCCGCAGTAAGTTATCCATCTGAATGGAGAAGTGTGCTCTTATGCTCTGGTTGTTTTGTCTGTGTTTAACAAGTTACTTCAAGTGTTCGCTAAGGTCATACAGTCAATCATAAATTATTAAGAAATTTAGCTAGCGTTCAGCTGCTTTGATTTATGCCATCAGTTCGTTCACTCACATTGGTTTGCTAGTTATAATATGAGTACATCAAAATTATCAGCATGCCGGAAAAACTGCAGTCCCCGCTGACGGTCTGTAGGAGCAGTTTACAGCTGAACAAGACATAACTTTGCTATAGAACTGTCAAGCACTTCAGGAGCCTCGATGGTCATGTCCAAAACTGTAAGTTACCTCATAAACCATGCCCTTTTATCACCAAATAACTCCTATAAAAAGCATGTATCATAAGGAGAAAAATATTGGGGAACATATCAAGGTTAACTGAACTGTGAAACGGGAATATTGTACTGCACCCAGCCACTTGAGGGCCTCAGAGACATTTTGGCTTCACTTTTGACTCTCTGTTATGACGTCCACCCATACACACTCACTGTCCACTTTAATAGGAACACCTGTACACCTGCTCATTTATGCAGTTATCCAATCAACCAATCATGTGGCAGCAGCACAATGCATAAAATAATGCAGATACAGGTCAAGCACTACAACTAATGTTCACATCAAACATCAGAATGAAGAAAAAGTGTTATCTCGGTGACTTTAACCATGGCATGGTTGTTATTACCAGATGGGCTGGTTCGAGTATTTCAGAAACTACTGATCTCCTGGCATATTCACACACAGGGTTTACACAGAATGGTGTGAAAAACAAAAATATAGTAACTCAAAGTATATAGTAACTCAAATAATCACTCTCTACAACCGTGGTGAGCAGAAAAGCATCTCAGCATGCACAAAACATCACCTTGAGGTGGGCTGCAACAGCAGACCACATTGGGTTCCACTCCTGTCAGCCAAGAACAGGAATCTGAGGCTATCATGGGCACAGGCTCACCCAAACTGGAAGTTGAGAAAAAAAAATCACCTGGTCTTTTTCCAGTCTTCAACTGTCTAGTTTCGTTGAGTCTGTGCCCATGATTGCCTCAGATTCTCAAACCAGCCCATTTGACGCCAAAAACCATTCCACGGTTAAAGTCACAGAGATGTCACTTTTTGCCCATTCTGATGTTTGATGTGAACATTAACTGAAGCTCTTGACCTGTATCTGCATGATTTTATGCATCATGCTGCTGCCAAATTATTGAATGATTGGATAACTGCATAAATGAGCAGGTGTACAGGCGTACCTCTATAAGTTGATGGTGAGCATATACACTCACTGATGCACACCAGGCACGTCACGCAGGTGTCTCAGCCGATGTGCACAGAGTTAAAAGAAGATACCATGGCAAAAGGAACTGATTTATAACCTAGCTTCATCCTCCAAAGAAAATCACAGTTTATCTGTCTTTAAACTTCCTTTCACGTAATAAAAATAAGCAATTTAAACACAATATAATCCATATATAAAAGTGTTGTAATCCATGCAAATTATATCATTTTAAGTTGAGGTTTACATTAGTTAGTCTTCTTATGTGTAGTTTTACACACACTCAGGAGCATGAGTAGGATAAAGTTTTTTTGTATTTATGAGATTTTCATTAATACCACATTACAACGATTTACGAATAAATCCGTTCATATCCAGTTTGATAAATGAGGCCCAATGTAAGAGATTTTATGGAAAATACTTGTTACTGGAGTTTATCTGGGATTTAAGACTTGTCCAAATCCCTCATGTCAGTATATTTTTTATATATTCAGTCAGTATATTTTTATATACATACAGTCAGGTCCATAAATATTGGGACAGTGACACAGTTTTGGTAATTTTGCCTCTGTACACCACCACAGTGGATTTGAAATGAAGCAGTCAAGATGTGACTGAAGCGTAGACTTTCAGCTTTAATTCAAGGGGTTTAACAAAAATATTGCATTAACCGTTTAGGAATTACAGCCATTTTTTACAGAG
>CM040468.1:14864061-14882685 GCA_022758105.1 Pangasianodon gigas | reverse complement strand
GTGAAAATGGAGGAACTCTGTAAAAAATGGCTGTAATTCCTAAACGGTTAATGCAATATTTTTGTTAAACCCCTTGAATTAAAGCTGAAAGTCTACGCTTCAGTCACATCTTGACTGCTTCATTTCAAATCCACTGTGGTGGTGTACGGAGGCAAAATTACCAAAACTGTGTCACTGTCCCAATATTTATGGACCTGACTGTATATATATATTTTTTACGGCATATGTTTTACCTTCAGTGAAATGACCAGTAGAAATAACCCCAGGTAATAATTTTAAATCTGTTTATTATTAGCCTTTGATTATGTAGTGCATTTGCCTTATAAGATTCCTCTAAATGAGCTGTTACTATATAAAAATAGATTATAATAGGTAGGTATAATAAGTTAATAATTCTTTGGTTAGCACCACAAACTAACTATTTATGTATTTACAAAATGCTATAAACACAAACATTTCATTAATCAAATGTGATTTATCATTTGATAAATTAGCTTCTGTTGTGTGGAAACAATACTCCTTTATTTACATAACATTTATGTGACTCAGTTTACCACATATATAATTTACATGAAATGTGTTTGAATGTACCATCAAATGCACACCATTTACTTAAAACATTAAGTCATCATTTATGCAGGTGTAGCTTGCTTTAACTTGCTAGTAGGCCAAACAAAATAAAACAGGATAGTGTATGGGCCAAATGTCTAAATGAGGACTGTGGAGGATTTGGTGAAGGTACCCAAACCCAATCACATCTCAATACTGATACTGCAGAATATCATGATTTCATTCTTTGAATAGTATGACTTTTTGACCTTATTACTAATATTCTTTCTAATACTAGTCTATATGTATTTTACTGAGCAACACTGTAGAAAAGAAAGCATACAACTCAACTACAGTAACCAAAGATCTACAGAGATGTACACTGAAGGAAATATTGTGAGGAAGGTGCTTAAGGTTATTTGGTTGCTTCACAACTATCAGCAAAAGAGTGGGGGTCCATCTGAGACCTAGTGACCCCCGTGTCCATGTGCTTATGTTAATTTTCTCCACAGGTTTGATCATACACAGCTCAAATGAATAGGGGCCATTGAACACAGCTACACATGCACATACACACAATTCAATACAACATGACGGGGCTGGCTACTGAAGGATTACATCACTTACTTTGGAGGACCACGGTTGCAAGCAGTTGGCATAGCAACGGACGAGGAAAGCCATTTCCCAAGCTGCAAGAAAAACTTTCCACTTTCATCAAACAGAGAGAAATGAGCAACAATGATCAACTATCTTCCCCTCATTTTTGCAATAAACTGGAGTATAAAAAGAAAGCCTATAGCATTAAATAAAAGACTTTTGGAAACATAAAATACTTCAGATGTTTGACAGAAAAATTATTCCGTTCCTAGGAGAAGAGTAAAATCCAACGTGTTTCTAAAGCATTGAATAATTCATTGAAGCTGTGCAGCTGTACACTGCAGTGGAGAAAAGGAAAGAATCCAAAAATATGCTATTGGTCCTCAATAAAAAAGGAAAAAAAAACCCTCCTTCAAACTTAACTGCAGAAATGTCAGACAGCACTAGAAACATTCAAATCCAGCTTTAGCCTCTTCTCTTCTTTGCCATGAAACATCCAGCACACACTGTGTTACATACTTCCCTCTTTGTAAAAGCAGCAAATGTGGTGTGTGTATCCACCTCCAAAGCTACTGTACGCAGTCTTTGAACGTGCATCCCTGGCCGCAACGCCCCA
Organism: Pangasianodon gigas; assembly: GCA_022758105.1. NCBI lineage: Eukaryota > Metazoa > Chordata > Actinopteri > Siluriformes > Pangasiidae > Pangasianodon > Pangasianodon gigas. The sequence goes on along the minus strand of CM040468.1, from coordinate 14,880,923 downwards.
GTAGCTCCCCCAGGAAACACTCCTATCGATTGTATCCACCAGCAATAACACATGTCTAACCAGGAAAGTGAGAGAGAGGGAGGGGAGCCTGCCAGAAAAAGAATGACATCATCTGAGTAGGGTGCACAGTGTAAGGAACACCAGGGTGGGGGGAGCTGCATTAGAGCTATTGGCTGTCTGCTTCAAACCAAGAAGGGGGAGCATCTTTATTGATCAGAGACAATAAATGATGGTGACCATAGCTCTAGAAAGGCCATACGCATAAATACCATTGATAAAGCATAAATTGCTGGTTTAAACCTGGGCATTTAACCTAGGCAGGTTAATGTATTCCCCTTGCTCTGTGTCTGCACACTTTCTGGGCCATGACAGAAGCATCCTGCAGTATGAAATCGCCTATTAGCCAGTTAATGTAAAACCAAGTACATTATCCCTAGTGAACACAAAGTCTTATGTCCGTTTAAGAGTGTCTATTTTCCCTGGAAGAGAGATATGAATCCTTCAGTGCTTTTAAACGTGAAGTGAATCCTATTTCTATGACTCAGTTGCTTCACCTCTGTTGCAACAAAATATGACATCATCCTTTTCCATGCTGGCCAATCGCAACTCAGCACATGGAGCTTTCTGAGGATCGGAATCGCAGACAGTATATGCATCAGCCCCTGTGTGTGTGTGTGTGTTCGGCTGCTGGAAAATCCCTCTTTTCCACACAAAGAAAAGATGGCTTTCACAGGTTTGATTTCCATCTGAGGCTGTTTTATTTTTTATTTAGTATGATGCGGAAGACTGTAAAACGTTCTGCAAGGCAAAAATCCGAATGCACGTGCTAATTAGATTTATAATTACAGGAAATTCAATTTCAAATGATAACTTATGTAACTTTGTAAATGATAACAGTATAACTTTAAAGACAATATGATTTTTGCAATACTGTGATGTAAGCAGGGTTCCACAGTGCAAGTGTTTTGCTCCAACTGGCTCTCTCCGCTTCATGGATGAAAGGTCAGAATTCCAGCTCAGCACAGCGTTTCATTTAACAAGTGAAAGATTACTTGCATTTCATAAATTATGCTCATTTTTGCTTTTCTGGCAACCAAGTTACTAATGCATTAATCTTAATAACAGCAGGTCTTAAAGTGGGTTAAGTTACAGTCCCACTTTATATACTTTAGTGTCATAAAGAAATGCCACTTAAAACACTTTCTAAGCCTGACTGATTTGTTGATTCACTGTCTTACTTAAGAAAGCACTCAGGATACATTACAATATTAGCAGCTCATGACTGTAACTGACAGGATGTGCATCCTGTGTAGGTATAGCATGTGTGTTGTGTCTGGAAGGTGGTTTAGAGCGTTATGATGCTGTATTGTGGACCCTTAGATGTAGAATTGTGGTAAGCAGTTTCTCGTTCAAACATCTGGCTCTCTGGCTATTTTAACACTGGCAATTAACCAAGGAAGCACAAAACACCAGACGAGGAACAGAGCCGATTCTCTGATTTGATTACTCTGTAGCACAGATGCTTACTTTTTCGCCTAAACGGGAAGCCCGTCTTCCCCTAAAATTTCATTAAAATTCAGCAATGAAATGTTTACCAAAGTGTCTATATTATTCACCAATCTTGGTAGAATTCAATATTTTAGTGAATCAAATGATCAAATATCTCAATACTTGCAATACCATGTTGTTCATTAATTTAATTCAAACTGTTTTCAGTGGACAACACAGCCTGTGTGAAAATCTCCTCTAGAGCCCTGACACAGCACTGATATACACTCAGAGAAGCCATGCGTCTCTGGGTGTCTATGGGAGATTCAAGTACAGTGTATTTTAATAGGTCAAAATATTACATTTATTGGACAACAGTGTCTGTGTGTCTGTGTGAGTTTTGCACAGAAAAAAAAAAAAAAAATTTCAATGTTCACTGAACAGTGCACTCTTCGCTTGTCCTGCTTAGATGCATCACTTTTCCTTATGATGATTGGTAAACCTCTGAAAGGGGCGGAACCACATAACCAATTACCAATCACTGAAACAGTAATGAACATGACTGACATTTCAAATACATCAGCACCAGTCGGAATCGCTTGGAGCCTGCAGTAGTGGTGTAATTTGTAAATGCTGTAAATAAACTATAAGTATAAAGTTCTGTTTGATTATTTGTTGTTTATAAGTCTGTCATTTCCTTCTTCAGCTATCAGCTTAGTTGTTTTTTGGCATGAAATGGCAGAAAATGCTGTTGTTGACCTGATTTTAGAACAGTCTTTTGATGCTCATTCTTATGAGGAGAGACTGAAAATTAAACAAGAAGGGAGACCAACGGCCAAGATTTTAATTCAAAAGGGAGAGGAAAAAGGTCCTTTTACCAGTCTTTGTACAGTAAAATTGATTGGCTGTGTTTATTATTAGTCTTAGATTATGTGGAGCATTAGATGATATATATATATATATATATATATATATATATATATATATATATATATATATATATAAAATGTGTGTGTGCGCGCACATACATACATACATACACACACACAGTTATACAGTCCCCTCGGAAAGTATTGGAACTGCCAATTCTTTTGTTTTTGCTACATGCTAAAGACATTTGAGATTGAAATAAAGGATCTGCTCATGATCCATATAAGCTCATTCGTCATGTGTCATGGCTTGGGCTTGCATGGCTCACTAATCTTTATTGATAATGTAATTCATGATTGTAGCAGAATGAATTTAGAAGTCTACAGAAACATCCTGGCTGCTAATTTACAGAGAAATGCTTGGAATCTAATTGGGAGGAATTTCATCATGCAGCAAGACAATGACCAATAACACACTGCCAACACAAAAAAAGACTTCATCAGGGGAAAAAAGTTTAAGGTTTTGGACTGGCCAAGTCAATCACAAGACCTTAACTCAATTGAGCATGCATTTCACCTCCTGAAGTGGAGACTAAAGGAAGAACCCCCCCGAAACAAACAACAACTGAAAGAAGCTGTGGTACAAGCCTGGAAAAGTATCACAAAAGAGCAACAATAATAATTCCATATAAATCCTTCAAACATTCAAGCATTCATTCTTGAGATATTGCGCTAACGAGAATCCCTGGAACGAGGACATTATGCAGAAAAACTAGTGTACAAATTTATACAAAATGCAGCAGACAGAGTCCTTAAAGAAACCAACAAAAATATGACCTGGCGTAACTGAAAAACATTCGCTCTATAGTTGGATGATCGTGAATTCAAATCCCGATGCCGCCATCCATATCTGAGAGCCCAAGAGAGCATAATTGCCCCTGTTCTATCAGTCTGAGAAATGGCAAAACTCTCTCTTTTGCCGAGTAGCGTGAGACTCACCAGTAAGCTCATGTATACAGAAGATGGCAGTTAGCAAAGATGCCATGGCTTCACATGTCCAAGAGGAAACAATATAAAAATATGTAAGCTATTCATTTGCAGGCTCTTCATACTACAAGTTTTAAAAAAAAAGGTGTAACAAAAATAGTGACATAAGATTTTCACATGATCAATGTTTAACATGTAAAGCAACATTAAAAGTTGATATATAGATTAGCATAACAAGCTAGGATATGCAAAGAAAATAAACACATATGTAAAGTGAAATTATCACAGATTTTGTCTTTGTCTTCTTAAAAAAGCATGCTGTTCAGTGTTGCACATAACACGAGAGAAAATATTGTTTAACGGTTTAATATTACTCCCTGTTGAGTATCAAAGTCTAAAAATAACAACAAATTAATAGCCCAAATGAATCATCCCATGCACTATTTAAACAGAAAATTACAGCAGAAAGCAGAAAGAGTTAAGGTGAAATTAAGGTGGGGAAGTGTAAAAAGTGAAGAAAGTATTTTTGTTGTTGCTATACTGTGAAAGTATAAATCGAATATTTAGAACATCCCATTCCAGAACTAGTCCCCCTTTGTTGTTATAATATTCCACTCTTCTGGGAAGGCTTTCCACTAGATTTTGGAATGTGGCTGTGGGGATTTTCCTATTCAGCCACAAGAGCATTAGTGAAGTCAGGCATTGATGTCAGACAAGAAGGCCACTCGAGTTTTTCCAGTTGACAACCCGACAAACCATGTCTTCATGGACCTCACTTTGTGGACAGGGGCATGGTCATGCTGGAACAGGTTTGGGCTAGGCCTTAGTTCCAGTGAAGGGAAATTGTAATGTTACAGCATACAAACATCCTATACTATTGTTTGCTTCCAAGCTGTAGCAACAGTTTGGGAAAGGCCCAAATATGGGTGTGATGGTCAGGTGACCATAAACTTTTGGCCATATAGTATAGTTTCAGACTCTTCCAGTTGTGGTTAAGGTTCTGCATTATATCCAAATTAGTTAATATTAGTGGAATGTTACAGTGTAACAGGTGTGTTTGGTGTGCAACCTCGGTGGATTGTCATTTAGCTTGCCACAGATTTTAACTAAAAGATTTTGTGCTAACTAAATGTGATACCTGACAGATTTTAAAAGGTTGAAACACATTTTTATTGGTTGATGACTGTTGGCAGTGTTATTGAACCAATGAAAACCTAAATGTAAAAGCACTAAAAGTACACAAGCAAGCAGGTTGAATAGGTGTGCACACACACACACACACACACACACTCGAAGATCTTACAAGAGCAGCATGAATTAAAGTGTGTACACACAGTTTTGTGGCGGCACAGCAAATTCGCATGCAAGCAGGATCAATGTTATGTACATATGTTTTAGTTTAATTATGCTTTATATGAGATCAAAAGAAATGTCTAAGGAGTCTGACTCAGAGATAAAATTGCTCTCCTTATTTGACTTGGCAGAAGAATGAACAATAAGTGCTGGAGTCTTACCATGGGTGAGCTAGCTGGCTCTTGAGCATGTGTGATTGGATCTTGCACTGCTTGCGGGTTATGATAGTGCTGCTCCAAGTGCTGTTTCAAATCGCTGTTCTCGCCATTGCTCATGTTTTCCACCTGCAAGGCAGCAGAGTCAGCAAGCACCTCTGATTCCTGGCCAAACAACCAATTGTTCCATATCGCTGAAAGCCTGTGCAAGTGCAGCAGACTCATGGCATATGCATTCACACACAAATCAAACTGAAAACAAGCGTTAAGGAATGATTGTGGCTCTAATACATTAGAGCGTCACTAGCACTTCTGCTACAAGAAAAAGTAATTTTTCTTCTTGAAAGTCATAGTCAGGCAACAGACTTTGCACTGAAGCCACAGTTTCCTGTAGGAAACCATATATACATAAACAATCTGTCAAAGAAGCCATTGATATTATTGTTGTTTGGTTATTTTATATTACACATTTATCATAATGCACTAAATAATGATGCGACAGACTAACAATATTACTAATGTTTCCTAACACAAATCATTTCACTGGTATGCAATCTCTACAGCCCTAGCTAGCTGCATGCTTGTCAAAATGATGTTGGGCTGATACTCATACTAAATGAAGATGAGGAAACACAACATTTTTAAAATATTTCATTTAATTTATTGAAGACAAAAAACCTTTTGCCTTCAATAAATTAAATTAAATCTTTTGATATAGGAATTGATTATAGGAATTCACTATATCAACACAACTTTACTTGATATAGGAATTGATATTTGCTATAGGAATTGATAAAGGAATTGTTTGCATTAACAATCCTCTGCATTATAAATAATAAGACACAATGTTATACAGTGCAGTATTTAGAGAAATATGAGTGCTAATTCATGTCATCATCTATGTCACTCATGTCAAAAAGTAACTGCAATTTCTTTTGATTGAGGCATAGTGAGCTATGTGTTGAGACCTTTTAGCCTACTTCACATTGCTCAAAAGGTTCTATTAAAGTGATGTTTAGATAATTGAGGTCTGGCAGTAATCAGGTCTGGGTGTGTCTAGTCTAACTGAACCCAATTATCAAATAAATATTTGGTTAATTGGGAACTAAGGGGCAATTACTTTTTCACATAGGGCCAGTTGGTGTTAGATAACCTTGTGTTTACTCACACTATCTCTGTCTTTTATTAAACCGTGTTTGAAGATCTGAAACAATTAAGTGTAATAACATGCCTGAGATGCCAGTGATCCTGACCCCTTCTGCTCTCTAGACCTGCCTCATCCATCCTGATGCCCTATTTCTGGTTGGATTTCTCATCACTATTTTCGTGCTGCTGAGGATGGCCCCACACAGACAGCCTAAAGTTACATGAGATTACTGTGGATCGTACCACTTAGAAACCATGAATATGGCTTTGGACTTCAACTGATATGAACAGTTTTGCTACGATGGCTTAGGACTACAATTGCTTTGATAGCTTTAGGACTGCAATTCCCAAGAACAGTTTTGCACTCAAGTCTCCATCAGTGAACAGTGTGTATGTGTAAACTATAACGAACTTTTGTGGTTACACAATTGCACTTTCTAACCATATAGTATAGAGTCATAGAAGGGAATTATTTATAATCGCACTATCCGGTGTCACCCAGATGAGGATGGATCCTTTTCAGTCTGGCCCCTTAAGGTTTCTTCCTCATATCATCTAAGGGAGTTTTTCCTTGCCATCATCGCCTCTGGCTTGCTCATTAGGGATAAAGTCATAAATTTAAAATTTATATCTTGAATTTATATATTTCTGTAAAGCTGCTTCGTGACAATGTCCATTGTTAAAAGCACTATACAAATAAAACTGAATTGAATTAATGCCAAAATAGAAGAAAAAAGGAAGGAGCAAATACTTTTTCATGGCACTGTACACATTAATATTAAAAATACCTAAAATGAAGTTTTGGTACCTAACTAAATCACACTGTTAACATGTGCTTTTTTAAGTAATGTCATAACCCAATTAAAGCCACTTTACATTGAGGGGGAGGTGTGTGAGTGTATGAACACTGAATGTTTTAAATTTATTACTAATTGTTTCCGAGTTGTTTTGTCATATATTTTTGTCATGGTATTGAATTTATTTCAGTGACCTAATTGAAATTGATATGTTTTTGAACTGTTTTACCATATGCAGCTTTTAATTAGCTTTGCCTGAGCTTAGTTTTAGGAGGCCAGTGATCCAATGTTCCCCCATAGACGACATCTATGCCCAGAGCACAGGATCATGGTGGAGGGTTTTTTTGTTTGTTTGTTTGTTTTTTATGTAGAGAAGGCATAGAAACTCACTTTTAGCAGAGCAGTCCTATCAAAGCAGTAAAAGCATCCATTAGGGCAAGACGGAAAATAAATGGCAGGGAGGGAAAGAGAGTGAAATGATGATGGGATCAGCTTATCCCACAATCAATCAGAGTCTCTGCTGAAATTACTTGGGTAAAGGAGGGAGAGGGAAATGGTGGGGAGAGAGATACACATATACTGTATGCCTCACAATGGGCCTCATTCATCAATCTTTGAGTAAAGTTGTGTGTAAACGTTTGTGTAAGCCAAACCAAACAAAAAGTTTACACCAGATTCACAAAAGTTTCATAAATGCTGATTTTATTCTTATTCATATGAATGTATGTTGATGGATGGCAATCACCCGTAAATTACTGGGTGCATGCATGCCACAGCTGATTTGTGTTTGGTGACACCAACAAAACTCCATAAAAAGGCCAAGTTCACAGAGCAGAAAGTGCAAAATTGCCACAAAACGGCCAAAAAAAGAAGAATTTCTGTGAGGCAGAAGTCTACGAGAATAAAAAATAAATATTATTTAGCAACATATCCAGCCAAGTCACAGCATCTGAGAAGACCAAAATATGAAGAGAAATTGAAGTTGAATTCAGTGTCATCCTTCCAGCGCAATATAAATGGCCTCAAAAGAAACTGGTTTGACCCCTCAGCAAAAACTGATTTAAAAAAAGGATTATTGCTATTACTACTGTATTACTACTGTTTCTCTGGTACTAGGGCAGGCTAAACCATGACAAAACTTTTTAAAATTGACCAGATGCTGTGGTAAATGGAACCGACTTATAAGCCAGCTTTCATCCTCTGAAAAAAAAAATAAAAAAATCATACCGGTGTTTGCTTCCTAAGCGCATCATGTGCTAACTCATCCATTAACATCAATTCTGCCATTTGCAGCACCTCAGCTTACTCTACCATCTGCACAGACCAACCCTCCCTCCTTTTATATGGTGGCATTTAATCTTAATTGACGTATATGGCAGCGGGGGTGTGGTCAAGTGTCAGCCGTGGACAGAGAGGAGGCAGGTTGAACCGGAAAGTAATGCCTGATGATTCTCACCTGTGTCTTATCACTGGCTGTCTACTTATGTGTGTTTCTTTGCTCTGTCAGTGACTGACGTAACCTGAGAGAGAGAGAAACATAGCTGGCAGATCTTGCAAGGCAAACACACACAAACACAAAGCACGTGAACTTGACCCTCAAACTTGAATGGGGCATAGGCCATGAGCTAATGGCAGCCACTTTTCTGTTGGTTTATCCCTTTTTTGTTGAGTTTTTGGAAAGTGTGCTGAAAAAGCACGGTGAAAATAAATGCAAGCACGGTGAAAATAAATGCAAGCCTGGAGCTCTGCTGACATTCCGCCTGCCTCCCAAGTCTTCCTCCACACACCTCCACACCGGGGTCTGCAGTGGTGCTGAAACCTGAGATCCTGGAAGACTCAGACACCACCATGGAAGCCCAACAAAACCCAACACCAATCGTTTCTCAACCTGCGCAACGAGCGGCAGCTGCACTTCAAAGCCCTGCAGGATTAGGCGAAGAGCCAGCGGGCACTCCAGAAGCTGCTGCAGCCCACCACATCTCCAGCTGTGTTCTCTGCCACCTTTCCGCACCTGACGCTTACCAAGATGGTGTCCAGTGACTATCCAGAGGCCTTCTTGGAGCGTTTTGAGCATGTGGCAGCTTCGTGGGAATGGCCAGAGGATGAATGGGTCCTGCGACTCCTCCACTTGCTATCGGGGGAAGTCCAGCTTGCCGCCCAGCAGCTGCTGTCACGGACGCAGCTGGAGTATCCAAGCATCAAGAGGACGGTCCTGCAGCAGGTCGGGCAGACACCAGAGGAGCACCACCATTGCTTCCAGTCACTGCAGCTACCTGAGGTTGGCCGCCCCTTTGCCTATACACAGCAGCTGGTTAGTTCCGGCCTCACCTATCCACTTACTTTGGGGACAAATTGGCCAGGTTTTAGGAAAATGTAAAAAAATATATATATATATGGTGGTGGATGGGTTCTGCCACAGCATAGTGAGGTGTGGGATGTGTGCAGCTCTGGCCGGGGAGGTGGTGCCAGACCCGTCAATGTCTGTGCTGGATCATGATGACTCGGAGGAGGTGGAGGGCTCCGTCTCCCTACCCGCCTCCGTGGGGATTCCCCTTGAGGACTTCCCCTGGGAACAGACACATGACGAGTCTCTTCGCTATGCCTTTGACCAGGTGAGAGTAATTGATGGTCAAATAATCCAGTCAGATCTTGGACTCACCTACCCTTATTTTTCATTTATTAATGATAGGTTATGGCAGGACACTCAAACCGAAGAGCCATAGGGAAATGTCATTCCATGCGGCTCATCATAATCCCATGGCTGGGCATTTGGGGCAGGATAAAACACTAAGCCATTTCATGACCTGCGCCCTCTTCCATTAATTGAGGTCCCCTTTGAAAGAATTGGCATGAGGGCATCGCTTTGTGTTAGTTTTAGTGAACTATACAATGCAATACTTGGAAGACATGGCTCTTTGCAACATCTCAGCACACAGTGTTGGAGAGGCACTCTTCTGTGTTATCTCCCAAGTCAAAAAAGATCCTGACTGACCAGGGCACATCCTGTATGTCATGCACCCTTCACGAACTGTACGAATTATTAGGGATTAAATTGATTTGAACCAGTGTTTACCATCCACAAACGGACGAGCTGGATGATTGGTTTAATCAAATGTTTAAAAATTTGATTTCTAAGTTCATTCAGGATGATGCTCAGAATTGGGATAAGTGGCTTGAACCCCTGTTGTTTGCAGTATGAGAGGTCCCACAAGACTCCACAGGGTTTTCCCCATTCAAATTATTGTAGGGGTGCAAGCCTCATGGCGTCTTAGACAACATTAGAGAAAATTGGGAGGAGGGAAGAAATTCAGTACGGTCTGAAACTGACAGCAAAACTCCGCACCTTAAGTCACCTAACACAGGACAATTTGCATCAGGCCCAAGAACGACAGTCCCCACTGTATGGCAGGGGGTACTCGGCTTCAGGAATTTACATGAGGAGATAAAGTACTCATTTTACTACCCACGTCAAGCTCTAAATTACTCATGAAGTGGCAAAGGCCCTTTGAGGTCACACAGTGAGTCGGAAAAGTCAACTATGAGGTCAGGCAAATGGATGGAGGCGATGTATGTCAAATATACCACCTGAACCTCCATAATCCATGGAGAGAAGCGGTTCCTGTAGCTCTGGCGATGGAGGTTCCCAAGAGGAAGGAGCTGGGACCGGAGGTACATCTAAAAGGTGCTGCCCAATTCACCCTGGACCCCAGTGGAGACCACCTCTCGGTCCATTTTTTTGTGTGTGTGTGTGTCGACTTTAGCGATGTCAATACAGTGTTTAAATTTGATGCATACCCAATGCCATGCACTGATGAACTGCTCAATTGGTTAGGCGCAGCTCACTTTTATTCGACACTGGACATAATCAAGGGGTATTGGCAAATTCTCTTAACTCCAATATCCTGAGAAAAAATAGCCTTTTCCACTCTGTTTGGGTTACACCAATTTGTTATCTTTCTGTTTGGTTTGTTTCGAGTCCCAGCGACATTTCAACATCTCATGGACAGAGTACTCTGCCCACACAATGCATATGCCGCTGCCTATTAGATGACTATCATTTATAGTAATGATTGGCAGTGGCATTTACAACATCTGAGAGCTGTCCTGAGATCCTTGAGACAGGAGGGACTCAGCAAATCCAAAGAAGTGTGCAACTGAATGGGTGGAAGTATAGTATCTAGGCTTCCACTTGGGCCATGGGCAGGTGCGTCCCCAAATTGATAACAGCAGCAATTGCAGCCTTCCCGAGACCCAAGACCAAAAAAGGAGGTAAGGCAGTTCCTGGGGCTCGCTGGCTATTATCAGAGATTTGTACCTAATTTTTCAGATGTTGCCAGTCTGCTGACTGAGCTCACTAAAATGGGAGCGCAAGATCTGGTCCAGCGGATGAAGTGGTGAGAACAGGCTTTTTGCCAAGTAAAAGTGGTTTTGTGTGGGGGACCGCTGTTGTATTCTCCTGACTTTTCTTTCCCTTTTTCCCAGGTGGTGGAGGGGGAGGAGTGTACATGCTGTACATCAGCAGAAAGCTCTCTGTGAGGGAGAGCCTCCAGGCTGGACAGCCCCCCGGCCTGAGTCAAACAGTGGGGGTATGTGGCAGCAGGGGCATGATCGAGCATCAGCTGTGGATAGAAAGGAGGCATGGTAGCATCAGCTGTGGATAGAAAGGAGGCATGGCAGGTAACTTGATGATTTGCACCTTTGTCTTATTACCCCCAGTCTACTTATATGTGTTTCTTTGTGCTTTCAGTGACTGCCATAACCTGAGTGAGAAAGAGAAGCATAGCTAGTGGAGCTTACAAGACACACACACATGCGGAGCGTGATCTTTTTCCTTGAACGGGGCAAAAGCCACGAGCTAGTGAGAGCCCCTTTTCTGTTGGTTTGCCCCTTTTGGTTGAGTTTTTGGAAAGTGCACTGAATAAGCGAGGTGAAAAACGCATGCCTGGAGCTCTGCTGACATTCCGTCTGCCTCATGAGCCTTCCTCCGCAGAACTCCACACTGGTTTCTACAAACAACTAGCCTTAATTTTCTTAAAATGAATTTGAATATATATATATATATATATATATGGGCTGTCAAAGTTAACGTGTTAATAATAAGTTAACGCAATTTCCTTTTAACGCCACTAATTTTTTTGAAGCCGTTAACACAGGTTTTAATATGACCCTTTGCATCACCCATAGTTTAGCAATCCACTACCAGCAGTTGGCACATTAATTGTTGTTATAACAAGCGTGTCTGTGGCGGATGATGGATACAGGACAAGATCTTTTGAATGGCAAGTTCAGTTACAAATCCTTGTCAGATGGGACTATTGATAAGACCAAAGTTATTTGCTGTTACTGTCCATGTGAATTTAGTTACCACTGGAATATGACCAGTCTTAAATATCATTTACAAGTTAAGCACACTGCTAATGCAGGCAGTGTTAACACTAGTGCTGGTTTGCAGCAGACCATGCTCGATAGTGTGTGAGGGAAATCCAGGGACAAACCTACAAGAATCAAGCTAACAGCAAACTATAGCAAAATGAGTGGCAACAGCTTTCGGAAGACGAGGGCCTGCATGACATAATTCGGATCGCGTTCAGAGAGCCAGAGATGCAGAGAAACCAACAACCACTGAGAGCTACATTGGTCCTACAGGCAACACACATCACCATGCCAACAACGGCTGAGCTGAAGAAACTGCAGAAGTTGGAGACAGTGCTGGAGCCCTGCAGGTAATTTACTGATGGTCTCATTGATAATTTGTGTTTCTTATTCAAAGTGGGTTCTTCTCAGAAATGTGTGTGGTGTGTGTGTGAGAGAGAGAGAGAGAGAGAGAGAGAGGGAGCAAGAGAGAGGGAGAGATGGAAGGCAGGCAAGAGAAAACGAGGGGTAGTGATTTAGTGTGTGCATTTTTGCATGTGCTCTTGTGTGAGAGAACGTGCGAGATTAGTGGTTGAGAGAGATTGTGATGCATATTGAGTTGTGGCAATACATGAACGCAGCTCAGTTGTGCTTTCTAGGTCTAAAGGCAGGGTTATAGTTTAGTGTGAAGGACTATTTTCAATTGTGTTCATCTTGCTGATGTTCAATACCACTCAGCCCTTGTGTGAGTGAATGTAGCAAGTTCCTAACGGAATTCTCTTTTATTGCAGGTACATAATTGAACTTCTTGGACAAGAAAAGTTTATTTCATGCTCAGTCGTGTTGCCAGCTTTGTGCCATCTATCATGAGTGATGGAGATCTGTGAGCATGACCCAGACTACATGGTAAAATTCATGCAAAACTTTACAACAGACATGGAGAAACGCAAGGAAAACACAAACATGACATGACTGAGGATTATGACAGCACTTGAGCCTAGGTTTAAGGACCTCAAGTGTCTGCACAGAGTTAAGAGGGCTGGGGTGTGGAGTTCAATTCATGCCTTGCTTAGGGAAGGGAGGCCTGCACAACCGGAGCAACAAGCAAAATCTGAGCTGCCTAAGAAAAAAGCAGCTATCATGGTTGCTTCAGAGTCTGACTCTGATGAAGAGGTGGACTCTATTGAGACATGGGTGGAGTGCTACAGGGCTGAGCCTGCTATTGGCATGGAGAACTGTTCCCAGCAGTGGTGGTCCGAACGTGAAGGGGCACACAGCAGGCTGGCCTGCCTTGCACGCAAGTTCTTGGCAACACCTGCCACATCAGCTCTGTGTGAGAGGTTGTTTCACTGTCTGGGTATACTGTGTAGAAGAAAACAGCTTCCCTCTCATCTGACCATGTGAAAAAGCTTGTGTGTTTAAGCAACTGACTCAGTGCAAAGAAATAGAAACCTATAGCCTAACTTCGGTATACAAGAGTAGGCCTAGTATTTCTGTAATTTTCTTTCTTATACTCCCTTTCCACAGTTTCTTGCTCTCTTTATTTATTTATTGTTTATTATTTTTTTTGTACAATCCTGTTTTGATTCCACATAACACAGGGAATGTTTTTGTGAGCTGTTCTATCGGGTTGAGGTCAGGACTCTGTGCAGGCCAGTCAAGTTCCTCCACACCAAACTCGCTCATCCATGTCTTTATGGACCTTGCTTTGTGCACTGGTGCGCAGTCATGTTGGAACAGGAAGGGGCCATCCTCAAACTGTTCCCACAAAGTTGGGAGCATGAAATTGTCCAAAATGTCTTGGCATGCTGAAGCATTAAGAGTTCCTTTCACTGGAACTATATAACTAACCCCTGAAAAACAACCGCACACCATAATCCCCCCTCCACCAAACTTTACACTTGGCACAATGCAGTCAGGCAAGTACCGTTCTCCTGGCAACCGCCAAACCCAGACTCGTCCATCGGATTGCCAGACAGAGAAGCGTGATTCGACACTCCAGAGAACACGTCTCCACTGCTCTAGAGTCCAGTGGCGGCGTGCTTTACACCACTGCATCCGACGCTTTGCATTGCGCTTGGTGACATAAGGCTTGGATGCAGCTGTTCGGCCATGGAAACCCATTCCATGAAGCTCTCTATGCACTGTTCTTGAGCTAATCTGAAGGCCACACGAAGTTTGGAGGTCTGTAGCTATTGACTCTGCAGAAAGTTGGCGACTTCTGCGCACTGTGTGCCTCAGCATGCGCTGACCCCTCTCTGTGATTTTACGTGGCCTACCACTTCGTGGCTGAGTTGCTGTTGTTCCCAATTGCTTCCACTTTGTTATAATACCACTAACAGTTGACCGTGAAATATTTAGTAGTGAGGAAATTTCACGAATGGACTTTTTGCACAGGTGGCAACCTATCACGGTACCACGCTTGAATTCACTGAGCTTCTGATAGTGACCCATTCTTTCACAAATGTTTGAAGAAGCAGTCTGCATGCCTAGGTGCTTGATTTTATACACCTGTGGCCATGGAAGTGATTGGAACACCTGGATTCAATGATTTGGAGGGGTGTCCCAAAACTTTTGGCAATATAATAATAATAATAATAATAATAAGTTTATTTTATATAGTGCCTTTCTGCAAACTCAAGGTCACTTTAGTTTGCAGAAAGGCGCTATATATTAGAAAATAGATAAACATGACAGCAGACAAAGAACAAAAGGAAATAAACAAGAAATCCATGGCATGAATCGGGTCATACAGTCAGTTATCAGAAAAACAAGAAAGAAAAAGATGTGTTTTAAGGTGGGTTTTGAAATCCTGTAATGAAGAAAGATCATGTATGTTTTTGGGAAGAGAATTCCAGAGTGTGGGGGCAGAGATACAAAACGCTCGTCCACCAAACGATGCTAACCTGTGGCGTGGAATTAACAGTAGACCAGTATCTGAAGAGCATAATGTGCGAACTGGGGAGTAAGTATGAATGAGATCAGAAATGTATGGGGGGGCGAGACCATGAAGTGCTTTGAAGGTGATGAGGAGAATCTTGTATTGAACATGAAAACGAACGGGTAGCCAATGAAGTCTGTGTAGGATGGGAGTGATATGAGAGGATTTCTTAGAAAAAGTGAGAACCCTAGCTGCAGAGTTCTGGATATATTGGAGCTTATTTAATGTTGTGTTTGGTAGACCATAGAAAAGAGAATTACAGTAGTCGAGTCGAGAAGTGATGAAGGCATGAACCAGTGTCTCAGCGTCATTGATATTTAAGAAGAGACGTAAACGAGCAATATTACTGAGGTGAAAGAAAGCAGATTTGGTGAGTGAAGAAATGTGAGGCAGGAAGGAGAGAGAGGAGTCAAAGATTATACCCAGGTTTTTAACGGTGGTGGAAGGTCGAACCAAAATCCCAGCAATGTTAACATTATCAGCAGAGAAAGGAGCAACATTTTTTGGTGAACCGACAAGTAGTAGATCTGTTTTATCAGTGTTGAGTTTGAGAAAGTTACTGGTCATCCAAGCATTTATATCATTAATACAAGCTGTTATGGAGTTGGTGGGAAAAGGAGAGTTGTATTGAGAACTGATATAGAGCTGGGTGTCGTCTGCATAGCAATGGAAGTTAAAGCCGTGATGACGAATAATGTTACCTAAAGGGAGCATATAGATGATGAAGAGTAAAGGCCCAAGAACAGAACCCTGAGGAACACCGTGAGAGACAGGAGCAGTAGAGGACTTAGCCTGGCGGACAGAGATGTAATGCTGGCGGTCAGACAGGTAAGAAGTGAACCAAGATAGGGCAGTTCCAGAAATACCAAGAGCAGAAAGTCGTGAGATTAGAATACTGTGAGAGATAGTGTCAAAAGCAGAGGAAAGATCTAACAGAATTAAAATGCTAATGAAGCCAGAGTCAGTGGCCAAAAGAAGGTCACTGACAACCTTAAGAAGAGCTGTCTCAGTGCTGTGAAGATTGCGAAAACCGGACTGGAAACATTCATAGAGGTTATGAGATGACAAATATGACTGAAGTTGAGCAGCAACAACTTTTTCAAGTAGCTTTGAGAGAAGCGGAAGATTTGAAATTGGTCTGTAATTGGCCATATCAGAGGGGTCAAGGCCGGGTTTCTTTAACACTGGTGTGACAGCTGCAGTTTTTAATTCGAGAGGAACAACACCAGTGCTGAGAAGGTGAGAAATGAGAAGTGAAATAGGCTGCGAAATAACAGGTGCAGAGTTTTTGAGTAGAGCAGTAGGAGCAGGATCAAGATGACAAAGATGGATTAGATTTTTTGAGTAGCTCAGAGATATAAGCAGGGGTTGGAGGGTCAAAATCAGTAAAAGTACCAGGTGCAAAATCAAAGGGGAAGTCATGTGAGTGGATAGGTGAGTTCATTGTTGGAAATTATATATGTGATTGATTTTATTTTGGAAGAAGTGTAAGAATGACTCACAAAGGTCTACTGAGTTACTCATGACAGGTGCAGGAGGGTTGGTGAGTTTATTGACTACAGAAAACAGTGTTTTAGGACGGGAGGATGCATTGGTAATGAGGGCAGAATAGTAACTGGAGCGTGCAGTATTTAAAGCAGATTTATATCGTTGAATATGGTCCTTGTAAGCAATAAGATGCACATTCAGACCAGTTTTCCTGTAAAGGCATTCAAGGCGATGACCAGTAGTTTTCAGTTTGTGAAGTGCAGGGGTAAAATAGGGAGACGTACGC
>CM040468.1:14845110-14863961 GCA_022758105.1 Pangasianodon gigas | reverse complement strand
TTAACAGAATTGAGGTTACGGAAAGTTATGGTAGATTTCACCCTAAGGCGAGGGAGAGGCATTTCACAGTTTAGTTCGATGAAGAGGTGATCAGAAAGTCCAATCTGAGAGCCAAGCACAGAAACATTACGTAGACCAGTAGTACAAACCAAATCAAGTGTGTGACCTTTTAAGTGTGTAGGAAAGTCAATATGCTGTACGAGATTGAAACATTCAAAAACTGACATCAGTTCGCGGGAATCTGCACAATCAATATTAACATGTATGTTGAAATCACCAAGTAAGATAACAGAAGAAGACATAGCACAGCAAAAGGTTAACAGTTCACGCAGTTCAGTGAAAAAATTTGACATTGATTTAGGTGGACGATACAAGAGAATTACAATCATAGGAGAAGTACCAGAGATTTTGAGAACTAGATATTCAAAGGTTGAAGTCACATGAAAGTCGATGGTATTGACTGGGATGTTACTACGGTAGACAGCAGCTAGACCACCACCCCTAGATGTCAAACGAGGTTTGGCCAGGTAGCTGTATCCAGAGGGAGTGAGGAGATTTAGGTGGAAATAGTCATTAGGAATTTGCCATGTTTCAGTAAGCAGCAGAAAGTCTAGGTCTTTCTCAGTAATGTGGAAAGCACAGTAGCCTTATTCGTGAGTGACCAACAGTTAAACAGCGCTAATACAGGATGTAACGCGCAATCATTGCGTATGTGTAGATCAGTCAGAGACGGAGCACAGGATACAGTAATTAATGAGGTAAGATTTATTCCACGGTGGTTAGCCGGCAGCATAGAGTAGCGTTTATCCAAGCGGTTAGACCAGATAGATGGAATAGATGAGGACGTCAGGCAGCGCGATGAGAAGTGGTGGCGACAGGAACGATGAATGTAACGCGGCCGTCTAGCAATCCCAAGCTCCTTCCAGAGCCTGTATGTAGTCGCGTCGAGACGAGGGTGCGATTTCAGGCTACGCAGCTGAGTAGTTGAGCGCCATATCAACAACGCAGCTGAATAATAAGCCCAGAGTTATAACTCTAAGCAGAGCAGGTACTGGACCGTTGCGAGCGGTGAAAGACATGGTTAGATGAGAAGGCACAACATCACTGGCGATTGAAGAACACACTTCTCTTGCAATAGTACGCAAGAGAGCCGCAGCACTCACGTCGCTGATAGAGCACGATCAACGCAGTATGGAGACCTTATCAGTCAAATATAGTGTATATATATATCCTTCCTACATCCACAATCATTAAGAGAGTAATTAGCAGCCAGGTGTTACTAATGAAATGCACAAGATTAGTTAATCATCAATCATCATTTACATTAGCACTGGTTTATATAGTGGATACTAGGGTTAAGGGTGAGAGGAAAAAGACAACAACCAACACTAAACTTACAAAACCCTGTTTGCTTGCTGCACTGAGAAAGCTAATCTGTAAGGCCCATCAAAGCACTCCTCTTTCATTTTCACATTTGTAATGCTAGTCATTATTGGTCTTTTTTTTTTTTTTTTTTTTTTTTAAAGATGCAACCTTCCTCCATTCCTGTACTAATGGTAAATATAATCACACTTTCAAGCATGTAGGAATGCAGGACAGTAGTGGTCAAGGGGATAATTTCAGCACAAAGTGTCTTTTTATTATGTAATGGCGAAATCAAAATGTGTATTTAGAAGACAGAACAAACAAAAAATTAAGCAATGATCAAAAATGACTGAATGGACATAATACAGCAAATAACAGAACAGAGTAGAGTGAATTCATGATTAAACAGAGAAAACTGGCAGTTTGGCTTACAATCATTGCCACATTCTGTTAAGTGTTAAAAACTTTAACCCTTATCAGAACATAGCTACAACACATCT
The DNA here is from genome assembly GCA_022758105.1 of Pangasianodon gigas. Classification (NCBI taxonomy): domain Eukaryota; kingdom Metazoa; phylum Chordata; class Actinopteri; order Siluriformes; family Pangasiidae; genus Pangasianodon; species Pangasianodon gigas. Next base: position 14,862,096 of record CM040468.1, on the reverse strand, counting down.
CCTCCTTCCCTAGACAACATTTGAAAAGTGAGAGGGATCCAAATAAGTTTCATACTTCAATTGACAACAAGCTACAGTAGTTCCCATGGTTTCATTTATTTGTTAATTAGAGAGCAAAATAAAAAGTGCATTTAGTTTAAAGACCAAGACCAAGAGCACACACACTGGTAGAAAACGGTTTATCTGCAAGTAAAGAAACACCTAAAAAAGGAAAAGAATCTGAAATGTTAAAATGTAAATGTGTGTTACCGATGAATTTGTTTATAATTTTAAAAAGGCGTGAATTTTTGACCTTGTATTATTCCTAACATTCGTTAGATTGCATGTGGTTTTACTTCAGATTATATAGTTCTAGATAGACAGACAGAAACAAAAATGACCACTTCCAGTTAAAATAAAAGAACTTCATTTATCAGGAAGGTCTTCCCGATGTGTTCTCAGTTGAATGAATTAGCCAGCTATTATGAACTGAACAGTAGATGAAAACTTTGAGTGCTAGCAATAACATAAAATACATTAGCTGGAAATGAGCTATTACAGACAGAAGAATCTACTCACCACAATTATTTCTGATCATTCCAAATTGATACATTCACAGCCTGTTACTTCACCCAGATACTTGCCAAAGCTGTAGAAAGAAATGGAAAATAAGAGAACAGCTATTGAGCCAAATATATCTTCTTGGCCATTAGGGCTGCACAATACATATAATCATTATTAAAATATTTGCAATACTGATGTTGCTCTATGTAAATGAGAGCTCTTTCCAGAAAATGAAGGCATAACTAAAACAGCCTAATTCAGCCTAGAACTGACTACATTGCAGTAGGGGAGGTGAAAAAGCTGAGCCTCAAAAAGACTCACATTACTTTACAACCCTTAGTTCTATGTGTTCACAAAACTTCTGCTGATACTGGCATTCAAAAATCATAAAGCACCAGTGATATGCTGTTGTATGCTAAGCTGAGGCAGCATGATATTTTTGAGAACATAACCAGTTGTGCTGCAGCAATAGATGACACTCTGACTAAAAGTGAACAAGGCATCTATGTGTGGCTTGTGGGATGTGTATGGCACATCCCTTTATTTCTGAGCTTAAATGAAGGATAAAGCAATCATATGGCAGTTATTTACTTACTTACTTTCCTTTATTGTCCACAAATGGAAATTTGTCTTTGGCTTCACAACACATTATAACAAGACCAATACAATAAAAGACGCTTACATAACAACTCTAAAAAGGTAAAATAGAATAAAATACCATACATTTCCCCAGGCAATTCCTAGAAGCATGCCATAGACAACACCCCTATCAACAGCACACTAACACTCAAAAAGTATGTATCCAAGTAATGTGTGAACAGCACAAATTTAAGCCCAAGAAGCAGATTCAAAATGGGATGAGCAAACATAAGTACAGGAAAGCAGCTGTGGTTTCAGGTATTGAAACACAACATCATGAATAAATAAAAGTAGCAATAAATGCATGAATTACTCACTCTTTGATTGACTTCTGGCAACAAGTGTACTCAAAGTAAAACAGAATAAAGGTTAAATAAAAATTTCCTAATTAAATAATTTTTGTGCTAAGCATGAAGTCCTTGGTAGCAATGGCTTTGCTCATTCACTGCTCTCTTTCTCCTTTTCGTTAGCAAGCAAAAACAATGTCACCCAACCGGCTGTGGGGAATTCAGAAACATCGAAAATACTTGTGCCTTCATAATACGTGACACTGGCCACACAAAAAGAAAAGAGGGCAAGACATTTTGAAAGCATCAGGCACATCTCAAAACTTATGTAAAAGGTCTGAGTTAAAAAAAACACTACCTATCCTGAAAACAACAACATTGAAAACAATGTAAAACTTGAGAACTCCACATGTGCAAAAGTCCTTCAAAAGACAGTCTTGTGTTATGTTCATTTCCCAGTTTTCCCCTGTCCAGGATACACAATACCCAGATACTGTACTAGGACATATCTGTGTATCCTGCTGCGGAGAAGCAAAGCATGCTCGCTCATTTCCTCATTTTCTGCCAGCCTGTGCTCATCGGTTCAGCTGTTACAAGCATGCATGAAGCATTCAGTAAAGTAACTGTTGTGCTGAAAGTTCCTCATGCCAAAGCCCCCTCCCAAAACCAAAAACAAGCTGGTGACTAACATATTCTCCAAAAATCTCACAACAGACACACACCAGGAGTTGTTCTCACTTCCAGTTTAGCCTTGTTTCACGTCAGCATGAAACAACTAAGTGGAGTTTGAGTTTGACACAGACTTCAACAAGGTTGAAGGCCATAATTTTTTATTTTGACAGTGTTCACACATTGAAATAATAATAATGATGATAATCATAACAAGAATTGATTTTAACAATCATGGGTGGTAAAAAAATATCACAAAAACACACAATTTCAATTTACATTATACTTATTGTACGTTATATTTAAACAGAAATCTTATTAGGGGTCCAGGCACATACAGAACAACATTCTTAGGTTAAAAGCAAAGTTTGCATCAATGTGATAACCTGTAAGTGGATTTTTGATAATGACCTGATTACGTAAAAAACATGGCTACCATCGGCCAATCAACTTTCAGCAGGCATTTGACAGGGTTACCATTGACATATTCTCAAACCTGAGACGACACTTTCAGCTTTTGTTACATGATATTTACATCTAGATGTATGTCTCCTCTTCAGAATATGAAATACATGCTCAATTGGGTTAAGGTATGTTGACTGATATGGCCAATCTAAAACATTCCACTTTTTTCCCCTGATGAAGACCTTTGTTGAGCTGGCAGTGTGTTTTGGGTCATTTTCTTACTGCATGATGAAGTTCCTCCCAATTAGATTGGATGCATTTCTCTGTAGCTTGACATACAGAATGTTTCTGTAGAGTTCTGAATTCATTCTGCTATGACACTACCTCCACCATGCTTGACCAATAAGCTCATTTGTTTTGGATCAGGAGCAGATCCTTTCTTTTTTCCACACTTTGGCCTTTTCTTCACATCGGTAGAGGTTAATCTTGGTTCCAGAATTTTTGTGGCTCATCTCTGTATTTCTTTGTGAATTACAATCTGGCCTTTCAACTGTTACTAGTGATCAGTGGTTTGCATCTTGTGGTATGGCCCTATATTCCTGCTCTCGAAGTCTTCTTCAGATAGTGGATCATGATACGTTCACCCCTGCCCTGTGGAGGTTGTTGAAAAACAACTGACTGTTGTTTTTGGGTTTTTTTCCTCTCAGCTCTCACAATGTTTCTTTCATCAACTGCTGTTGTTTTCTTCTTCTTTTTTTTTTTTAATCAAGCTTTATTGAGAATTTTCAAAACTCATTATCAGTATCAAAACTCATTACCAGTAACTCAATATCAGAGAAATTACAGCATCAACATGAACATGTTTGTACAGGCCACTGACCACATGGTCACATTTTTAAAGTGCCCCATGGATGTTTGTTCATTGTCCTTTTATCCATCGTTCTTTGACATTTTTGTTCACTTGTTATCTGTTTAAAAACAACCTCAGCAGAAATATGGCATTGCTGTATAATGATTTTATATCTTGTTTTCCAGATTTTATTATTCACTATGCAGATTACTAACCAGAAAATGTTTTCCACTTTCTTTTGGCAGGTTCTCGGCAAAGATGCCATACATTATTGATTTTTCATTTAAGTTAATATTCAGCCCAATGTTTACCATTTTTTCTCTGCTGAGCATGGACAGTATATTAAAATGTGTTCAATGGTTTCATCTTCATGACAGTTATTTATAGGACATGTTTTGGTGGTGACATAGCAACTCCATTTCACTATACATTGCACTGCTAGTCTACCTACACTTACCAACACATTACATCTCTGATATTTTCAGATACACTATATTGCCAAAAGTTTTGGGACGTCTGCCTTTACATGCACATGAACTTTAATGACATCCCATTCTTAATCCGTAGGGTTTAATATGGAGTTGGCCCACCCTTTGCAGCTATAACAGCTTCAACTCTTCTGGGAAGGCTTTCCACAAGGTTTAGGAGTGTGTTTATGGGAATTTCTGACCATTCTTCTAGAAGCGCATTTGTGAGGTCAGACATTGATGTTGGACGTGAAGGCCTGGCTTGCAGTCTCTGCTTTAATTCATCCCAAAGGTGTTCTATCGGGTTGAGGTCAGGACTCTGTGCAGGCCAGTCAAGTTCCTCCACACCAAACTCACTCATCCATGTCTTTATGGACCTTGCTTTGTGCACTGGTGCGCAGTCATGTTGGAACAGGAAGGGGCCATCCTCAAACTGTTCCCACAAAGTTGGGAGCATGAAATTGTCCAAAATGTCTTGGCATGCTGAAGCATTAAGAGTTCCTTTCACTGGAACTAAGGGGTCAAGCCCAACCCCTGAAAAATAACCCCACACCATAATCCCCCCTTCACCAAACTTTACACTTGGCACAATGCAGTCAGGCAAGTACCGTTCTCCTGGCAACCGCCAAACCCAGACTCGTCCATCGGATTGCCAGACAGAGAAGCGCGATTCGTCACTCCAGAGAACACGTCTCCACTGCTCTAGAGTCCGGTGGCGGTGTGCTTTACATCCGACGCTTTGCATTGTACTTGGTGACGTAAGGCTTGGATGCAGCTGCTCGGCCATGGAAACCCATTCCATGAAGCTCTCTACGCACTGTTCTTGAGCTAATCTGAAGGCCACACGAAGTTTGGAGGTCTGTAGCTATTGACTCTGCAGAAAGTTGGCGACTTCTGTGCACTGTGCGCCTCAGCATGCGCTGACCCCGCTCTGTGATTTTACGTGGCCTACCACTTCGTGGCTGAGTTGCTATTGTTCCCAATTGCTTCCACTTTGTTATAATACCTATCACGGTACCACGCTTGAATTCACTGAGCTCCTGATAGCGACCCATTCTTTCACAAATGTTTGTAGAAGCAGTCTGCATGCCTAGGTGCTTGATTTGGAGGGGTGTCCCAATACTTTTGGCAATATAGTGTATGTCTTTTGTCTGTATGTTTTTTTTTTATACACTCAACACTCTCAGTTAGTGTAAAGTGTTTATGCTGGAAGATCCTGCCATACTCTTTTTCATTTATTTTTTTAATAAATGGTTTTATTTGACAGGTTTAACCAATTCATCTTTAAGCTTTAAAGTCACCATATTCCATTTAAAAAAAATTTAACTTGTCTTGCTCTTCCTCTTTTCTTACACCATGTTTTCATATCGCCTATCCAGTCTGCGATTCTATTCATAGCTTGTGTCACATTCTTACAAAATGCTGCACATGTTCCCCAAATGAAGTGCATGCACGTTTTGTTCAGTCGACTTATGGAATGAAAACAAACATATATTTAACAGCGGAGCTGTGCTACAGCCCATCCACACAGTTTCTGTTTTATTTGGATTTAATTTGGCCCCTGAGATTTTCTCATAAATTTTAAAGTGTTCATTTATTACACAGAGCTCCTTTTAGTTTTTTTTTATAAAGACAATTATATCATCCGCATAAGCAGATGTCTTTGTTTCATTTGTCGCAGTAATGTTTGTATTTTCATATCTTTTTAACTTTGTAATCAGTGCTCTACTACATAAAACACAGAGACCTGCACTTAATGGGCAGCCTTGTTTCACACCTCTGTGAACTTCAAATTCAAATTAAATACCCATTGACATTTATTTGAACTTTCGATTTCTTATATAACATATAACTTGGCAGAACTGTTCAATGTCTGGTTGCTGGTACACCACTGTTTTTTTTTTTGTTGTTTTTTTTTCCCAGGATATCCCAAATTGTTCTACTGGCTATGCCCAATGCTTGTGCAATGGCTCTGATCAATTTTCCCTCTTTTCTCAGCTTCAGAATGGCTTGCTGTTCTCACATAGACAGCTCTCTGGTCTTCATGATGATTTATCCTTTTTAACAACAAATGCAGTCTTCACAGGTGAAACCCAGGGCTCAAACCAATAGTAGACATTCAGAGCTAATGACTATCTAAACCATCAGTCATACAGGACACACCTGGGCAACAAAAAAAAAAAACACCTGCCAGTAACACATTCCAATATTTTTGATCACTTGAAAAATGGGTGGGTTCAAATAAAAGGTGCCATGTTGTTTAACACATCTAGATGTAGATCTCAAACACAAATATCTTCACTGTATAGCAAAACCAAAAGAATTAGCCTTGCTGTTCCAGTGCTTTCTGAAAGGACTGTAGTACACCAACAACAAATGTGTGTTGTGATCTGTGGTGATCTGAAAATAAAGGCACTACTGCCTAATACAGCTTGGATACACCAAGTACTGTTGTTTCAGTTGGACAACTATGCTAAAGGTTCCATGACAGAAAAGTATGGTGCATAAAATACAACACTACAAAGATATTTTTTTGCCTCCTCTTCATATAAAACCTGAAACATTTTGTGAATGCAAACAAGAAGGTGAAGGATTTCAATACTTAAAATAATCCCAAATAATTAATGCCAAGAGAAAGGAAGGAATTTTTGTTGGTCCACAAATCTAACAGGTCATTAACTACAGGCAGTTTGTAGTACTTTGTTACATCTTTTTCGAAGTGAGAAGAATTAGGACTTGATGGGCAAGTTTGAGAGAGAGCAGTGTTATGTTTATGTTTTTTTCCCCCAAAGTTTTCCAGTTTGGCAACTTTAACTGAAACAATTATACTTAAACAAAAAATAAATACTTCAATTAAAAAAATAAAAAATCAACCTCAGTTGGACACGCTCATGGAGAGTTGTGTTGCTTTGTACCACTGGCACTCTCACTGCTCAGCATGTATTCCCCTCACTGCAATACACAGTGTATAAATAGAACATCATTAATCACACACACAGCTCATTCATGAAATTACCCACTCCTTTTACCCAACTCTTCCCTTCAGTCACAAGCGGTGCTCGACCATGCCCACACCACCATAAACCTCTAGTGGGGCTGGAGACAATTTCATGGAGGGCATTCAAGAAAGTTTTTTAAAAATTCTTGGTAACTACAGAGCACCAAACTACGTCCAGCTGGTTGACAAAATGCTTCAAGCATACAGAACCATGGGGTGTGACACGTCACTAAAGATTCATTTTCTACTTTCACATTTAGATTCCTAATCTAAGATTCCAGTGTCACCTACATGAGGATGGGTTCTTTTTTGAGTCTGGTTCCTCTCAAGGTTTCTTCCTCATATCGTCTCAGGGAGTTTTCCTTGCCACCGTCACCTCTGGCTTGCTCATTAGAGATAAATTCATAAATTTAAAATTTATATCCTGAATTTATATATTTCTGTAAAGCTGCCTTGTGACAATGTCCATTGTTATTGTTGGGGCAATCAGTGACGAACACAGTGAAAGGTTTCACCAAGACATTGTGTTACCGCTTGGTTACTGATTGCTGGATTTCAACTGTCCTGTGAACAATCAGCAACTGACAGGACATCCCTGACCAGAGGACGAACCCTCTCAGCCAAGAGGAACCTCTGTCAAACTTATTGATCTAGGCTGTTGGCCAAGACCAGATGGCTCACCCAACACGATGGTAAAACTGATAACTACAGAAGGGGGGGGGGACTCACCCAAGGACCCTCATGGAATGAGACCTTTGTTCTCCCCAGGAACACAAAGTTCACCACCCTTCACACATTCCACAGAACCCAGCTTTAACAGACTACATAAGGCTACATTACATCTCCTGTAAGGACAATGACTTTTAAGATGATGCACCATAGTTTGGAAACTTGTTGCCTCTTTTAATGTCATTCCGTATGTGTGTCATGCTTATAGCCACCAGGTGATTATGATGCTTTTTGATCGTTTAACAGGGATCATAGTGTTCGTGTGTGTATCAATAACAGCAGGTATGTCATGTTTGGTATGTGTGTGATCACTATTGAATTTCCTAAGGGTTGGTATAACGTGAAGTTGAGTACAATGTATTACATGCATTTTACCAAATTCCTTACCAAAGTTCTAACTTAACCTTGTGCAAAGTTTGGAAAGCACATAACTCAGAGACCAGAATGTTAATTAGTGTCAGAGGAGGAGAATACAGTTTACACCCTGCCCCAAGATCCTGCTGATTGGAGCAAACACTTTGGGGTCAGCCCAACTGGAAAGGGTTAAAATCCCCTGACACAAAGGAAACTCTGAGTCTCATCCACCACATCTTTGCAAGAGTCTCATCCAATACATCTTTGAGAGAGTCCAACACATCATTGGAGTCTCATTCAACACATCAAGAGTCCATCAACATCTTCAAGGAGTTCTCTTCAACTAACAGCTCAAGAGAGTCTCCATCCACATCTGAAGGAAGTCTCATCAACCAAGAGCTTTAGAAGTTCATCACGAGGAGATCACACTTGCTCCGAGACTCCGCATCCAGAGTGGTTCTTGCAAAGCCTCCAACTCTCGCCTTCGCACCGCTGTGAACTATTCATCAAAGTTTTGCAACCCGCCTACGAGACTCCGCCGGGTTCACGCCTCACTCTGTTTATCTTCCTCACTTATCTTTCGAGACGCTACATAAGGCCAACCAGACCGCCGACCAATCAACATTGCCGGAAACTCCTTCCAAACAACAACGCAATGAGGGAATCCTGGCAACACAAACGCAAGTATAGTACCTCCAGATTCTCGCTGAACTGGTGCATTTAATACAAGTATAAAGCCCTTCTAAACGAAGCGAATGTTAAATTAAACTGATAAGTTGATGGTTCGTTCAGGTCATGGTCTGAGAAACTGCTAGAAACTTGGAATTTCATTCACTCTCTTTTCAAAGCCTTTTTCACCCCTGTTTACGTGTGTGTGTGTGTGTGTGTGTTCGTGTTAGATTAGTTTCTGTGTTTTAGAATAGTAATAAAGTCTCGTCTGATTTTTAAAGGCCAGTGTCTTGTGTCTCTGTGCTTCAAATTTATTGCCTCAAACTGCCGATCTTGTTACTGTGCTCTTAATATAGCTAGTGTTTCACTATATTTAGGATATTATTGCCGGTGGCCACGGAGGTAATATCACATACACAATTAATAAATACACTCGTTTCAACTTATCGCTGGACGAATAGTTGATCAGCTATTAAAATATTAAGTTTACAAATTTCCCCTTCTGAGCTGATCTGCTAATCTCCTACATATTTTGGTGGAGAATACATCAGCTTAACCTAAACAGCTAAATTCCTTACAACATTGTGACAATGGAAAAATGGCAGCAGGGCAACTGGAATCCATCATTGTTGGCTGAGTAACAGCAAAAATCAGCAACAAAACATTTTTAGGTCAGTGGAACTAGTGCAATATGTTAGCACTATCATGTGATTAAACACGTTCAAGTAAATTCTATGGTTCTACAAAATCCTACATGATACAAACAATCTGAAATTATATTTACGTTCAATTTGAAGAGCTCTGTCAAGATCACCAGAAACATCTGGGTAAGCAATACTTTTGTAATATATTGATGTCCAGTGATCATCAGATATCACTAGTTGGTTTTTTGCCTGAAAATGACATCACCCAGCCTTTCCCAGGCTGTGTGCTTCAACCAATTATTAACTTAAGGTGGAGTAACACATGTTACTCTATAAACAGGTGTAACCCCACCCCAAGCTGCAGGTTGCCGTCATGTTCATATCGACCACAGTCCCCTCTACCAGAAGAAAATGCATCTTATGCATCCTGTATCTTTCATAGTGCGGGAAATAAGAATTCAACATGTCAGCAGTTTTTTAATCAATCATATTTTCAGTGCAGCTATTCACATGAAATGTAGATCAAACATTGTTATTAACTCAGTAAAACTACACAGCTAAAGAAATTGTAATATTCCAATCCATAAAAAAAGTTATTTGCAGTAAAGTGGAATGACACAAAAAAAAAAGTATTGAACCCAGTAAGAAAAAGCACTAAACCAGCTGATCCCACTAATTAGCTCTCCTACCTGTGCTAATTAGAATCAGCTGGGTTAGTCCATGTTAGTAGGTTAGTACTTAATACTTCCACTCTTTGAAAATAGGGTACCCACCAAGTAAACAAATCATTTCCCACCATGCTGTCACACAAGCAACATCTCATGATGGGTAGAGACAAAGAGCTCTCCCAAGACATTCGCAACAAGATCATTGAGCAGCATAGCAATGGTACTGGTTACAGAAAGATTTCTCAACTCCTAAATATTCCTATAAGCACCACTGGGGCCATTATCTGCAAGTGGAAGGAAAATCAATCAACCATCAACCAGCCACACACAGGAGTTCTTCACAAGATTACTGACTGGGCAGTCAGAAAGTCAGTCAGAAGAGTAGCCCAAGAGCCAAAGACCACTCGAAAAGAGCTCCAGAAAGACCTGGAAGCAGCAGGTACAGTCGTCACAGAGAAACCAACAGGCAATACACTCCACCTCCACAGTCTCCATTCGTGATCACCCCAAAAGACACAATACCTGAAGAAAAGGCATGTTCAAGCTCCTCTGACGTTTGCTACAGAACATTTGGAGAAGCATGTAGATTACTGGGAGAATGTAGCGTGGTCAAACTTTTAACTTTTAAGCAACAATATGACAGACCATGGTTGCAGAAGAAATGGCTCTGCATATGACCTTAAAAATACTATAATACAGCGAAATTTGGAGGTGGAAACATCATGGTATGGGGCTGTTTCTCTTCTCATGATACCAGTGGAATACAAATTATTGAAGGGAAGAACGGAGCCATGTATCGGGAAATTCTTGAGAAGAATCTGTTGCCATCTACCTGGATGATGAGGATGGACCTTCCAAAGGAGACTCTCAACTGGTTCCATAGGAAGAAAATAAAAGTGCTGGAATGGCCCAGTTAATCATCAGACTTAAACCCAATAGAAAATTGGTGGAATGAGCTGAAGATCAGGATTCACCAGCAGGCCCCCTGGAATCAAGATTTCAAGATTTTCTATGTAGAGGAATGGGCCAAAATCCCACCTGAGTACTGTGAGAGATTAGTTTCTTCATACAGAAATCATCTTGAAGCTGTTACTGCAAACAAAGGCTTCTCCACCAAATATAAAATAAATTTCAGTTAGCATGTTCAATACATTTTTCCTGTGTCATTCCAGTTTATTGCACATACAGTCAGGTCCATAAGTATTTGGACAGTGACAATTTTTTTAAATTTTTGTCTCTGTACACCAGCACAATGGATTTGAAATAAAGCAATCAAGATGTGTAGACTTTCAGCTTTAATTCAAAGGGTTTAACAAAAATATTGCATTAATCTTTTAGGAATTACAGACTTTTTTTTTTTTTTTTTTTTAAACAGAGTCCCTCCATTTTCACAGGCTCAAAAGTAATTGGACACTTGACTGATAAGCAGTTTCATGGACAGGTGTGGCCTGCTTCCTCGTTATTTCATGACAAAATAGAGTTGATTCCAAGCATTTGAATTTGCATACTGTTAATGCAATATTTTTGAATTAAAGCTGAAAGTCTACATCAATCACATATTGATGACTCCATTGTGGTGGTGTACAGAGGGAAAATTACAAAAATTGTTTCATGGTCCAAATACTTATGGACCTGACTGTAACTTTTTTTTTATGGATTGGAATATTAGGATTTCTTTAGCTGTGTAGTTTTATTGAGCTAATACCAATGTCTGGTCTACATTTCATGTGAATAGCTGCATTGGAAATATGTTCAATTAAAAAACTGTTGACATGTTGAATACTTATTTCTCCCAATGTATAGCATTAGTATAGAGTAGTATAGTATAGAGAACGCAAGGATGGTCAAACTGAGCAGTATCAGAGAGCATGGCCATAAAAAAACAAAGGTATTCACAAGCATGGAGCGGTGAAGTGAGTGTACAGAAAAACTGTTGCGCATGAGAAACCTTCAGCTCTGTGAGCGCTGAGACCCACACGCCTACTTTATGTTCGCGTGCATCTATACTTTTGCACAATCAAGTTAATTTTTGACACTTTGGGGACAAAGGTTACATGTACACTCACCAAACACTTTATCAGGAACACCTGTACACCTACTCTTTCATGCAATTATCTAATCAACCAATCGTGTAGCAGCAGTTCAATGCATAATCATGCAGATATGGGCCAGGAGCTTCAGATAATCGCAGCAACCATCAGAATGGGGAAAAAAATATAATCTCAGTGATTTTGACCATGACATGATTGTTGGTGCCAGACGGGCTGGTTTAAACACTTCTATGACTGTTGATCTCCTGGGATTTTCACGCACAACAGTCTCTAGAGTTTACTCAGAATGGTGCACTAAAGAAAAAACATCCAGTGAGCAGCGGTTCTGCAAACAGAAATGCCTTGTTGTTGAGAGAGGTCAACGGAGAATGGCCATACTGGCTCAAGCTGACAGAAAGGTTACAGTAACTCAGACAACCACTCCGTACAATTGTGGTGAGCAGAAAAGCATCTCATAATGCACGTCAAACCTTGAGGCGGATGGGCTACAACAGCAGAAGATCATGTCAGGTTCCACTTCTGTCAGCCAAGAACAGAAATGTGAGGCTGCAGTGGGCACAGGCTCACCAAAACTGGACAGTTGAAGATGGGAAAAACATAGCCTGGTCTCATTAATCCCAATTTCTGCTGAGGCACACAGATGGTAGTATCAGAATTTGCTTTGTGTCAACAGTTCAGGCTGGTGGAGGTGGTGTAATGGGGTGGGGAGGGTTTTTTTGGCATATTTTGGGTCCATTAGTACCAATCATTGCGTGAATGCCACAGCCTATTTGAGTATTGTTGCTTAACATGTGCATCCCTTCATGGCCACAATTTACCCATCTTCTAATAGCTGAATCCAGCATGATAATGCACAATGTCACAAAGCAAAAGTCTTGACTTTACAGTATACAATTGTGGATGAGTAATGACTCATAATTGCACTATCCTGTGTCACCCAGAAGAGGACGGGTTCTGTTTCTGAGTCCAATTCCTCTCAAAGTTTCTTTCTCAGGTCTGATCATTAAGGATCTCAATCTAAATCCATATACAAATCTCTGTAAATGTGCTTTGTGACAATGTAGATGGTTAAAGGCACTATATAAATAAAACTGAATTGAAAATGTTTGGCCAAGTAGCAAAACTGAATATTAAACAAAACTGTCATAGTCTTTGTAATGAAGAATATACGCAGTTTGTGTTTTTTTTTTTAATATATATTATTGCTAACATTTTTATATTTTATATTTAGAAATTTAAAACTGACTATTAGGAATAAATGCCTAGCTAATAATATGAAGTATTAATGTTAAGCTGAGATACAGGTTGGGATACAAGAGAGCATCTTTAGAGTGTATTTGCTCAGACTTGTGCAAGGTCATTTAAGGGACCTCACTATAAAAGTTTTCACTATTGACTGGTTTTGTTTTGTTTGTTTTTGTTTCTTAAGATAATTCGTTGTACAATGATTGCTGTTTTTGCTCAGTAAAGACATTTATTTTCTTTGTATTTATCTAACAAAGCATGCTCACACAACATACTGTATCTCCCACTATTAGAGCATATAAAAATAGTGACTTTTAAATGACTGCTAAGTGCACAAAAAGTGTTTTAAAAGTGTTTAAATTTTTATTCATATTTATAAGCCAATATGTGGCATTTAATCATTTAATTTGGGCAAGATCAATTTAAAAGAACAAAACTGCAGTTCAGGCTCTGGAGAACTGCAACTAAGAAGTCATGAAATGTAAATGTGTTTGCCAACACCTGAAAATACAAGTATCACCTTAATGCAAAACCTAAAGATATTCAATCTCAGTTTTTCACAACTCCACACATTCCATGCTACCACACATTTCTTTTGGTAAGTCAGTTAGGGCATCTACTTTGTTCACATTGGAGGTAATCTTAAAACATTCAAATAAAGACAGACATTAATTCTAATGTCTAAATGTTTACAAACACCAAGTTGACTGTCTCTTTAAAAAGACTGAAAGATTCCAGGAATTTATGTAATTACTTTATTTTATGTAATTACTTTATTTTACTTTATTTTACTTTCAATTGTTACAATTAGGAGCTAACTTGGAGTGCACCTGTGGCTGTAAAAGGGCTTAGCTTTAGAGGCAGTGCCTTTTTGCCCTTGATACCATGAGAAAATATAAGCAACTCAGTCAAGACCTCAGAAAAAAGTCTGGTTCCTCCTTATGGCCAAGTTCCAAACAACTAAAGGTACCATGAGCATCTGTACAAACAATTGTATGCAAATATATAAATCGTGGGACACACAGACACTACATTGTTCAAGAAAGAGGCACAAATTAACTCCCAGGGATGAACAAACTTTAGGCCAAAAGGTTAAACTGAACCCCAAGACAACAACAAAGGAAATGGTGAAGGAGTTGGAGGCATCAGGTACCAAAGTATGTACATCCACAATTAAGAGATTCCTATACCACCATGGCCTGAAAGGCTGTCCTGCAAGGAGGAAGCCCCTATTCCAAGACCGGCATAAAAAAAGCCAGACTGAAGTCTTCAGGTGATTAACAGCGTTTGTCCATAGTTTCCCAATCTGGTTCCAGATGAGGGCCCTCTCCTATACCTTCTCCACACCTACTACCTTGCATAAATAATCAAATAGGCAGTTACAGGTATTAATTACTGCTCTATGGGAACAGTTTGTAGGATAAACTCTATCAGCCATAGTGCTACGTTCAACTCATCGAGCTGAATCAAGTAACTTAAACCTTACCATAAATTTTAACATCCCCACAAATCAAAGATATCAGACAGTAGCTGAAGCAATCAAGTGGGCTTTTACCTTTTTCAGTACTAAGGTGTACTACTCCCATCTGTGTAGTACTACACGTGCAGCCTCAATAGCCTACCATGGGACTTTCGATTTCTGGTTTCTCCAAACCTGCAGAGGTCTAATTTGGCATAGTAGTAGAAAAATCGATTGGGAAGAGCTAAGCCACCTTAGGTTTACTTCGTTGTAGTGTGGTTAGTTTTAGTCTTGCATTTCATAATGTATTTGGGAGGGGTGCAGCTAAGGGTATCATATAAAACAGGAAATTAATTTGAGGCAAGATATTCAATTTGACAATTGCAATCCTACCTTGTAGAGAAACAGAGAATACTCCATCTTTTAAGGTCATCCACAATTTTTTCTTAAAGTTAAAAAAATTGTCTTGGACTATCGTGGGGAGATTGGCATAAATCTTTGTGCCAAGGTATGAAAAACTGTACTAGTAGGGATATTGACATTTAAATCAAAATTTTTAGCAGCTGCATTCAATGGGAAAAAAGGGGATTTAAAGCAATTAATTTTGTACCCTGACATCTCCATAAATTGGTCAAGCAGTGTCAGAATACTTGGTAAAGAAGTCTGAATATTGAAAAAGAAGACAAGGCAATCATCGGAGATATTCTGTCACCTCCCCTAATAGCCTGAGCCAATGGCTCTAAAGAGAGGGCAAAGAGGAGAGGTGAACAGAGACGATCTTGCCTTGTTCCTCTGCTAAACTGAAAAGCTGATGACTGACAGGTTCCTGTAAGAAAAGAGGCTACGGCATGACCGTATAGGGTTTTTAATCATAGAAATGAAATTCTGTCCAAATCATTCAAAACCAACCACAGGTAATTCTAGTCTGTCAAATGCTTTTTCAACATCAAGAGAGAGCACAGCGATCTGGTAATGCACTAAGAAGCTCAGCGATGTGTAAACGTCTTCTACCATTGTCAGTTGCGGCCCTTCCTTTCAGGAATCCTGTCTGACTAATGTGTAAGCTTCCCCACTACTGATTCTATTTGAGTAACAAAAACCTTACAATAAATTTTGACATCCCCAAAAATCAAAGATATCGGAAGGTAGCTGAAGCATTCACACGTGTTTTTACCTTTTTCAGTAACAAAGTAATAATTCCTTTTTTTTTTTTTTTTTTAGCCATCTGTACCTGCCGACTTTCCTTTCTGAAGGGATTTTACAGCAGTTTCATATCATTCCAAAAGATATGGAATACTCTAATTCAGTTCTATCTAGGTCAGATAGAGTTCTATCTAGGTCTATGCCTCAGACTCAGTGCCCACGGGCCAAACACGGTCCACTGCCTCTATTCATTTGGCCTGCGTAAACTTTCAAAAAATAATATTGAACTGGCCCTTAGTACACTACTGCTCAGCATTCTTAAAGGGACACTCCAGCCAAAATTTATTATTTAACAATCAATTCATCTCTTGTAAACATGCCTACTTGCACCTTACAGTAATAATGCATTTGGCTCTATAGCAAGATTATTCCAGTTTGAATACTGGGCCAACCACCTCCTGATTATGTATCTCGGTGGTTGATGCAAAATTTTAAAAACTACAACGGTTATGGTGGATATGTGGGAGGATGGTGGGAGGGAAAATGGGGATGATGGGAGGGGAATGAGGAGAGAAGGGGGAAGTGGGTGGGTGGTGCTCACTAGATAATGGTATTCTGAGAAAAGCAAGATAGCTAGTTGGCACCTGCTAATAAAAAATCACTTTGCTTTGCAAGTCAATTATTGTGATTTTGTGAATGGATTACTCAAATGACAGAAATGACTCAACGGATAAGGAAGTTACTGTTGCACAGTGACCTCCAACTATACATGCTCGAGCCAGAATATTCAGAAGAAGAACTGCACCAGCGAGAAGAGCAACAAGAGGCAAGCAGAGAGCAACTGTGGGGCTTTCAAAATTACACTGAGCCAAATAACTGATGTTAGCAACAACACATGCTACCATCACATTAGCTAGCAATGTTACATGATTGTCTACCTTTGTGTTAGTGCCTTACTAGCCATCTTACTAGTACAACCCCTGGCAAAAATTATGGAATCACCACACTTAGAGGATATTCATCCAGCTTTTTTACTTTAAAGCAAACAAACAAATCACAGATATGACACAAAAAAGGTTTTGTTCAATAGCTTAACATTCTGGCTTTGTGAAACATACATCAAAAAAATTCACTGACATTTTTTTTATTAATGGCATGTCATTTTC
>CM040468.1:14828092-14841843 GCA_022758105.1 Pangasianodon gigas | reverse complement strand
TTATTATTATTAATTGCGCAATGTGCAACACTACTGTTATCTATTATATACTATAATCAATAGTATATAATAGATAACAGTAGTGTTGCACATTGCGCAATTAATAATAATAATAGCAATAGTGTTGTGCAAAAGCATCACAAAACATGCAAATTGCCAATTGGTTAAGAATTAATCAATGAATTGCTTTGCAATGCACAATCAGTGCATTGCAAAGCAATTCATTGATTAATTCTGAACCAATTGGCAATTTGGAACATTTACCTCCGCCCACAGAATTTTTTTTATTAATTTGCATAATATGTGAAACATTCTTTCATGAACAAGTCCTAGAATTTTTTCCTATCTTCACAAAGTGTCAGTAGTGTCAAAACACTCAGTGGAGCTTCTTTCTCAAGAATTTTCAAAAATATATGCTGCAATTTGTAAAAAATATGGCCTAATGGGGTGGAACGTATTTCACTCACACATCTGTAACTTAAGATTCCTTGCACAGATTAAACTTGAATAGCCAGTTCAGTACAAGGTTCTGCGAACGTAGGCAGAGTGTGAGGTGTGGTCATCAATGGGGTGGAATTAAGTTCAGATAACATTTTCTCAGGAACCATGAGTCGAATCAAGCTGAAATTTGGCATCCTGTATCTATGTGCTAATCTATAAGTGGCTATTTGATGATGATATGGTTACTTCTCTAATATGGAATGCATTGGCCAATCAGATCTCAGCAAGCATTTGATAGGGTGAGCAATTGTCACAAAACTTGAATGGTAGATACCCGAGATACCCTAGCAACTGCATAGCAAAACCCTAGCAGTCATAACACATGAGAAAAGAGATAGATTTGAACAAAATCGTAATGGTGTAGTCAGGTCTAGATTCTGAGGCAGATTGCTAAAGTTGGGGTGTGGTCATCCATATGGGGTGGCTTTATGTTTAAACACATTTTGCTCACAAATTGGACCTTATACAATACAATCCCCTCTGAAAGTATTGGAACGGCAAGGCCAATTCTTTTTTTTTTTTTTTTTGGCTATACAATGGAGACATTTGAGTCTGAGATCAAACAGATGAATATGAGATGACAGATAAGATTTTCAGCCTTCATTTTCTGATATTTACACCTAGATGTGTTAAATAACTTATGGCAACTTTGGTGGCAGACCACCCAATTTTTAGGTGACCAGAGGTATTGGAAGAGATCATCTCAAAGTAAATAACCCTTAACATTTGGTTGCATATCCATTGCTTGCAATAACAGCATCAAACAGGCAACCAACTTACATCATCAAACTGTTGCATTCTTCTTTTGTGATGCTTTTCCAGGCTGGTATCGCAGCTTCTTTCAGTTGTTGTTTGTTTTGGGGGGTTTCTTCCTTCAGTCTCCTCTTCAGGAGGTGAAATGCATGATCAGTTGGGTTAAGGTCCTGTGATTGACTTGGCCAGTCCACTTTTTTCCCCTGATGAAGTCCTTTGTTGTGTTGGCAGTGTGTTTTGGCTCGTTGTCTTGCAGCATGATGAAGTTACTCCCAATAAGATTGGACTGCTTTTGCAATGGTGCTGATCGATTTTCCCTCTTTTCTCCGCTTCAAAATGGCTTGCTCTTCTCCCATACCTTTCTGGTCTTCATGTTGATTTATCCGTTTTAACAACAAATGCAGTCTTCACAGGCAAAACTCTGGGCTCAAACCAAGAGTAGACATTGAGAGCTATTAATTGTTTAAACAATCAATCTAACAGGGCACACCTGGGCAACAAGAAACACCTGTCAGTCACATGTTCCAATAGTTTTGATCTCTTAAAAAATGGGTGGGTTCAAACAAAAGGTGCCATGTTCTATGTTGTTTAACACATCTAGATGTAAATATCTGGAAATAAAAGGTGAATCTGAAATTCTGATCTATCATCTCATATTCATCTTTTGATCTCAAACCCGAATGTCTTCAATGTATAGCAAAAACTCAAGAATTGGCCTTGCCATTCAAATATTTTTGGAGGGGACTATATGTGCTCCTCCTGGAAGATTTAGGAATATGAAGCTATATGGCTCCAATAAATAGCCAGAATATAACTGTACAATAATGAGCCTAATATTTGAAAAGTACAATGTTCATAAATGAAATCTGTGATGAGGGGGTCCTTTGCTTTCATTTTATACTTAAAGGGGTCCCTGACATTTCTGTGCCCTGTGTTTGGCCTGAGGTTATTTTTTAGTTCTGAAATTTTGTTTAGTTCTTTTTTAGTTGTATTTTTTATATTTATGCATATACGTATTTGAAATACAGGAATGTATAAAACCCTAATAGTTTAATCACTTTGACTGTAATATACAAAAAAAAAAAAAAAAAAAAAAAAAAAAAAAAAAAAAAAGTTTAAGGTGAAACTTCTCCAAAGATTGATAGTAATAATGAATTGTAGGGGAAGCTGTACATATCCTTGTTTCTTGTTCTATCAATAATTTTATGCTGAACACATGCATGCACCTTATTTGTATTTTTGTTTTTGCACCTCAACCTTGCACCTGCACCTTATTTGTATTTTTGTTTTTTTTGTTATTGTTATTGTTACTTGTTATTTGTTATTGTTATTGTACTGCTGTAGACTGCCTAAGCCTCACAAACAGCATTTCAATGTACATTGTCACTGACACTTGTATATATGACAAATAAACTTGAAACTTGAACTTGAACTTGAATTACCGAACGATTCGTAATTTGACACACCGGCATATCATTTATTGATGGCTCTAATATAGCCATATATAGGCAACATTTAAAGTGGATTTTCTCAAAAAGTTGACAGTAAAATGCCCCAGAATATCAGTTTGTGAAGTCTTTAATATAGCCCTACATGCAAAGTTTAAGATGGATTTTAAATCAGCTTGAATTTAATATAATCACACTATGGGAGGTCCTCTACTATATTATGCTGATGGCATCTATGATCTGTGGAATATTTCATAATTAGAGACATCCAAATACCAGTTATTGATGTCTAGAATATAGCAATATAGGCAAAGTTTAAGGTGGGTTTTCTCCAAAAATTGACAGTAACACAGGCTCAAATGTAATATATATTACACTAATTACTAAATAAATTAATACTATATTATTTATTATGCTGATTGTATCTATGAATTATAGAATGTTTACTGATATTTGTAATATAGAAATATAGCAAAGTTTAAGGTGGGTCTTCTCCAAAAATGTAAGCGTAAAATGGGCTCAAATTTAATATGCTCAAACTATGGGAGGTCTTTTAGTATACTATGCTGATTGCATCTATGAACTATAATAGTTTAATATTTGATCCAGTGGATCTAAACAAACAAATAAATAAAAATGTGTGCACATTAAACTTTCTATACCACACAATTTGTCAAAAATAATATTCAACCCCAGCCACTATCAGACAGCAGCTTTATTACATTTAAAAACTGTAAGCAGTGTAAGATATTTAATAAATAATGCCTACAATAATAATTACTATATAATTATGAGCAATGTATATCTTAGCGTTAAATTAATACACTATTAAAGTATAATGTGTGTATGTAAAATATTATACTATATATATATATATATATATATATATATATATATATATATATATATATATATATATGTATGTATGTATATATATATATATATATATATATATCTTACTTTCATTTTTAAACATTGAATCTTTTGAAGGACTTTTTAAAAGACCCTTTTGGCTTTCCATACTCGCTGCTCCGCCTCGCGTACATTTCAGGGTCTTAGAGCGAGACCAAGAAACTGCGACTGTCTGATGGCGAGACCGCAATAGCAAAGCAGCAAACAGCGGAGGCGATGACGGTTAGAGCTAAAGGCGAGACTCAAGAGAAAAGGTGTATGCAAAAAGCAAAAATGTGTGATAAAGGTATTGTCAAGAGTGGTTTTGGAAAACATAATTTATTTCTTCGTCAAAAGCCTGTCAAACACGGTCTCTTTTCTGTGGCGCTTTAAATCATGACTAAATATGCAATATGTTCCTGGGCGTTATATGGCTATAACAATATTACTATTCTATCACAAGTCTGTAGCTTACAACACAACTGCTACAAATCTAAATTAATCTCATCATACATTAATTAATGTTAATATCAGGGACTTTTATATGTCAACATCGGATGTTTGTTATTCATTTGATGGCAGTCGGTTTGGAGGTGTTGAGAGATGAGCACGTACCTCTGCTCTGCGCCGTAATGGGGTCGGGCGTTTAAACGCTTGCTGTGGTAAAAAAAAATCCATTGAAAATTGTTATTCAGCAGGGATATGGGGCTCCGAGATTTAAAACAAAGCTAAAATCTCCGGCTCCTGACGCTTTAGAAACAGGGAACTTCCATTGTCGATTACAGTAAACTCTGATTTTTCGGTCCTTACCCAAGTATTTTTACTACTTAGTATCGTGTACAAAAACTCGGCATGTGTTGAGCTCGGCATGAAAATTCTCCATGCCTATCTCGTTTAAAATAAATTATGTGCTTGTCCCTGTTTGCCAAGTTTAAACCCGACAGATTGGTTTCTCTGAGTCTCGAGTTTTCAAAGCAGTAGTTCTTCGAAACAACGTTCCGGTGTATCGAGAATAGTTGCCGCCGTCAAATGGTGATGCGAGATTCTCGCAGGTTCAACTTCTCACATGTAAAACTGTCAGTGTTGAGAGTTGACGCTGTAGAACATAAACCTGTGTTTTAATGTTTATGCATCTAGTTATGTAGCCTCTTCTGCTGGTCGGAATCAAGACAAACGACTCAAAGAGGGTAACTTCCTGGCTGCTAACGAGAGTTTGCCAGGCAGCTTTATGTGAATAGCCTTAGAGCTGACGTAACAGGTGCAGCTTTTTCCTGGGGACGCTGCTGTCAAAACGATTATCGGTACAACTTTCGCCGGAAGTAGTAGCGCAACGTTGACTGGCTTGCTCTGACGGCAGTAAGTGTTGTTTATGTCATGACTCGTTGTAATTGGAGAATGCGGAAGTGACGCGTGTCGTGGGGTAACCGATAGTTCCAGCACTGAATGCTATTAATTTCGCTGTTTCTCAAACACATTGGCTGGTAAGTTGATGAAATCACTGCATTTTTTTTGACAGTTTCACGCATTAGCTCTCATGAATCTAGTCACTAGTGGTATTGTATGTAGCCAGCTTTAGTTAACGTAAATCGTTAGATAACATGGCTAGCTTGTATCTAGCAAGGTTGTTCCTTGGTTAATTCAGTCATTACACACATCGTTTGTTAGACAGTGCATGAGTGACGGGTGATAAGATCAGCAGCATAAATGTGAATGCATTATAACTTTCATGAAGTTAGGATTTATTGAAGGACTGTTAAATTGTATTAGTTTTAGCTCGGTTTATTAATACAGTACGGTTTTGTATTAAGTGTTGTTAACTTTAACAACACATCTAATCACCGAAGACAAACTCTGAATGTTAACGAACGCCAATTAAACTGAGATAAATGTAGGCCAACTGACTTCTGGTTATGGTAGCTAGTGAAGTGTTGCTCACGCTAGCTAACTGTAATTAGAATCTAAGAATCTAACTAGTTATTATCTAACGATAAACGTTAACTAAAGCTGGCTATATAAAATACCACCATTGTCTAGATTCATAAGAGGCCAGCTAATGCGATAAAATGCGTTAATGGCAAAAAAAAAAAAAATGCAGTGATTGTCAACTTACCAGCGAGTGTGTTTGGGAAACACTGAAACGAATGGGATTCAGTGCTGGAACTATTCAGTGTTTGGAACTATCGGTTGCTCCACAACGCGCATCAGTTCCGCATTCTCCGATTTCAAAAGTAGTCTATGACAGTGTCGCAACTCTCTTTTTCAACGGCGCTAGTTGGACTACTTTATCGTGCGTGCGCAACCTTTTGGGTCGACTTTTAACAGCGTCAACTATTTTCATCACTCTGGAGACTCACTGAAACTCGTCACACGGGTCCCAAACAATGGGCCTCATTTATCAATCTTTTAGTAAAGTTGTGTGTAAATGTTTGCGCGCGCCAAACCGAACTAAACATTTACGCCGAGTTTACAAGTTTCGGAGACGAATGTTGCACTCGTAACGTCCAAAGCGCGTTCCGACACAGCCCATTGCATTCGCCCACAAAACTCCATGAACGTTCAAGTGCACGGACAGCTGGGAACACGCAATGAACGATCAGGGTGAAACCTGGAAAACAGAAGTGGAAATTATTTTGACCCACTACTATGCCAATAAAAATATTTAATTTACACGGCAGCATTTTTTTGTCATAATTGAACGACTACGTTTACTTGTCTTAATCTATGGGTTTGTGATGGCTCGTTTTCTTTCTTTTTCTTTCTTTTTTTTTTTTTTAAATTAATGTCAATAATATAAAACGACTGGTTTTAACAAAAACTTCCTTCAGGGTACTCTTAGTTCCTGACCTAGTGAACTGCCATGAGGATTTTATTTATTTATTTATTTATTTTTTTAAAATAGAGAATCCAAAGCACTTCTGTAGGTCTCTCTGGATAAGGGCGTCTTCTAAATGCTGTAAACGTAATAAAAATAAACAATTTAAACTCGGCAGTATATTCCATATATAAGTGTACAGTCCTTCCGAAAATATTGAAGCAGCAAAGCCAATTGTTTTGTGTTTGCTGTACACTGACAATTCAGTTTAAGACTAAAAGATGAATGAGATGATAGATCAGGATTTCAGCTTTCATTTCCTGATACTGACATCTAGATGTGTTAAACAACTGAAAAACATGGTGCCTTTTGTTTGAACCCACCCATTTTTGAGGTGATCAAAAATAGTGGAACATGTGACTAATGGGTCTTGGTCAGTAAAGATATTTATATTGAATATTATATTTTAATATAAAATATTTATCATATTGTAAGACAAGTGTGTGTGACGGTCGCGGAGTTACCGCCCGTAACACATACGGACTTGCATACATAAAATGTACTCACTCAAATGTTCTTATACACGTATACATATACACAGACTTTTTAAAATAAAGGACAATACAGACTTTGATTTTTCATTGCTTTATTGTTATAGTTGGTGTGTAAAAGGATGGTAGATTTAACTGCTGGCTTGCAGCATTGTATTGTTTTGGTCCCGCAGCTAAAAAGCACTGACGTGAAACGAGTAACTTGAGTTCTCCGTGAATATTGGAATGTACCATGTGTTATCTGAGAGCAGGGATTTCGGGAGTAACGCGGCCGAGTTGCTCCCGTTAGATATATTTTGGTATGTTGGAAACTATAATTATTTCTGCCAAAGATAAATACATTATGCATATAAAGCCTGATGATGAACTGTTTCTTACAGGGTTTGTCTATGTTAATAAGTGTTAAATGTCGTATGTGTGTTTTCCCCTCCCCAAGGGGTAATGGTCCTACCCACTAATATACATGCTGCTTGTGGGGATTAATTGTTTTTCTTTCTTCCTCTTTCCCGTTGTTGTTGAGTAAGATGTGATGAACCCTGTAAATGGTGACTTCTGAGACCCTGGTATTTGTCCCCTGCTTTACTTTAGAGGCTACAGGTATTTTGTATGATGTGATTTTGAACATTTTTCTTATTGGGTTTATTTTGAGGAAGTTATTTTGTAAAATTATGTGCTTTTGCATTATATTTCCCCAGATCTAATTTGGTTATTTTTTAAATTTCTGTTCCTTTACTGAATTGGACTTTTTTCTTGTTTTTTTCCCCACTAATTTCACATTTGGACTGATGGACTTTCCTTGTCTGCTTGTTTGTGCAAGCTTGAATAAACATTTAAAAATTTTGGAACCCCATGCTGCCTCTTTCTTTAGTTGGTGCCTATTGTTGGGTTATCACTACAGTTCAAGTTCAAGGTTCTTTAATAAAGGTAGATAAATGAACTAAGATGGTGTCATTCATATGCACATTCATTAACAAAGTAATGAGTTGACTGTAAAGTTACAAAGTTAAGTTATTATTTGCTTATTTAAAATACAACCTCTTATTGTATACAGTAAAATGATATGTGGTCAGGGCTGCATTTTCCAAAAAGCAGTCGATTGTAAAAAATATAGAAACAGGCTTGCAGGCTGTTTCTCAAAAGCGTTGTAACATAATAAGCTCTTGAAAATCATCGTAGATCTATGAGCACTCTGAAGCAATGGTGGATTGTCAAGTGCATCTTAAGTAGACAGACTCGTGAAGGACACCAGCTGGACAACTGCAAACTTACACCTAAACTTTACAGATAGGATGCTTATACTATATGTAGCTTGGCTGTAATGAAAGAATACTTTATATTCTATTAATTTTATATTCTATTAGTATATTATTTAATTAGTAATTAATATTACATAAAGTATATTTTAAAATAAAAAATATAAAATTAGAATTAATAAATAACATTAAATAAATGATGATGAAAATGGAATTAATACAGAAATAACTGACACTACTCATATATGTAGTTGGTACAGGTACAGTCCAGTTCACATGATTGTGGCTGACAACTGTAAAAAGTAAAATTCAGAGGGAATGAAGAGGTTATAGGCAACATCTTCTCACAACATTGTTGTTCTCTTCAAAAACCTCCTCTTATTCATCAGTCAGAACAGTCTGTACCCCAGATGTTGTTCTTTATAATATTGACTGCATTGCCTTTTTTTTTTTGAATAAACAAGATAAAATCTAATTTCACTACATTTAGCCAACTAAATACATGCTTGCATGTTTTAGACTAGAGAAACTGGTTGAAGTCTCTCTAAAAAAAGCTGACCCCCCAAAGGTCACTGTATAACTGTATGCACACTAGGTTATACAATATAGCAGTACTAGTATTGTGTGTCAATTGTATGTCAATAGTATTGTATGGCAACTACGGTATCTGATGTCTTCATTTATGGAATATGCAATGTAACAGCTAACGGTAATATTAGTTCTTTCCCGCAACTGAAAATGTTAACAGTTGATACATTTTGAACCATGAAATGTGTTTTCCTTTAATTATGTTACCCATCTGTAGACTGCTATCACAAAACATAATTTTGTTTTTTTTATAGCACAGTTTCTGATTTAATGTGATGAAGTATGTATATGTATGTAAATATATAATTTACCACATCTGTAAGGTGCTGGAAAAGCTTGAAAATGCACCTTGAAAATGCTTGAAAAGTGATTGAATTTGACTTTGGAAAAGGTGCAAGAACCCTGGCTTTGGAACATGTGCCCTTCCTTTCCTTCTCCATACTCTTCTCTTCCCATCAGTCTGGTACAAGTTAATCTTGTATCAGAACTGGGCAGGCTTCCATAGAGGCTTTTTAGCAAATCTAATCTGGCTTTTCTGTTCTAGTGTTACCAGTGGTTTGCATCTTGAGGTAACCTGTCTGTATTTACATTCATGAAGGCATATCATATCTTTGACAATGATACACCTACCTCTTCTAGAGTGTTCTTGACTTGGCTAGATGTTGTGAAGGGGTTTTTCTTCAGCAAGGAAAGAATTCTGCATTCATCCACTTTAGTTGTCTTCCATGGTCTTCCAGACCTTTTGGTGTTGCTGAGCTTGCCAGTGCATTCCTTCTTTTTAAGAATGTATCAAATTGTTGATTTGGTCTCTCCTAAAGTCTCTGCTGTCTCTCTGATAGGTCTGTTTTTTTTTCAGCCTAATGATGGCCTCCTTCACTTGCATCAACACCTCTTTGTACTGCATAATGAGAGTTCCCATGAACAGCGGACATATGCAAATTCAACACTTGGAATCAACTCCAGACCTTTTATCTCCTTAATTTGTCATGACATAATGAGAAAACAGGCCACACCTGGCCATGAAACTCCTTATCATCAGTTGTCCAATTACTTTTGAGCCTGTGAAAATGGAGGAACTATGTAAAAAAATGGCTGTAATTCCTAAACAGTTAATGCAATATTTTTGTTAAACTCCTTGAATTAAAGCTGAAAGTCTACACTTCAATCACATCTTGATTGCTTCATTTCGAATTACGAAAATTTTGTCACTGTCCAAATTACTTATGGACCTGGCTGTATGTTTCTTTCACCTTAGAACAATTATTTTAAAAAGATAAAAGAATGTAGGTCTTCTTGCTTTATTTAAAAGATAGCATAAAGTCAAGATAGGCATGTAGTACAACCCTAGCCAAAAGAAATGCTAAATTGACAGATTATTGGTGGTAAGAAGATGGATTTTTATGTGAGGAGCTTTATTAGTAGTTGAGTTGGACAGAAATGCTTGACCTGGATTTGGATATTCACCAAAAGACATAAAATCCAGAATATGATAGCAGTTGTTCACATATTGGGTTGTTGAAGTTCAATAAATGGCACTATTTGAATACATTATATTGCAATTGTATTTAATCTACCCTGTCTGCAAGAATACATATTTGTTATATTTACTTCTTGCTACTAATACTGAAATTTTTCACTGGCATCACAGTACAACTGCCCATATGAACCGCAGTCCAAAGCCATCTCCATGGTCCACAAGCAGCACCATCCAGACTGTTCATGTGGGGCCACCCCCAGTAGCAGTGAGCGATCTCCAACTGATGAGAACTCCAACCAGAGGTAGGGCCTCAGGATGGATCAGGCAGGTCTGGAGAGCAGAAGGGGTCAGTATCAGTGGTATCTCAGGAGTAGCATGTGTAGCTCGAGAGAGGGAGAGGGAGAGATTAGGTATGCTTTTTGTCCCGTAATAGTTAAGGACAGAGTACTTTGCATGCAGGGTGCAAGACTAGCCTTTAGTGAATAGTTTTTTCTTATGTAAAGGAGCAGATCTGGAGGGTTCAAAGGCATAGAGTGTTGTGGTGAACTGGAATGTTTGGGTGCTGTCATACCCCCATGCCTTCACTCAGGTTTGTTGACGGTGGGGCGGCTGGCCGCTTTATGTCCCAGGGCACCCTCATGTCTGTGTTACCTTCTGGCTCTCCCTTTTAGTTATGCTGTCATAGCTAGACTAAACAAATATGTTTTCAGCCTAGACTTAAACACTGTATCTGAGCCCTAAACACTAATTGGAAGGCTGTTCTATAACTATGGGGCTTTGTAAGAGAAAGCTCTACCCCCTGCTGTAGCCGTCACTATTCAAGGTACCAACAAATAGCCTGCACCTTTTGATTGAAGTAGGCGTGGCAGATCATAAAAGACCAAAAGTTCGCTCAGGTACTGAGGAGCAAGACCATTCAATGCTTTACAGGTCAATAGTAGTATTTTATATATCAATGCAAAATTTGATTGGGAGCCAATGCAGTGTGGATAAGATAGGGGTGATGAGGTCATATCTTCTGGTTCTAGTAAGGACTCTCACTGCTGCATTCTGGACTAACTGGAGCTTGTTTATGCGTCTACTGGGGCATCCAGACAGTAAGCCATTACAGTAATCCAGCCTAGAGGTAATAAAAGCATGAACTAATTTTTCTGCATCGTGTAATGACATATTTCTTATCTCAGCAATATTTCTGAGATGAAAGAAGGCTATTCTAGTAATATTATCTACATGAGCTTCAGATGAAAGACTGGAGTCAATAATCATGCCAAGGTCTTTTACTGCTGCACATGATGAAACAGAAAGGCCATCCAGAGTTACTATGTAATCAGAAAGCTTACTTCTAGCTCCATGTGGTCATAGTACAAGTACTTCTCTCTTGTCAGAATTAAGTAGAGACACAACCCTGATCAGAGACCAGTAGTAGGTATTTACCACTTTAACCAGCACTGTCTCTATGCTATGATGAGGCCTAAACCCTGACTGATACATTTCATGAATGTTATTCCTATGTAGGTATGAGCATAGCTGCTGTGCTATAAACTTTTCTAAGATCTTGGAGATAAAAGGAAGGTTTGTATTGGCCTATAGTTGGACAATTGACAGGGGTCGAGTTTAGGTTTTTTTAATCAGGGGTTTGATAACTGCTAGTTTAAATGATTTAGCCAGTGCTAAGAAAAGAATTGGTTATTTTTAGAAGAGGTTTGATTGTTTCTGGAATTATCTGGTTGAAGAAACATGCTACAGTATTAAATAAGAATCTAGGATTATTTTTGTTATCTTCCATTAGGATGGAGAGATACATTGATCTAGCAGCACTAAGAGCTTTTCTATAGCTCAGGAGGCTCTCCTTCCTCTACCACACTACCAGTTTAGTTTGACGCCATTTACTTTCTAATCTTCGAGTGGTCTATTTTAAGGTGCATGTGTGATCTTTATACCAGGGTGCTAGCTTTTTCTCTCTAATTATTTTTCTTTTAAGTGGAGCCACTTTATCTAGTGTATAGCGGAATGTTGACTCTAAACATGATCAAGTTCTTTGGGATCAGACGGTGATCCAATCATAGTTGATAACTCTGGGAGATTATTGATAAAACTGCAGTAGCTGATGTGAATATACATTTTACATGGTAGCGTGGCAAGGTGCATACTATGATTAAGACAAATTTTAGACGAGATGAGAATGATCTGAGATAGCTTCAGACTGTGGAAATGTGACTATATTTAATCTGAATGTTATTATTATATCAAGCATGTGACCACCATTATGAGTGGGTCCTATTACATTCTGATTAGCCCCTACTGAATCTAGAATGGACACAACCACTGTTCTCAGAGGGTCTTCTGGGTTATCAAAATGAATATTAAAGTCTCCAACAATTAATGCTTTGTCTAAAGAAACAACCAGGTTTGAGATGAAATCTGCAAATTCACAAAGGAATTCAGAATATGGCCCTGGGGCTCTGTAAATAATAATTAGTGGAATCGACTGGGTAGACTTATTTTTTGTGGCTACATGTGTTAGGTTAGTATAAAGAACTTTAGACACGTTGAATTTATGACTAGGTTTTTGTGTGATGCCTAGATCATCATTGTAAGTGAGTGCGACATCTCCTCCTCTGCCAGTTAGACGGGGCTGATGTATGTAACTGTACCCAGGAGGACTAGCTTCATTTAATGCTACATACTTTGGTTTAGTCCACATTTCTGTTAAACACAGTACATCAAACTCTTGATCAGTAATAATTTCATTGACAATAAGCGCTTTAGACTTAAGAGATCTAATACTTAACAGTCCTAGCAGATCAAGATCAAAGGTGCTGGCTATGCATTCAGTATGATTTAATTTTATGTTAATTAGGTTACTAAAACAAACAGAGTATTTCTACATTTTTGTTTAGCTCAGGGAACAGACACAGTCTCAATATTTTGGAACCTAAGTGGTGACTCCAAAACTACTCCAATTTTCTATAAAGCCCACATTGTTTTTGGAGCACCACCTAGACATCGAGCAGTTCAGCGACCATAACCTACTGTAAGCTACATTGCCACGCCACATCGGGATGGGGCCAGAGCATACTACTGCATTGGACGCTGCCTTCGCTAATTTACACACCTCTACAATGTTACTCTTAGTAATCTCTGACTGACGAACACAAGTAAATCACAAGTAAATATTTAACCTTGAATTTTATTGCACAATATTCCCATAAAATTGGGAAAGAATAACATGAAGAAAGGCCATAACAAAAGGTATGTACAAATGAATGACGGAAACCTAAGCAATATATACAATTTATGTGAACCAAGACATGCTGTGCTAAATAATTTAAATGTGATCATATAGAAAGAATTAGATATAAATACACATTCAAGACAAATGATAAATGCATCTCACTATTTTAACTTGTAAAATAAAATAACCTAGGCAAAGCCTGTTATTTTTATGTTTTTTTTTTTTTTTTTTTTTTTATTTTA
>CM040468.1:14812229-14827992 GCA_022758105.1 Pangasianodon gigas | reverse complement strand
AACAGACATATACACTATATGATCAAAGGTTTGTGGACACATGACCATCACAGCCATATGTGGGCCTTCCCCAAACTATTGCCACAAAGCACACAATTGTGCAGGATGTCTTTGGATGCTGTAGCATTACAATTTCCCTTCACTTGAACTAAGGGGTTGAGCCAAAACATGTTGCAGCATGACAATGCCCCTGTACTCAAAGCGAGATCCACGAAGACACAGTTTGCAGACTGCATGCCAGGCTTCCTCACCCAACATCAGTACCTGACCTCACTACCTGACCTCACTAATGCTCTTGTTGCTGAATAGGCAAATCCCCACAGCCACATTCCACAATCTAGTAGAAAGCCTTCCCAGAAGAGTGAAGGTTATTATAACAGCAAAAGGGGTACTAAATCTGGAAAGGGATGTTCAAAAAGCACATATGGGTGTGATGGTCAGGTGTCCACAAACTTTTGGCCAAATTGTGTATTTGCTATTCCATTTCTTCAGAAGTAAACATAGTACAGTGGCTGCAAAGCTGAAGAAAGTTCATTGTATAACATCTCAGCACTTCACTTTCAAACACAAATGTTGTATACAAATCCCTTTGTAACACATCACAGCATATTTTTTTTTTATCTTTTCTACCTGAATGGAAGCAGAAAACAACTTCATTCAGCCAGTAAAAATGCTCTGTGCAAATCACCCGCAATTATTTGAGGTAGTGCTGTACCAATCAGTTTCTCCACCTCTTTTGCTGACTAACACCGAGACTGTGATTAATATGGTAAACAAATAGAATATTTTCAGATTACTGAGCATTTTAAATCAAAAATGAACATAAATCAAAATAAAATTATTTCAATATCTACATGCCAATGTCTTAGATACCTAGTAATGCTCTTTTGTAAATCACCTTGTTATCTATGGTATTCTTTTTTTTTTTTTTTGCTTTTATTGTTATTCCAGGGGAAAGGCAAAAGGATAAGTATAATCTATATATAAAAATACAACTATTGTCTTTGAAATGTAATGAAATCTGATATTTCCGGTCATTTACTGGAATTTACTGGCTGAACTCTGATTCCTCAAAGGTTTTCTAAGGCTTTTAGGGGTGCTTCCATCTGTTTGTATCAAACCCGGGTGTTTTCCTCAATGTGGTTCTTTAGGCAGGTGAGAACACAGCAATCACAATCAGGTTTTCAGACCCCAACAAACAGTCTGAGACTGTATGACCTGACCCATGAGATGCAAACTGAGCCAGAGGACAGAGATGTAGCACTGCAGAAATGCGATATGTTCTGGATGTTTGGACTGATAGACAAAAGATGCTATACAAAGAAGATGCAAAAAAAAAAAAAAAATGCTGGATGCCATACACAAAATGTTTTAAAGTAGTTATTAATACAATTATCTAATCATTTATTTAGCACTGGCTATTTGTGATTTCTCCATGCACTTGGCAAAGGTTTGTTCACCTTTTTCCCCATTCTCCTATTTCTCATATTTCTTATTTCAATTAATTAAAGTTTTACAAGTACGTTTTCAGCCCTACACACCCCTTAGCCAGTTTTTTGCTTTTTTGTTTATGTGCAGTGTGAAAACAAACCAAACTACACCAAACAGCAAACGAACCCAAAGTACCAATTTCACTCCGATTCAGATTCAGCAAACAGACTAAAAGGTGCCCCAAAAGAACCTAAATTGCCCCTGCCATGGGGGAATGGGGATGTGTCCAGATATCTCGATCTCCTCTACAGCAGAATCTGGGCCACATATGGTGAGTGTGTGCTTGCAATTGCTGCCAACAAGGGCAGGTCACTGGACTCGATTCTGTGGGGGAAGAGAATAGTGAGTATCTTTAACTTGTCAGTATACAGCTTGATTTCAGTTACAGTTTGACTGCTGTCTGAAGACAGCAAAGACCTCAATATTACTGGCATCAAGCATTACACTAAATCACCACTGCTTCACAACCAAATTTGAAAAAAGAAATTGATGCAGTTTCAAACTGACTAAATGGTCCATCAGAGAGGACATCAGTTAGGCAAACTTTAGCAACATTATTTAAGTGACAACGTTACAAAAGTTAAAGTTATAAAAGTTCCAAAAAAAGATTTATTACCCTAGAACCATGCCTAGCTCTTTGACATGCACCCTGGTCTGTCCTTTCAGGTATTCTGCAAGCATTTTGCTCTTGAAATAGAGCTCCTGGAGTCGGTCCTCTAGATGCATTATGCACTGAAAGGCAAAGAGAGGGCGTGAATAATTCACAAGAAAATTAAAACCAAAAAAAACCAACCTTACACTGAGCACTTCAAATTAAGGGTTTTGTTTAATTTAACTATAAATAAATAGCATGCCTCAACAGTAGGATAAGTCAGATAAAGACAAATATTTGGGATCACATCAGTGTTAAAAAAAAAAAAAAATAAATAAAAAAATAAATTTAACCAAAATGATGCTGGTGTAATGAAGGAAAAGCTAGTGATGCCAATTAGCATGATGTCAACAAATGTTCAGTAGGACAACTGAAAGAAAGAGCAACGTTAGAGAGGTGCACTCACAAAGTTGGGAGACAGGTTGAGACGGTAGAGCTGGTAAGTGGAGTGTAGCAGGTTGGACACAAGGTTTGATACCAGCACATCTTTTCCAAGCTTATTCTCTGTGCTGGGTCTCTGGCTACTGGCCACCTGCACTGTCCACCTGTCTGTATCTGCAATAATGCAGACAGCCTCAGCCACAGGCTCATCCAATACAGGATGCTTCAAAGTAAGTGGAAAAGAGAGACTTAAGACCACTGGTACCAACACCATAAGCAAGAGACAACCTTCTGCTTTGACAATTTAGCTTAAAAATAAAAAGGAAAACAAACTTCCCTAAAGCACAATAAACAAACTTTTTTAACCTGTTCTTGGGTCTTTAATCTTATTACATATACATTACATGACAACATACTGGACTGGACATTAAACTCAACAGCAGTCTTCAAGAAAGGCCAGAGCAGGCTGTATTTTCTGAGGAGGCTCAGGTCTTTCAATGTCTGCAACACCATGCTGCAGATGTTCTGTGAGTCTGTGGTGTCTAGTGTCATTTTCTATGCAGTGGTCTGTTGGGGAAGTAGCATGAAGGTGGCAGACAGAAACAAACTGGACAAGCTAATCAGGAAGGCTGGCTCTGTACTTGGCATGGAGCTGGACCCTGTTCACATTGTGGCTGAGAGAAGGATGTTGTCAAAACTCCACTCAATCCTGGACAACCCTTCTCACCCACTACACAGTGTGCTGGTCGACCAGAGGAGCACTTTCAGCCAGAGACTGATCACTGCCAAGTGTTCCACTGAGCGCTTCAGTAGATCCTTTATCCCTGTGGCAATCAAGCTGTACAGCTCCTCTCTATAAGTGCTGGGACTTTCATGTGTAATGCATATGCAATACATGTTCAATTCATGTGCAATACAAATTTAGGTATATATATTTATAAAATAGGTATATATTTTATTTTCTTCTTTCTTTCTTTCTTTCTTTCTTTTTGACAGCAATTGTAACATGGCAAAGCAATTTCCCCCTGGGATTAATAAAGTTCTTTGAATCTTGAATGATTGTAGCAATGATTTCATTTCCATGTGCATTGCCATAAATTCTGAACTGATATAAATGCTATAAAATAAAGCTTGGTATTACCATGATGACTACATATGGTGATTACACATGTATGCCAATATGTTGAACATATCTGGTTTGTAACCACAGGTATGGTTTTATTCATATTCACCTGGACTGCATGGGCCAAGTCAGACATAAGGCTTTGCCTCAGTTTGTTGTCATTGGGAATTCCATGTAGAACAAAGTCTGGTACATAAGTAGGACAGTAACTGCCAAACAGTGATCTCCCAAAGTTAGCAATGCTCGATTTGGAGTAATTTTCTGCCAGCTTTGCCCTGCCAAAAACAAATTCCAAACATGCACAGAATTATACCATATCCACTCTTGACAACTGCAATTTGTTACTGCAAAATGGAAAGCCCAACAAGACACAGTAACCTATTTTTTGAAATAATGGCTTTTTTTTTTTTTTACATATCATAATTGTATAAATTGTATGCACCATATTACCCAGCTGAATTACATATTAGTTTTGTTTAGGGGAAAAAATGCTTACTATGGAAAAAAGAGACAACACTCTTGAACATGTGCACCAAGACCCAAAAAGATTCACATACCTAGGGAATGGTACTTCCATCTCTTCTTGCCAGTCAGTTTGGGTTTCACTGAAGATTGTGATTGATTGTGTATCTTGCTCTTGTCTGGTTATTTCTTGTCCTGTGTCCTCACTTTCACTGTCTCCCAGTGCGCTGTCTGAACTCTCATTTCGTGGAATCTCCCACTCATTCAGGGGGGATGTCTTCTTCTGCTCCCTCTCTTTCTCTTGGCCTGGCACACTGAGTGACACTCTGATGCTTTTGTCCTGCTCAACAGAACAACATTTCACACAGCAGCCTGTGTTGATGGGCTGTGTGCTACATTTACACGTTGCCTGCTCCCTGTGCTGACAATCCTGTTCATATTTCCTCACTAGGGATTCCATCCAAGTCTCTTGGAGATTTTGTTTTTCAGCAACCTCCTGTGAAGCTGCCTTGGAGACATCACCGATAGTCCTTGTTTCCACAGAGTTACCATCACTGAAATACTCATCTAACAGGTCCATGCACTCCTCTTGGGCCCCTGCGTTAATGCAAGGTAGGCTGCTAGTGATGTATGACAAGGTTTTAGCATCCTTGCTCTCGATTTGGTCCGTTATTAGAGGCTTAGGCAGCACAGTGCTACACTGCTGCTTTACATGGCAACACTGTTGCTTTGGTTTTTCAGTGAAATGCATTTTGTGTTTCTTGAGCTCGTCTTCAACCCTGTGCCTCTGGCTCTCTGTGTCCGACTCGGGCGACATGGACTCACCAATAAGGAAGGTCACTCTAGTCCCAGGCTCCTCTTCTTCCTCATCCAGGAGGAAAGAGGCCAGTGTTGTGCTTTTATCAGGTGGCTTCTTTTCCAGTGGGATCCCTGAAGACCGAACAATCTTTACAGGCAACGAGCTGGGCGCCACATCAGAGTCACACACATCCGATTGTCCTTGGACATCTAGTAGAGGGGAATTGGTAACCAGTGAGGCTGTTCCCACCTTCACCACTGTCTCTGTTAAAGGGCTAACTAATGGGCTGCCAACCTCCTGGCAGATCTGACTGTCACTCTGCTCCAGGGCAGCGATGACAGGCATAATGTGCTCTGTTTGCTGCTCTTCCTTCATGCCTGTTTCAATGCCCTCTGGGCTAGGCTTGTGCACAGTGACCAACACGTATTCTGACTCCTCAACCTCTCCACGGCGCAGCGAGGTTGTAATAACTGATCCAGGCACAGCAAAAGCCTCCTCGTCCTGCTCGTCATTTCCAGTCTCGAGAGCATATGTCTCTAATAGCTCTGAGCATCGGATGAAATATGTGAGCACATAGAGGAGCCGCTGAACCAGTTCCTTTTGCCGCCCAACCAGCACTGTGCGCGAGAGACGCACCGGTGAGCCAATTGCACCATACAGGTCGCCTGTGAAGAAGCAAAAGTCATTAGAAATGAAGAATAGTACTAGCTATACTACTAGCTTTAGTAGAGATGTACCTATATTCATTTTTAATCTTACAATATTGGCCAATACTGACTGTTTTTATTCAAATAAAATGCTTACGTAGGTGGCAATCAGTTTAAAACTAAATGATTGACTGTGTATGTATAACATGTAACATGTACGTAGGATAATATAATATATAACAGCATTGGATAGCTTAAAAATAGCTCATTCATGGGTCTAGTCACATTAAATAAATGTAATAATTCTGTCAGAACATAGAAATTATTAAAGTGCCTTCTCTAAAACAAAGGGCACTAGACTTGCTTCTGTGCAGAAAATACAAATAGATAGTCATGGCTGACATAATTCACAGTAATGGTACTAACTGTGAAAATGACAGCAGGCACAAGTGTTTTAAGTTACATCATATCAGTAATTTGAAGCATCTAATTAGTTGTCATGCTACACAGTGAGTAGTATTCCTGCATTTCTAGAATGCTTTACTGGCTTCACTGCTTTGTATATACTCTTCCAAGGTACTCAATGGTATGTCCTTGCAAACTCAAGGACATTTGACAAAGATAATACAATATAATATCACCTATACATACATACATACATACACACATACACATATATACATATATATATACATATATATATATATATATATATATATATATATATATATATATATATATATATATATATATATATATATATATATATATATATATATATATATATATATATACACACACACACACACACACACACACACACATATATACATACATACATATATACACACACACACACTATATTGCCAAAAGTTTTGGGACACCCCTCCAAATCATTGAATCCAGGTGTTCCAATCACTTCCATGGCCACAGGTGTATAAAATCAAGCACCTAGGCATGCAGACTGCTTCTACAAACATTTGTGAAAGAATGGGTCGCTCTCAGGAGTTCAGTGAATTCAAGCGTGGTACCGTGATAGGTTGCCACCTGTGCAAAAAGTCCATTCGTGAAATTTCCTCACTACTAAATATTCCACGGTCAACTGTTAGTGGTATTATAACAAAGTGGAAGCAATTGGGAACAGCAGCAACTCAGCCACAAAGTGGTAGGCCATGTAAAATCACAGAGAGGGGTCAGCGCATGCTGAGGCGCACAGTGCGCAGAAGTCGCCAACTTTCTGCAGAGTCAATAGCTACAGACCTCCAAACTTCGTGTGGCCTTCAGATTAGCTCAAGAACAGTGCGTAGAGAGCTTCATGGAATGGGTTTCCATGGCCGAGCAGCTGCATCCAAGCCTTACGTCACCAAGTGCAATGCAAAGCGCCGAATGCAGTGGTGTAAAGCACACCGCCACCGGACTCTAGAGCAGTGGAGACGTGTTCTCTGGAGTGTCGAATCACGCTTCTCTGTCTGGCAATCCGATGGACGAGTCTGGGTTTGGCGGTTGCCAGGAGAACGGTACTTGCCTGACTGCATTGTGCCAAGTGTAAAGTTTGGTGGAGGGGGGATTATGGTGTGGGGTTATTTTTCAGGGGTTGGGCTTGACCCCTTAGTTCCAGTGAAAGGAACTCTTAATGCTTCAGCATACCAAGACATTTTGGACAATTTCATGCTCCCAACTTTGTGGGAACAGTTTGGGGATGGCCCCTTCCTGTTCCAACATGACTGCGCACCAGTGCACAAAGCAAGGTCCATAAAGACATGGATGAATGAGTTTGGTGTGGAGGAACTTGACTAGCCTGCACAGAGTCCTGACCTCAACCCAATAGAACACCTTTGGGATGAATTAGAGCGGAGACTGCGAGCCAGGCCTTCTCGTCCAACATCAGTGCCTGACCTCACAAATGCGCTTCTAGAAGAATGGTCAAAAATTCCCATAAACACACTCCTAAACCTTGTGGAAAGCCTTCCCAGAAGAGTTGAAGCGGTTATAGCTGCAAAGGGTGGGCCAACTCCATATTAAACCCTACGGATTAAGAATGGGATGTCATTAAAGTTCATGTGCATGTAAAGGCAGACGTCCCAAAACTTTTGGCAATATAGTGTGTGTGTGTGTGTATATATATATATATATATATATATATAAAATCACCAAAATAATACAACAATCTAAGAAAAGTTACATATATGGGACACAGACACAAAAACCAAAAAAATACTGAATAAAGATCAGTTTCAGGACAGTATCAGAATCAGTTTTTAGCCAAGTATGCCTGAACACACAAAGGAATGTGAAGGCAGATCTCACAGCACACACAACACATAAATTAATAATAACAGCAAAAAAACAATGACAACATTAAATTGGTATCAGTGAAGCAGCTCCTTCTAGTGTGTAATGTGCCGGGATGAGAGTGCAAATTGGAAAATATAGTGATATGTATAAAAAAAAAAATGCACAGAGTTCTTTTAATATCTACTGCAAAATCTATGTATATAGCAATTTATTGCACAGTAGAGGAAGGAAAAGAAAATAAGGTGCATCAGGTACGTTGGTGATCACAGAGGTTCTGTACTGGTGATTTAAAAAAAAAAAGCTCTTTAAGGCCCATGTACATTCACGATTTTGATGGCTACTGGAAAGAAACTGTTCCCTGGCTGTTTTGACACTCAGTGATTTGTAACATCTGGCAGAAGGAAACAAAACATTGTGTCAAAGAGAGGGAGTATATGGGTATGCATGACATGTGGAAGCTCAATGAGGGACTCACTTGCAGTCCAACAAATTTCTAACAGCAATTTGTGTGTATGTGCAGTGCTCTGGATCAACCAGCCTTCACATAAATGAGCAAAAAGCATCTGAGAAGTGCTGATGGTCTGGGAAATAAAGGGGTGAGAGAAGTGTTGAGCTAGAGTGTTGGTCCTCTTTTCACAATGGAGACAAAATGCATGTTCATGCATATGGTTGATATAAAAATTCAACAACTCTGTTAAAATTGCAGGTTTTTGTGATGTAAAATAAAACTAAATAAAGATAAATCATGTCAGATCTATTTCTGCCTTTAATATGATATAGCAGCTAGCAAAATTCAAGGGAAAAACAAATAAATAATTTAGAGGAAAAAAAGAAAATGAAAAAACTTACAATAACCTAGTTGCACAAGTGTGCACACCTTTTTATAATGGGACAAAAGTAATTACCATATGTCTGTCATCAGTGAAGTGATTCTGATTATCCCCAAATAGAGATTAGCTGTTTCTGTAGGACCATGGTCTGCAAATCCCACCCTAAACCATGTGGCAAAATGTGTGATGGTCTGATGAGATCAAGGTAGAACTTTTTGGGAATAATTCTAAAAGATATGTTTGGTACACAAAAACAACAAAAAAAAGAACCTTGCAGGCCTCTGTTTGATGCTGAAGATGAAGAAAAAATGTCAATTTCCAGCATGACAACCACCCAAAGCACAAATCCAAGTCAGCAAAGGAATGGCTTCAGAAGATTATCAAAGTTTTAGAATGGCCCAGTTAGAGCCCAAATCTAAATTCTATCAAAAACCTGCGGAATAAATCGAAGAGAGCTGTGCACAGGGGATCTCCTCACAATTTGATACATCTGGAGCATTTTTGGAAGAATGGAATAAAATTTCCAAATCAAGAAGTCTGAAGACTTACGAATTTACATAAACCAGAATTTACTTCTATACAGGTAGGAAAGGAAAAATATAAAATATGATATAAGGGATACAAAGATCGGTGGCAGAAAAAGAATGACTCTATTTTGAATAAGGTGCAGATATGTGCAGTTGTTTGCAATACATGCTGTGCAACATCAGGCTGAGGTAGTGGGTGCTGTGCAAACAAGTCCAAGCTCTAGTCCAGTTGTTTGTGCAATATACAGTCCTGAAAGTATTGGAATGGCAAGGCCAATTCTTTAGTTTTTCTATACACTGAAGACATTTGGGTTTGAGATCAAAAGATGAATATGAGATGACCGATCAGAACTGCAGCTTTCGTTTTCTGATATTTACATCTAGATGTGTTAAACAACTTAGAACATTGCACCTTTTGTTTTAACCCACCCATTTGTTCAAGGAATCAAAAATAACATGACTGACAGGTGTTTTTTGTTGCCCAGGTGTTTCCTGTTAGATTGATTATTTAAATAATTAATAGCTCTGAATGTCTACTCTTGGTTTAAGCCCTGGATTTCACCTGTGAAGACTGCATTTGTTGTTAAAGATAAACCAACATGAAGACCAGAGAGCTGTCTATTGGAGAAAAGCAAGCTATTTTGAAGCTGAAACTGCTTCCACACACAATGGGAATTGCCAATGCAACAATTTGGAATGTCCTGAAAAAGAAAGAATCCACTGGTGTACTAACCAGACATCAAACCACTGGTGACCAACCAGACATCAAACAGGTCAGTCAAGGAAAACAGCAGCAGTTGACAAATACTGTGAGAGCTGTGAACAAAGACCCAAAAACAACAGTAAGTGGCATCACCAACAACCTCCACAGGGCACAGATGAAAGCATCACAATCCACCACTTGAAGAAGACTTCGAGAGCAGAAATATAGAGGCCATACCAAAAGCTGCAAACCATTCATGAGCAGTAAGAATCAGAAGATCTGATATGAATTCACTAAGAAATACAGGGATCATCCAGAAAAGTTCTGGAACCAGGATTAACCTCTACCAAAGTGAAGGAAAGGCCAAAGTGTGGAGAAAGAAAGGATCTACTCATGATCCAAAACATAGGAGCTCAAGCACAGTGGAGGTAGTGTCATGGCTGGGGTTGCAAGGCTTCTCCTGCAATGGGCTCACTGATCTTTACTGATGTAACTCATGATGGTAGCAGCAGAATGAGTTCAGAAGTATGCAGAAACATTCTGTCTGCCAATTTACAGAGAAATGCATTCAATCTAATTGGGAGGATCATGCAGTAAGACAATGACTCAAAACACACTGCCAACACAAAAAAATGACTTCATCATAGTGGAAAAAGGTTTTAGACTGGCCAAGTCAATCACCGGACCTTAACCCAATTGAGCATGCATTTCACCTCCTGAACAGGAGACTGAAGGGAGAAAGCCCCAAAACTAACAACAACTGAAGGGGTACAAGCCTGGAAAAGCATCAGAAAAAAGAATGCAACAGTGTGGTAATGTCAGTGGGTCGCCGGCTTGATGCAGTCACTGCAAGCAAGGGATATGCAACCAAATATTAAGTGCTATTTACTTTAAGACTCTTTTCCAATACTTTTTCTCATCTAAAAATTGAGTGACCTGGAACAAAAAGTGCCATATTGTTTAACACATCTAGATGTAAATATCAGGAAATTAAAGCTGAAATTCCAATCTATCATCTCATATTCATATTCATCTTTTGATCTTAAACCTAAATCTCTTCAGTGTGTAGCAAAGACAAAAGAATTGGCCTTGTCTTTCCAATGCTTTCGGAGAAGGCTGTATGCTGTGCAACATTAGGCTGAGGTAGTGGGTGTTGTGCAAACAAGTCCTGGCTCTACTTGTCTAGTTGCTCTAGCTGTAGTGGTTGAGGGCCCGAATGGCCTGTGGGGAAAAAGCTCCTCATTCTCTCCGTGTTGGCCTTCAGGGAGTGGAAGCGCTTCCCTCACTGCAACAGAGAGAAGAGTCCATTGTTCAGATGGTTGAGGTCCTTCACTATCTTCCTGGTCTTGGACCAGCACCGCATGCTGTTGATAGACTTCAGGTAATGGAGCTCAGTGCGGATGGTACGCTCAGCTGACTGCACCACCCTCTGGAGAGCCCGCCTATCCTGCTTGGTGCTATTCCCAAACCAGACTGTGATACTTCCCATCAGGATGCTCTCAGTGGTGCAGGTGTAAAAGTTCCTTAGCACATTGAGGGCAGTTTAAAGTCCCTTAAGCATCTAAAGTGGTAACGACACTGACGGGCCTTCTTCAACCAGGGTGTTAATGTGACAGGACCATGACAGGTCCTGCGTGATGTGAACACCAAGGTATCAGAATCTGTCCAGGGCCCCAGTGGAAAGAGTGGACAGTTTCTGGGGATGGTAGCTCTTCTCCTGCTTCGTGCTGAAGTCTGGCACCAGTTCTCCAGGCTTTTAATGTCCTCTAGGTAGGCCTTCTTGTCATTATAAGATATCAGGCCCACCAACAACAGTGTCTTCGGCAAACTTGACAATGGTGGTTGAGCTGGAAGTGGCTACACGGTCATAAGTGTACAATGAGTACAGCACGGGACTCAGGACACAACCCTGGGGGCTCCAGTGCTGAGGGTGAGGGAGAGTGAGACATGTCTGCACACCCGCACTGCTTGTGGTCTGTCTGTCAGGAAGTTAGAGATCCACTGACACAAGGACGGGCCAAGTCTCAGATCCTCCAACTTGGTGGTGAGTTTGGAAGGAATTACAGTCTTAAATGCTGAACTATAGTCAACAAAAAGCATTTTAACACAATTTCCCTTCCTAATGTCCAGACTGCTCAGGACTGTATGTACGAGATGTGTGATGGCGTCCTCGGTAGAGCAATTAGGACAGTACGCCAATTGTAATGGATCCAGAGTGTCAGGTAATGAAGTGACGAAGTCTCTGACCAGCCTTTCAAAGCACTTAATCACAAATGAGGTCAGAGCTACTGAGCGATAATCACTGAAGCAGGCAGGCTGGGTTTTCTTTTATGACAGGAATGATAATGGACTGTCGGAAGCATGTGGAGGTTGCCCACTGTGCCAGGCAGAGTTTGAATATCCATGAACACCAGTGCTAGCTGGTCAGTGCAGTCTCTCAGGACCCGTCCTGAGATGCCATCTGATCCTGAAAGCCTTCCTCATGTCATGCTCCAAGATGATGAAAGCATTTCCTGCTCCGAGACTCTCCGCATACATACTGCCACTAGCACTGTTAATGCTGTGAGCACCGCTAGCACTGATAACGCTGTTAGCACCACTAGCGCTGTTAGTGCTGTTAGTTGCAGCCTTGAAGCGAGCATAAAATTTTTTCAGCTAATCTGCCAGAGAAGAGTCTGCATTCACCATTCTGGAGGGTGGTGTTTTCTAGTCTGTTATCATTTTCAGTCTCTGCCACAGGCTCCTAGAGCCACCCAGCTGGAATTGTGATGCTAGTTTCCTCCCGCAGCGCTGCTTTGCCTCTTTCACCACTCTGCGCATGTTGAAGGTCGAAAAGATGGTTTTATCCACCCACGGCTTCCTGTTTCAGCATTTGTTTGTATCTAGGCATAAGGAAGATGCCGGCATGGTCCGATTTCCCAATGGTCATCAGACACACTGTACTACCATCAGACACACTGTACTTCCCCTCGACTCCCCCAACTCCATTGTTCTGTCCATGTGGTAAACCGAGAAGAACTCGGACAGCTGGATGGCATGGTCCAGTACCGCTGGGTTCAGCCATGTCTTTAAAGTTTATTATTTGTAATAATATACAACCTCTAAACTATTGTATGTTTCAAGATAGTAATGCACAAGCATGATATTGTCTTTTCTTAGTTTTACCCTATTCTCATTAAAGTTGTTGAACTTGAAACTTAGAGAACTATGTGACTTGATGGAGGTGCAAGCTGCAAGTCAGAAGGAGATCTCCCTGGTCTTGCTTGCCTAGATAAAGCTAGGGGCAATAACAACAGCAATAATATGTAAAAGCTCTCATTTGCTTGGCAAAGCAGATCCCAGACCTAATTCCACAAGCACCCATTGTGCTGCTGCTTGGGCGAGATATTATATGAATCCGCAAGTTGTGCAAACAGATTAATGGCCCACATCACTCTCCATATTTGCAAAGGTTAGACTTGGTTTTGGTTGTAGTTGGCAATGTCTGCCTGGGGGATGTCCAAAAACCAGAATCTGTAAGCACGCTCTAAACCAACACATTAGAGAATGTGAATCAATTTCAAGCCATGTCCTAACCACTACCTTGAGAAAGAGAAGTACAATGGCATCAGTCCCCTGTGTCTCCACACTTCAGTTTGTGGAGACAGGCCTACAAGTGAA
The DNA here is from genome assembly GCA_022758105.1 of Pangasianodon gigas. NCBI lineage: Eukaryota > Metazoa > Chordata > Actinopteri > Siluriformes > Pangasiidae > Pangasianodon > Pangasianodon gigas. The sequence continues at coordinate 14,814,422 of CM040468.1, read as the reverse complement.
GAAAACCTGGTCAAATTCCAGTCCCCAATATGAGGGTGTTTTATTAAACAGCATCCTTCTAACAGGCCCAGATATCAACAATAGTCTCCATGGAGTGCTCATCTATTTCTGCCAAGACTGTTTGTCACGGCTGACATCCAAGAGATGTTCCATTGCTTCTCATCAGGCCAGAACTTTCTTGCGTTTTTTGTGTTATCAGTACAATGACTGCAACAAAGACTTTGCTGAGTACAAGGCGAAAGTACATGCCTTTGGCAACAGCCCTTTTCCTGCTGTGGCCATCTATGGCCTCAGAAAGACAGCACAAGAGAAGGAAAAGAACCTCGGATTTGTGTAAAGAAACTTCGACGCTGACCATGGGTTAAAGCCTTTTCCTGCTGCCATCGGCTTACTCAAAAGAACGCAAGAGATGCTGTCATGCACTGCCATTAGGCTAACATAAAATAGCCTCAAACAACAGAACAAAATCAACGTCCTCATGGCATTCCCTAAAGATGATCATGCCAATGACCTGAAAGATTTGGATCTGGGTGCTGAGAACCTACCTATGCAACGTAGTCGGTGTATTAGCTGGAACTTTAAAAATGACACATTCATATTCCAAGTGTCTGATGAGAAGAAACCTTTTACTTGCGGTGGATTTCTCTCTTGTTCTTGGAATTTGTATGACCCTTTAAGATGTCACTCTGGTTATAATTCAAGGAAAAGGCATACTCTGATCTCACTGCTGACTGTAAAAACTGGCAGGTGCCTCTGCCTCAGAAAAAGGGGCAGCTATGGGAGGCATGAAGAGATTCTCTCCTAGAACTTAAAACCCTGCAGATCCCAAGAGCTTGCACAGAAGTTTCTCTTTCTGTGGAACAACGCAGACAGCTTTGCATCTTTTCAGAGGCCTCGGGGTCAATAACGGATTAGAATTCTGCTTTTTTCAAAATCATAAAAATTTTGCATATTTTTATACAATTATACAATAATTCAAATATCTGAACAGCCCTGTACCCATAAATTTTAATACAAATATGAAATTTAATTATTTAATTTAATTTTTTAACCAAGTCAACCAATTCTTGCCCATAAAAATAGTCATGTAGTGCGACCGTGGTATTTAAAATAATATATTACCTTTATATGGATATAATAAACTTTTGAACAGAATGGAGATGTGTACATTTTTCTTATTTTGCCTAAATATCGTATTTTTTCATTTAGTACTGCCCTTCAGAGGCTATAGAAGATAGTTACATGTTTCCCAGAAGACAAAAGTTAAATTTACCCTGATCTTCAAATTCAAAAATTTTTCACCCCCCAGCTCTTAATGCATGGTTTTTACTTCTGGAGCATCTGTGAGCGTTTGAACCTTCTGTAATAGTTGCATACGAGTCCCTCAGTTGCCCATAAAAATAGTCATGTAGTGCGACCGTGGTATTTAAAATAATATATTACCTTTATATGGATATAATACTTTTACATGTTATTTGTAGTGAAATGCTTTAGAAATGAGTCTGCACTTTTTTATGTTCTAGGAAGAGTCTGTCAGGTGTTCATGAAATTTACAGATTAAATTTCTCTTTAAAACCCATAAAATGTATGTAAAATGTCTACCAAAAGGATTTACTCCAGCATATTATGTCAGTGATTCATATTTCGGAAACATAAATTCAATATCTAATTTGGAATTTATTATTTTTACTGCCATAATTGGTTACACCACATGACTGAGGGACGTGCCAAATGATGACAAGATTCCTTGAGGTTAAATCTGAGTTTACATAAAGATTAAAAAACACCAGAACACACTAAATTCCATTAAATAAACAGAAAACAACTCTATATGAGGGTGTGGCACACTATTTTCTCCTTGCTTGTCAAAGGCATCTGGGAAATAGGTTAAAATAGTTGAGTTATTTATCTCCGTTGTAATGAAATTTTGCAAGATTTAAAAGTCCATTTAGCCTCAAATGCTTGTAAAAATGTATTTGTGCAGAACCAATTTTTATATATATACAGTTGAGGTCAAAAGTTTACATACCCCTTTCAGAATCTGCAAAATGTTTATTATTTTACCAAAATAAGAGGGATCATACAAAATGCATGTTATTGTTTATTTAGTGCTGACCTGAATAAGATATTTCACATAAAAGATGTTTACATATAGTCCACAAGAGAAAATAATAGTTGAATTTATAAAAATGA
>CM040468.1:14798517-14812129 GCA_022758105.1 Pangasianodon gigas | reverse complement strand
ACACACACACACACACACACACACACACACAAATTATAAAAGGGATAATCCATGGCTAGGTGTGTGTTACACGATTTTAATGCACAACGTGGAGGAAAGAACCACCCAATGCCTCCGCGGAATGCATTAAAATTGTGTAACTCACACCTAGCCATGGATTATCCCGCTTAAACCACGGTCACTTGCCAGCATTGAAAAGTTAAAAATAACGATAAATTTTTGTTAGTTATTTTATATACAGGTCATTACATCTAGAATTCTGCCTACGCTAAATCATACACAGAGATAAAGTAGTGCAATAAGATTACATTTATTTGAATGAATTATAGTAAATAGTTATTAGAGAGAGAGTGAGAGCGATTGTGCGTGTGTGAATTTAACTGCATTATTATCTACTAATAATGAAGCTGTGAGTTTAACTGTATGTTACTATGGTTACAGTTGTTCATAGGCAGCACATTAATTTGGTGATTGGTGACTGGTGATTAAATTGACAGGAACTACCTGTGGTATATACGGTTTAAACACACACCTTCCAGCCATTTAGAATCAAGGATTTGGACAGGCCATGGTGTGTGTGTGTGTGTATAATAAATTACTTAAAGAAAATTAATTAAATAAATTTCATCCATCTCTGACAGTGTTTAACAATGGTTGCACCATATGAAATTTGGTCACACCACATGATGTTTTAGAAGCTATTGAAAATATACAGTTAAGAGAATTGGACACTTAGCAAAACAGGTTTTCTTACCAAACAAGGTCATTATGAAATTAATTATCAAATTATGCAGGTTTTAATAAACCACAATGTTCAGGGGCTTTTTGAGGTCGTACCAAATGATAGTCAGTTTTGTCAACAATACACCAGCGGCATAAAATATGATTATTTTCCAACTTTGTGGTAGAGTGGTACTAACCTATTATGTGGCCTAAAATGCTCATCACACACTGCTGTATGATGCAACAACTGGTCTTTGAAAATTTTTTCAAAATAAAATTCTTAAAATGGCCTTTTCTTTTCAGTTACACTATGATTTTTTTTTTTTTTTTTTTAACAAATCAATTATCAGCAGACAATATTCATTTATGTATTATGGTGTAAATAATAATGGAAATGTATTGGAATTTTGTTCAGCAATACAGAACAGTCATGGAATTATGCCAAACATGATAACTTTTAAGTTCAAAAACACTGAGTAATTTTAATTAGGTTTTCAAAGGAGAAGTTATGGGTGGACAGTCGCACCACATGACATTTTTACAATTTAAATGTAAAAAAATGACCTAAGACTAAAAAGCCAAAAAAAAAAAAAAAGTTAAAAGTTGTTCCATATATTTTAGAGGTATTATATAGACATGGTACTTTTAAAACCAATTTAATTTGTTTTTTTTTAAAAAAAATACAAATGGACAAAATAAGACTACATCACGTCATTGACCCCTCTGTCAAGACGATATCTGCAGTAGCGTACTCAATGACAGAAGCAGACAAACACTCATGTAGGTTTCGTCCTAGGCAAAGCTAACTAGCCCCATGACAAGAATACACCATTCCATGGCTATAGCTATCCATTGCTGTGTTAGCTGTGAACATAACAGAACTCACCATTTTTGAGTTGACATTCAGTTTGACATCAGGTTCTTCACTGTTGTCCTAGGTGACATTTACAATGTACAGTGGAGATTCTGTGTTTTTGTAAATAACGGAGTCCAACGGATAAGGTGATCTATTAGCCCTTAACAGTGGTATTTTGTTTCCAAAGAGCAATCCTGCTGGCCACACAACAAGGTCTATCCCTGCAGCATGTCTCAAAGACACAACATGGCTCATGGCTCAGCCTGAGCAGAGACAAATATAGCTTTGAACTTGTGGACCCAGAACAGGACACAGACAAATGCCCTCTAGTGTCCACACTGAACATGCAACAAAAGATATACGATGGATCTCAGCACTTTAGACATTTCTCCAATTGGAGGTCACTTACCAGTGCTGTTGCATGCCTGTATAGAGGAACAGAGAGCTGTTGCAAAGGGTGGCACCACTGTAAAGCAAGCTGCACATTAGATGTTCTCATACAGGCTCAAAATACAGTCATACACATAGTGTAGGAACAAGTAAATGAGAAAGAGATGCAGAACATCAAAGAACAGCAAGTTATTCCAAGGGGCAGTCCCCTCAGAACCCTGGATACCTCTGCCTTTATTAATGCTTTTTTGCGGACCGGTTAAGCAGTTATGTTCAGACCACTTTCACTGGAGCTTGCAATGAGCTGAAGATCTCCAGCACTGATGAGAACAAATTGGAAATGTTCTTCACTGAGCAAGGCTGCACCCCTCCACATTCTTCATACATGGGAGCGGCATTACTCAAAAGTATGGCCCTTGCTTCCTTCTCCTTGTGATTTCAACTGCAAGAATCTGTACAAACATCAGTGGAAAGAAATGCAGAGACTTGCCAACACCTTTTGGGACAGATTGTGAAAGCAATACTTGTCTACCCTCCAAATGCCAAATCTCACTGAGGGAAGCACTGTGCTCATTAAAGACAGTCAAGCCAAAAGGAATGTATGGCCTGTGGGACGCATTACCAAAGTGTTTCCCAAAAAAGACAGAAGGGTTTGAAAGGTAGAAGTAAAGGTGGCAAATCCAGGTGGGACTAAAACCCTCTTCAGACCTGTGACATCGATTTGCTCCTGTTCTTTCTCATATGTAAAGTAGATCAATAGATTATGTAGTGGTATCCAGAAATACCAGGTGGGGAATGTAGTGTTGTATAAAGTTTGTTGTTTGCAATTTTATACATTGAGCTTGTCGCCCCCCTAGAGCTCAAAACTGTAATGCTATATAGGAGTGTGTCACATGACATCATCGGTTAGCATCAGTGATACCATAAAAGCTTTTAAAGCTGCCCCTCAATCCAAGTTCATCTGCTGCATCTCACACTTTATATGAGCATTGTTTGTATGTGAATGTTATTGATATGTTAATCTAGAAGTTATCATCAATAGAGTAGATTATTCTAATATTTATCATATTTAAACACAGATATTGTCTGTGTCTGCTCAAGCGATGCTATACTGCTATGCTATATTCTGACGCAGACATTTTTCTCATGTTTGATCTAGTTATGCCATATCTAAAATATTTAATATGGTATACTTGTTATTCAACTAGACTGTTACCGTAAGATGGATATGTTTGATGAATAATACACAACCTCTAAGCTATTGTATGTTTCATGGCAGTTAACACACACACAATATATTGTCTTTTCTTAGTTTTACCCTATTCTCAATCATTAAAGAAGTAGAATGGCTCATCTTCATACAGAGTAGTGATCGTGAAAAGAGTTAGCTGACTGTCCTTACACAAAGGGTTGTAAAGGACAGAACATAGAGCAAGGTCAGTGACTGAGTGGCTAAACATCTTGGATAGCACCACAATTCCAGATGCCTAGACATTCAATTTGCATGAATCTTTGTCTATGCACAGATCATTTATATTTATTCACCAAGCTGAGCCCATAGGGGGTTGTAGGGATGCGTCTTGGCCAGCATGTGCACACTTTTAGAGGAATGTTTTTCCAGAAAGATCTTGATGGGCGGCTGGCCGTTGGGCATGACGGTAGGCACCCAAGCCAGGTGGTTAGTGAGCACAGCTGTAAGAAGAGCTGGAACAAACCTAGAGTGGAACCAATGGCAAAATACAATGATCAGATACAGTGTTCTTTAGAGTACTGTTTCTTTGCACATTTTTCCTTTTATCAAATAAAAAAAAATGGCCAGAATATTTGTTCCAGACTCAAATCTTTGCAGAATTGTGTTTTTTTGTTCATTTTTTTTTTTTAATTATTGCTATTTTAACTGGGCAGCCAGTTATGCCTGTTACAGTTACCAGATACATTTTTTTTAATTTTAAGAGTCCTCTAAAATGTAGCCTGTTTTATATACAGTATTGTGCAAAAGTCTCAGGCACACTTTTTTAGAGAAATGTTACCTTAGGTGCTTATTTAATGACTGCATTACCAAGTCGGTAAAAAAAATTAACTGCATTATTTTTTAAGGCATCTATGCTTTACAGAATTTCTTTGCATGTGCCTAAGAATTTTGCACAGTACTGTATGTGTTTAAAGCAACTTAACAGTTCTTGTTTAACAAGTAAAAAAGTTTTTTTTTTTATAAGATACTCAACTGGTTCTTTGAGGCTTGTTCCATGAGTAAAGAAAGCTCACGCATGAAGTGGCCACAAAGCTGGTTCTTCTCAAGTGCACCGGACATCATGGAGAGCCAGACAGGCTCAGGCATTCGTGGCATGGTATACAGATTACAGACAGTCATCCTGTGTGGATGCACATAAAACACACACAAGGACACAAAAATAAGAGCCTTTAAAATGACCCAAAAAAAAGTCTGATAACTGTAATTTAAAAAAAAAAAGGCTTTAATTGGATGAACATATTTGCATTTTCTTTGCACACTCAATATATTTAATCCATTATTTCTTGTTGGTTGAATGTACAACTGTGATGAAGATAGCAGTGTAGGAGAGAAACAACTATTCAATTAACACATACATTAAACTTGCAAACCAGACCCAAGAAAAAATTCCTAGTCCAGGAACTTTGACAAAAATTAAATGTATAGCATATCAGACTGCAGCATATCAGACTGCAATACCCTGCAGTAGATAGTCAAGACACCAAAGAATATCATACCTTTTCTCTTCGATACAGGACATCTCCAACAAGTGCTACCTCAGTAAAATCACCAGTATATGGCTGACCCCTCCCACCCCTCTCAATCTTTTTGTCTCTCTGGCACCTGCCAGAAGGTATTGAAGCATCCAGACCGGGTCCACCAGATTCCAGTACAGCTTGCTTCCATAAGTTGTCAGGACCTTCAATAATAAACTGCCTCCCACCCACATCTTTCGGAATAAACAGTGGTCAAATCCAGTCACCATGTACTAGCCACTCACTTGTCACCCCAGTATGGAGGTCTACACATACATCATGTCATATTCACACCATGTCTTTTTTAAAACTTGTATTTAGTAAGTTTTATAGTTTATACAATCAAGATACAAATCTCAAACTACCATCTTCAAAGAAGTTCCCAGCCATTTTTAGATACAGCCAATCCAGTGAATGCAATCACAGTATATTTAGATGTTAAAGAACTAAAAAAGTCACATCTACATTTTATCATATAGGTTAAGGATTTGTAAAGATGGTCCACCTGTGTTCTTCCAATATATGCTAAACAAGCATCCAGGACACAAACATGCATCTAATAATTTGCCTTCAAGTTTTCCAAGTGCTAATGTCTCACGGTATAGACCAGGACTGTCAAACTAATTTTTACTAACATTTAAGAGTTGTTGTTGATGTGTTATTGGTCTACCAAGCTGATTTTTTTTTTTGGTCCAGCTCACATGACATTGAATTAAGTGTAAAAATGATTGGATTAAGGAATTGTTCATGTAACACATCAACAAATTCCTTAATCCAATACAATACCTTAATCCAATAATTTTTACACTTAATTCAGTGTGGGCTTGCATCAATAATTCCTCTTGAATGTGTAAATATATCAGCATTGTTCTAAAGGGTACATTCTGAATGACAGCTCCATAAACATTGATAAAGTTATTGTTATTTTAGCTGTCTACCACAGTATATTGGAGTTGAAAGCATTAGGTATGGCCAAAGCAAATATTTGGTATTTAAAGATAGGTGTATCTGTGTCAGAGTCAACAATTAAGAGAAGCCTTCACCAGAGTAAATATAGAGGGTTTACTACAAGATGTAAAACATTGCTCAGAAACAGGAAGACCAGATTAGAGTATCAAAAACAAAGCTTGTACTGTTCTGAAAAAACATCTGGGGAGATGAGACAGATCAACTTGTGCCAGAATAATGGGAAGAGAATAGTATGGAGAAAAGAAGGAACTACTCATGATGTGAAGCATTCCACCTCATTTTAAAGTGTGGGCATGTAGGGCTGTCAGTGGAACTGGTTCCCTTGAATTTATTGATGTGACTACGGACAAAAGCATCAGGGCTATATTGTACAAAAGTGTACAGGGCTATATTATCTGCTCAGATTTAGCCAAATGCTCCAAAACCCATTGGATGGTGCTTCATAGTTCACACGGATAATAACCTAAACCATACTTCAAAAGCAACCCAAGATTTTTTATAAAGCAAAAAGTGGAATGTTCTGCAATGACCAAGTCAGACAATTGACCTGAATCTAGTTGAGTATGAATTTCACTTGGCAATAGTGTAGGCAAAAGGTCCCACAAACAGCAGAAATTGAAGCCCACTGCAGTAAAAGCATGGCAGGGCATCACCAAGGCAGAAAGTCAGCATCTGGTGATGTCTGTGGGTTCCAGACTTCAAGCAGTCATTGACTGCAAAGGATTTGCAACCAAGTATTAAAAATGACAATTTATGATTGATATTTTTCCAAATACTTTTAGTCCTTTAAAAAACAGGGAACCACATACAAAAAGGGCAGTAATTACTATAGTGTTACCTGATTTGGACATAAATACCATTAAAATAAAGGTCAAAGTCTGCACTTTGAGTTCATATACAGTCCCTTCCATAAGTATTGGCAAGGCAAGTTCATTTGTTTTTTTCTATACACTGAAGACATTTGAGTTTGAGATCAAAAGATTAATATGAGATGCTGGATCAGAATTTCAGCTTTCATTTTCATAAACAACTTAGAACATGGCACCTTTTGTTTGACCACCCATTTTTCAAGTGATCAAAAATACTGAAACATGTGACCGACGTGCGTTTCTTGTTGCCAAGGTGTGCCCTGTTAGACTGATTGTTTAAACAATTAATAGCTCTCAATGTCTACTCTTGGTTTGAGCCCTGGGTTTTGCCTATGAAGATTGCATTTGTTGCTAAAAAAAACAAAAAACAAAAAAAAAAAAACATGAAGACCAGAGAGCTGTATATGGGAGAAAAACAAGCCATTTTGAAGCTGTGAAAAAGGGGGAAAAATCAGAGCCATTGCACAAGCATTGGGCATAGACAATACAATAACTTTGAATGTCTTGAAAGTGAAAGAAACCACTGGTGTACAAACAAGAAGACATGGAATAGGTTGGCCAAGGAAAACAGCAGCAACTGATGACAGACATTGTGTGAGCTGTGAAGAAAAACCCAAACACAAACAGATCTGCTCATGATCCAAAACATACAAGCACATCGGTCAAGTACAGCGGAGGTAGTGTCATGGCTTGGGCTTGCATGGCTGCTACTGGAATGGGCTCACTAATTTTTATTGATGATGCAACTCATGATGATAGCAGGAGAATGAATTCAGAAGTCTACAAAAACATTCTGACTGCCAGTTTACTGAGAAATGCATCTAATTGGGAGGAACTTCGTCATGCAGCAAGACACTGACCCAAAACACACTGCCAACATGACAAAGGACATGATCAGGGGACAAAGTGGAAGGTTTTAGACTGACCAAGTCAATCACCAGACCTTAACCCAATTGAGCATGCATTTCACTTCCTGAAGAGGAGACTGAAGGCAGAAGCCCCCCAAAACAAACAACTGAAAGAAGCTGGAAAATCCAGCAAAAGCCTGGATAAGCCTCACAAAAGAACAATGCAACAGTGTGGCGATATCAGTGGGTCACCGGCTTGATGCAGTTATCACAAGCAAGGGATTATGTAACCAAATATTAAGTGTTGTTTAATATACTTTAAGACTATCTGTTAGTATAATTTTGCTCACCTTAAACTTGGGTGGTCTGCCACCAAAGGTGTCATGTTCTAAGTTGTTTAACACATTTAGATGAAAATATCAGAAAATGAAAACTGAAATTCGGATCTATCGTCTCGTATTCATCATTTGATCTCAATTGCTCAGTTGCTCTCATGCTGTGTTCAAGGCAAAGTTATAACTTTTAATTCCCCACCTACAACCAGTAAAACTCACAGAAAACACCCCCTCAACTTGCATTTTCTGCTGTTGTTGCTGTATTGCAATTTCACACCAAAATACTGCATGATCGTTTTTTTTTTAATAAAAGTGTAAACTTTTACATGTTCTTTGAAAAACTAAAACCTAAATGTTTATTTTACTGAAATCTTACTGATGTCATTTGCATAACAATATGGACCACGGTGTAAACCTTGTGAAAAGCTTCTTCATTGAGGGGAAAAATCTTTGTAGTGCTTGTAAACACTGAGATTATTCATTATTTTATGAGTTTTATGAGACTGTACCTTAACTGTACAATAATATTATGTCTGGACTTGTGTTTACTAATTTTTAAGTGCAGTTTAACATAGAAATTCATAACAATAATAAAAATGCACAATTTTTTCTACAGACCAAATAAGGTGAGATCTTAAAATATCAGGGTTTAGATCTCAGTGTGCTTTGTTTAACATTCTAGAAGGAAAGACTTTGTAGGCTGTGCACATATGGTAGGCCTCAACATTACTTTTTTCTACTTGCCATGGGTCTACAAGCAAGTATGATATACTGTTGGATTCAGTTTGATGAGCAGGTGTCATTTTTCCATAATTTCTTGAATTCAAAATATGACCTCACTTCCTGTTTTACACCTTCACTGTCAAATTTATTTGCATGCAAACAGTTTTAAATATCAAAACTATATCTGATAACGCTCTTTGCGTCACCGAGACATGGCTCACGCCAACCATTCCAGACCACGCTGTACAGCTGCCTGGATTCTCCCTTCACCGCAGAATGGAGAATGGACAGAATGGAGAACTCTGGGGAAAATCCAGGGTGGTAGAGTGTGTGTTATGATCAACGACAAATGGTGCAGCTCAGGGAGCACCCATCGTCTTATGGAATTATGCACACTGGGCCTGGAATACCTCGTAGTCAAATGCTGTCCCTTTTATTCACCCAGAGAATTCACCTCCACCATCATCATTACTGTTTATATTCCACCTCAGGCACACACAGACACTGCTTTATGGACACTGCACAGGGACATTGGACTACTTCAAACACTGCACCCGGACGCGGCACTGGTGATTACCCGTGACTTTAACAAGGCTAACTTGAAAAAAGTCATGCCAGATTTCTATCAGCACATAACCTGCAGCACACGGGGAGAAAGGATGCTGGATCACTTTTACACATAACACAAGGACTGCTATAAGGCAATAAAACGGTAAGTCAGACCATGCCGCCATTTTACTACACCCAAAATATAAACAAAGGCTGCGGAGGGAAGATCCGGTGACGCGGGAGGTGCAGTGCTGGTCTGACCAAGCACAAGCCACGCTACAAGACGTGCTGCAGGACGCAGACTGGGAGATGTTCCAGCGCAGCTCTGATAATGTCAGTGAGTTTACAGCAGCAGTGCTCGGTTATATAGAGTTTCTGATAGGAGAGACTATTCCCACATGCTCTGTAAAGGTTTTTCCCAATCAGAAGCCATGGGTATACCGATCCATGCGGAAGGCTCTGAATGAGCGCACAGCTGCCTACAACGCAGGGCTGCAGATGGGCAACATGGATAAATACAAAGCGGCTTCCTACAAACTGAGGAAAACGGTGAGAGAAGCCAAAAGGAAATACAGAGAGAAGATCGAGACCCAGTTTGAGCAGGCAGATTCCAGGCGTCTGTGGCAGAGCCTGCAAACTGTTACAGACTACAAACCCAAGCTCCCCACCTTTAATAATGCCAGTGCCCCCCTAGCCAATGAATTGAACATCTTCTACTCATGGTTTGAGGTTACCAGCACAGACCAGGACAACCATAAGTGAACCATCAGGTCTAGCTGGAGAAGAAGAAAGACTAGTCATTTCAGAAATGGATCATGTCAGATATCAGGCACCTGAATTATAAATTTATTCCAAATGGTTTCAGAGTAAATAGCAAAACACATACACTCACCATTCACTTTATTAACAACACCTGTACACCTGCACATTTATGCAGTTATCTAATCAGCCAATCATGTGGCAGCAGTGCAGTGCAAAAATTCATGCAGATACAGGTCAAGAGCTTCAAGTAATGTTCACATCAATGAAATGAACAGAATGGAAAAAAAAAGTGTGATTTCTGGGACTTTGATCATGGCATGGATATTGGTACCAGAAGAGCTGGTCTGAGTATTTCATAAACTGCTGATCTCCTTATAATTTCACACACAACAGTCTCTAGAGTTTACACAGAATGGTGCAAAAAACAAAAAACACTGAGCAAGCTTCAAGCGGCTAGCCAAAAACCACATCTGCCTCAACAACAGCAACACTAAGGAGATGATCGTGGACTACAGGAAGCTGCAGGGGGATGGCCACACCCCCTATACATCGGTGGGGCTGCTAAGGAAAGAGTCAGGAGTATCAAGCACCTTGGTGTGCACCTCACCAACAACCTGACCTGGTCCCTTCACACAAAGACAATGGAGAAATCTGCTTGTCAGTGACTCTACTTCCTGCAGAGGCTCAGAAATTTTGGTCTCTACACCTACATCCTGACCAACTTCTACAAATGCTCCATAGAGAGCATGACTGTCTGTGACCGCAAGGCCCTCCAGAGAGTCATGAGAGCAGCTGAATTCATTATTGGTGACAAACTCCCAGCCTTACAGGACATCTTCCATACACAATGTCTGAGAAGGGCTCACAAAATCACCACAGACCACAATTATCCAGCTCATGGACTATCTACCAGTCTGCCAACAGGCAGACAATACCACAGCATTCAATCCGGAACCAGTAGGTTGAAGAACAATTTCTACCTGCAGGCCATCAGGATCCTGAATAAACTGTAATCCAGTCATTACTCCTTCTCCCACTCTTTTACTCATGCCTCCACAATCACCCATACCCTTACTCCCACACACTAGTCACCTCACTGACAGCTCAGGGACACTTATGGACAAGCTCTTCATATGTTTGTCACATTTGGGCATGTTGCAATATTTCAAAGGGCACTATTATCACTTTACTGCTGCCAAGGACTTGGTCCAGTCTCTGTGCATTTTATATATTACACACTACATATACTACTACATACTACATCTAATTTATTGTAGTAGTATGTAAAACTATGTATTGTTTTTTAAATGCTACTTTGTACTGCTGCTTCATCTTCTTCTTATACTCTATTAAACTACCTTTGCACACTTGATCACATATTGTGATTGCACATATTCCAGTGTTTACAGTTAGGATCCACACTTTACCTACATACTTACTAGGCATAGTAAGTACATACCAATTCCCTAATATATTCAGCATATTTTATATATACTGTATTTGTAAAATCATCTCTTTTCCCCTCTTTCTTCTTCTCCTTCCCCCTTAACTTATGTATATTTTTTGTATTGCACAGCTGTAGAGTATCTGAGCTTCACAACAATCATTTCAATGTACAACTGTCCCTGACATTTTGTGCACGTGACAAACTTGAAACTTGTTAAAATTGCAGCTTTTTGTGACATAAAAAAATGAAACCAAGATAAATCATGTTAAATCTTTTCCCAGCTTTAATGTGATACATCAACCAATGAACGTTGAGTGAAAAACAAATAGAAATGTTTTATTTAATGTTTAACCCCAACAACTGAAAATGCACTTCTGTAAGTCATGTTGGAAAAGAGCATCTGCTAATGCCATAAATGTAAATATATATTACCTTACAACCTTAATCATGTTGCCTTTTGGTAGCAGTTGACCAAAAGGGTGGGCTAAGAAACCAAAGCTATGCTGTCACATTCACTTTCTGTAGCCTAATATAGTTAGCTAGGAAACCAACATAAGACCAACTGTTCTTGTTATGGAACAATCTCACTGCATTTCTGGAAAAGGGTAAAGAGAGGGGAAAAAAAAGAAAAAACAAAACAAAAAAACCCCAAATGAACAAACTACTTCCTCTCAGCTCTTTAGTTCCCAATAAACACAGAGACACAGAGCTTAGCTGGATACATATGCCTGTATTCAACCACCAGCTCATGTATAAGCTTTTTAACTCCATCATATCTTTTCCTTTGTTGTCTCAATGCTGCTGAACAATCAGGGAAAAAAAAAAAAAAAAAATCACCATCTACTCATTATAAATAAAACCCTGGCAGCTTTCACTAGTCTTTGTCTGGTCTACTTTGATTTGAGGTCATTGAATGCCACTGTAGCTTGAAGCTTCCACTCAAATTCGAAACTGAAATCTCTCCTCGTTAGTTTCAGGTTTTTCTTTTATTACTTTCGGCAACTTGCATACTCCCCTCCCCACCGTAAAACCACATCATTATTATTATATTGTATTCATATATATCACACAGGAATGTCATTATACACATAACACTCAGGGACTTCTATGCTGCTGGTTGTGGTGATAAGACTTTACACAACACAAACCATTCCAGGCACTGTGGTGTTGTTTACTGTATATACTGTATGTACTACAAGTTCCACACTGTTAGACTGGTTGTGTTGTATTTATTCTGTTGTCCTGTACAGAGTCTACTTCCACAGTGTCTAATTTATTGTCTTGTATATATTGTCATCTATTTGCACTGTAACCTTCCTAATTTGCGCAACATATTTTCTGGTGATTCACTTTCTATAACATATTGCTTCAAGGCTTTGGAGAATGCTAATTTGTACAATTGTATACTTGTGGCTAGTATAACAATAATGCTTTCTACTCTACTCTAAGGTGGCTGCTACTACTGTATTAACTATGCAATATGCTCTCGTCAAATCTATTTGAGATTACTTAATGCAATGTAGGTTGTAATAAGCATGTGTTTGTTTAGGCATTCAATTTAGAATAGCAGGTACACAGAAAATCAGACACCAAGCTACTCAGTTACATTAAGAAAAAAAATGTATAAAATGTTTTATATTTAATTTTTTGGCAAACTCATTAAAAGATGTCAATGCTACCTAGGTTTCAGAATTTGTTTATTATTCATTAATGGAAAATTAAAATTTAAATTAATTAATGTCCATGCACAACCAGATATGCACAGTTAAGGAATGATACATTAGCATTGACCAGCACATAGCAACATAACTAAATTTGCTAGTTCTGTTCCTGTGTGGGATGGCCCAGCAGGGGGTCCTGTGCTGAACCTGTTAAAAAACACATTCAGTTCGTTGGCACTGTCCAAGCTGCCTCCCTGCTGACGTTCTTTCATGCTGAAGCCTGTGATCTGCTTCATGCCCAGCCACACATCCTTGATGTTATTTTGCTTAAGTTTCCTCTCCAGCTTCTGCCGGTACAAGTCTTTACACTCCCTCAGTCTCACTTTTAGTTGCCGCTGTATCCTTTTTAGTTCTTCCTTGTCACCAGACCTGAAGGCCCTCTTTTTCTTGTTCAACAGATCTTTCAGGTCACTGGTAATCCAAGGTTTATTGTTCGGATAACAGTGTACGGTTCAAGTAGGGATGATGGTATTGTGGCAAAAGTTGATGTAGTCTGTGACACAGTCAGTGATACTATTAATGTCATCCCCATGTGGTTCACAAAGCACATTCCAGTCTGTGGTCTCGAAGCAGTCTTGCAGGGTCTCACTGGCTTCCTGTGTCCACCCCCTCACCGTCCTTGTGGATACAGGCTGCCTTTGAACTGCAGGAACA
>CM040468.1:14727390-14769890 GCA_022758105.1 Pangasianodon gigas | reverse complement strand
CATAAAGATACATATCTGTGGTCCGCTGAGTTAATGCATCATAGTGGGTCATTTTGATTTATAAGAAGAAAACCTCTGAATACCATCCTCTCTACAAAAATATACTCTCTCAAACAGTCTGTATGTTAAAAAAATATATATACAATGATATCTTAAGAACAGAAATGAAATAGATAAGATTTTTATATTATGCAAGATTTTCATATTAAGTGATCAACTATATAATTGCAGCTTGATACTCAAAATAAAAAAATGAAATAATAAATAAATAAAACTAAATTTTAAAAAAATCTATTAAGTTAATAAACAAATATACTTTACAGTTTTGTTTTGGCTTAGAACAAGGTGTGAGTACAGAACTGAGGTCATTTGATACACATGCTTTCTTCTACTTCACTAATGGCACATGTCAAACAAATGTCTATTCAGGCACTGATCAAGCACACAAAAGTAGCTGAGCATGTGATCCACAATCATATGACTTCCACAACTCGTGAACTGCTTACTCGCCCCATAGTCAACTGCCCTCTCTCATGCTCCCTCACTCTCTCATACAGGAGATACAAGATCCTCTGGCAAAGCATGTCATGTGAATCCAGCCACAGTATGTCTCAGAGCTGTAGATTTCTCACACTCCCCACTCAATCACATGCATTACACAGGTTGTTGAGTGCAGTGAAATTTAGCTCAAGAGCATTTTATCTAAAGTTGTTATACTTAAACTTTATAATACAACTGACTCAGCAAAGCACATTCAAAATTAATCACTTTGCAACCTATAGTACATGAATTATGAATTTATGCATAACAGTTTAAATTTACTATGTATTTATGTGCATTGCATGAATTAATCCCATGTTTAACACTTTAATATGCCACATGTAACTGGCTACATACATGGGCCAACTAAATATAGGTTTTGTTTTGTTGTTTTTTACTTAATTTATACACGTAAATAGCCCTCAGTAGGTACTGCTTGTAAACACTGAAGAATGCTATTATAAATAGAGATAAGGGCTCTGGCTCAAACTGGTCAGGATTTCTGTCCAATGCTAAGAGCAAGCTAGCAAAGGGGGATTGAGGGGATGGGGGTTATGGATTCTCACCATGACTGAGGCTTCCTCCATGCCTCTCTTCTTAGTGTCGGAGTCGAAGAGGATATGTCGGCCTCGTCTCTCGCAGTCTTGGTAGACAATAAGGCGGATCTGGCTGGGCTCCAGCTCTGGGGATGGCCAGCTGCTGTAAGGCAGACACAGTTGTGAGGAAGAACACAGCACTGAGCCAACACACAGCAGCTATGCTTTAAACACACTTCAGCCCATGCCTCTTCTTCCCTCCCAGTCACCCACAGGGAAAAAATAAAATAAAATGGACATACTGACTGTTGACTAATAACCTTGCACGAATCATTAGCTGGCATAGTTGGGGCCCACTGGTAGCCATTTTTGACATTCTAGCAATTACTGCCATAAAATGAAGAGGCTCGCTCAGTAAAGAACAGCAGCTGCAGTATATGAAAGTTATTTGACAACTTAGAACATAGGGTTAAAATCAGAGAGTTGTACTTAAGCTCACACATTCCATTTAAATTTTAATTTCTTTGAATTGTTCAACTAATCAGTCATTCATCCAGAAGACTGAAAAATGTACATCATAGCAAAGAGAAAACATGTTCCTTTTTATTACAAGTAGGAAAGCACTTGAACTTTAAATTACACAAAAAAAAAGCACATGCGTAGTTGAGATTTTTTTGCCCAGAGAGAACTTCAGCTTGAGGTGCACTGAAAAATGCTCAGTGTTGTTTATGTGAAGAGCTGATTAGATCAGGTTTGTCCAATTAATATACATTCCTTAAGTAAAACACTCAACATTAGCACAGTTGTCAACCTTATTTCACTCACTCTAACCACCAGGGGTGGAGTCTAACACCTAGATATACTCTAATGCGTGTGTGCATGTGACATGCACTTCAACAAAGTAAAGAAGTGGAGGTATTTGCAATAAATATAGTATAACTTAGTTATACTCTGTAATATAGTCTGACTTGCCTTGTGCGCATGCTGGATCGCACACAGATCTTGGAGCTATCCTGTGCAGTTTGTAACTACAGCTACTGTTTTTCTGTCCTCCAAAGTCTCCTTTTTCTCTTTCATTTCTCTCTGCAGCATGCTATGTAGCCATTTCATGCTCTGTTGGAGCCCTTTGAGCTTGTGACTCGCTAGCTTAAGGTGCAAATATACTCCACTTTCAGTGCATGTGTGTGCGCTCAGACAATACACAAGCAGCATTGTTCACACATTCTCCTGCATATCTTATGTACATCTGGAGGATGACTAGATGGCATGTCAGAACCAAATTTCATGCACAGCAATGTTAACGACACTGAGGAGCTCAGTTTCTCAAACTTTCTGCAGTGGATGTGATTGTTGTCATTGGGCCGCATCTCAAATTAAAAACTCATACATACAACTATGTGGCCATTGCCCCAGAACACCTGAGATTTGCCTTCCCTGGGCAGGCAAACAGTTCAACATTCTACCCTTCGGGCAATCTCTAGCCCCACGGGTGTTTGCAAGACACATGCACGCTGCCTTGTCACCTCTCATGGGCAGAGGTTTTAGGATCCTCCTTTATTTATCCACCAGAGAACAGGCCATTCAGGACACACACAATCTCTTCACATACCTTTCAAAGCTCGGTCTAAAAGTGAACTCACAGAAGAGCTCAACACCAAAGCAAATCACACAGTTTATCACCATAGTGCTAGATTTTAGTGAGGATGATAGCCACCCTTGTGGCGTGTAGCAAATATCATAACGCTCTGCCAGCAAGACGTAAGCAGGCCACTTGAATACTGAATACTGGAATTGTTGACTGCAGGTGCAGCAGTTAACAATTCCCTTACACCTGTTTGAACTAAGGTGAGATGGGTCAGAGATGTGTAATTAGCCTTTGGCTGACCCCCAGGCTCAACCCCACAATGAGAAGACAGAACACATCAACCTACTAGGATTGAGGGTGGCCTTTCAGACCCTCAGGCTCTCGAGATACCTACTGGGCCGGCACAACGGTGCAGTGCATTACTGCAGAATCACATAAAAATCCACCATCCAGCAGAATTTTCATGATTGCTGCAGTTCATGACTATACAGCTAGTAATATTATTATGCTCTCCCGTACTATACTTAAACCGGAAATGGTGGAAATGCTCTCCTTTCTTTGTAGACTAAGGGTTCTAGATTACATCATTCATTGAGATATTTTTAAATGGAAAATCGTGAGCAGGGAAAAATCAATATCACGCAAACCTGTTTCATAGAATAGCCCATAGTTGCAGGGCAAAGTATCGCTACAGTAATGACACCACCGATGTGTCACTGGACGAATTTCTTGTTACCAATCTACATTGGCATGGCAAATAAAAATGCCTGCCAGATTTACAAAAGTTTCTGTAGTGCTGATTTTCTTTGTAATGCATATGTTGATAAATGCCAGTGGAGGCATCACAGATGGAAGGAGTCGAAGTTATTGAAAACCACTGGCCAATGACTACAGTCTTATTGGTGCCTAGTGTCTATCCAAACTCAGTACAGGCCTTGGAGCATCTCTCTGATGAGGACTATTTTGACTTTGGATTGTGTGTGAAGATGAGCAAAGTTGAAGCATTTGTCATCTGAAGGAAATCATGTAGACTGTGGACCTTTCTGACCTGAAGCAGTTCTGTACCTGATTCTGGATAGCCATGGTCTGCCAGTGTCTGCAGTCTGGGGAGGACATCTCGAGTGAACACTATCCCCATTATGCTAAGGTGTGTTATCCATTGGTAGTTGCCCATCTGTTTGAACACGGTCATGAACTTCAAATCCCGCAGTGTAATAAGTAGTCGACTTCGCATCGTGCCATCATATCACCCTGAAGTGCATTACTTTTGTATAGCGGTCTGAAGAGTGTTATTCCACTTATACCAGAGCAAAGACTTTAAAGCACCATAACTGTTGCAAATCCTGTGCAACCGAGACTCCTTCTATAAATGTTAAGCAAATTTCTCCTAAAAAGAAAAATGTACATTTTAATTTGTTAAACACCACCACATAGAAACAATAATGCATTAATAGAGCGCAAAGACACAAGCGCAGTAATATAAACCTATCAAAGGCAGCTTACATTGGAGAGTTCAAAACTACTATGCAATTTCAGAATCATTTCTCAAGTGGATTGCCTGCCATTTTACTAGAGAAAAAGAAAACTGCTCTTTTGGTGTATTTCTGAATGACAACTCATCCCAACATACACCGATGTCAAAATGGGGAGCTTCTATGCAAACTGCATAAAGGTTAACAGGTCTGCAGAGGGAGGTCAAAAGTTGGCGCTCAGCTGCCTTATGAGCTCCACTCCGGATTTTCTCTCTGGGTTGACTCCCGTAGACAAGCATCAGTGTGTGTCCACACAGACCTCCTCTGCAGTTCAGCCTGTGGCTGCAAGCGGCCCAGTTTCCCATGTACCACAGCTGGGAGGTACCGCATGAGGTTATGAGCTGTGTACTGGCAGGGAGAGACTAACGCACTATGCATTAAGATGAAGACACAAAAAAATATATACATGTAAACTTCTGTAGTGTCTACATCTTAACTAAAACAGAGAAGCAGCAGCTTTTTCCCCCCAAAACATTGACTATACAACCCCACACTACGGCTGGGCAATGTCTAAATATAATTAGAAAACAATTCTCCTAATTTTTCACCCCTTCCGATTTCTCTCAATACTAAGCTGTATGGATAACAGATTTTCCTCAGACAGTACATCTAAGTCAGGTAAAGTTGCTTCGAGGCAGTGAAAAAAACTTTTTTCGTCATGATTACAGTGGGAGCCTTCTGTTGCTATGGTTAGAGTGTACTGTGGCATGAGCAGTATTTTTTTATCAGCAAAAACAAAGGGGGGTCTAGGCAGCACTTTTCCATGCAAAAATGCTACGATCTCTATTTGTTCTTTTCCCCCATGCAGCGTGGGCGATTATCACCTGTCAAATGTTGATATCGGGTCACATGTCAACCACCTAATACGATTAGATTACATTGCCCTATTGCGGGATTTACTGGACGGTTTAAAATGTAACTGCTGCTGCAGAGGAATACTTTATTCACTGTCATTTAAACTACCTGTAAAGTGTTACATCTGACACTATGTTGTAGACGTTTTGTTTTTTCTTACATTCAGCTGGGGAAAAAAGGGCTATTTTTGACTGAACCTTTTTGGTGACATCCCTATTCAAAATAGGTAACTGATGTCGACTACACTATATGGCCAAACATTCATATGCACTTTTCGAACATCCCATTGCAGATTTAGACCCTCTTTTGTTGTTAAAATAACCTCCACCCTTCTGGGAAGGCTTTCTACTAGATTTTGGTGGAAGTACAAGAGAGCAAAATTGGCCATGCTCTCTGGGTGGGAGGGGTGTCATACTCTCTCTCCCCTGTCTATCAGAGCTACACTAGCCAATTGTGGTCATCTGTGAGCTCATGCATGCAGAAGGGGGCAGATAGCACTTTCTTCCAAGTGTGTTACACCGTCTCGTGACACTGCATGAGCAGCAGTTCTAAAAGCTGTGGTTGGCTGGCTTCATGTGGTTTGGAGGAAACGTGATAGTCATCACCCTGCCCAGTTGGTAGCCGTCGTCACATATCAAATCAGAGAACCTATTTTTTTATTTTTCTATTTTTTATTTATTTTTATACAGACCGGTCTTATGGTGCTGTGATCCAAGTTTCATAATGACTGGACAAAATTTGTAAGAGAAGAAGCAAAACAAATGTTTTCATTGAATTTCAACATGACGACTTCCTATTTGGCAGATCACAAATTCCTTACATGTCGAACTCTCGGCACCTTCCAAGGAATCAAGAGTAAGAAGAATCATGATTGCGGGTTAAGCGGTTCAAAAGTTATGAGCAGTTTTAATCATTTGTGAATTATAGCACCCCAGAGGGGATTTAGACAAAACCTCTTG
This sequence comes from Pangasianodon gigas, assembly GCA_022758105.1. NCBI lineage: Eukaryota > Metazoa > Chordata > Actinopteri > Siluriformes > Pangasiidae > Pangasianodon > Pangasianodon gigas. Next base: position 14,763,883 of record CM040468.1, on the reverse strand, counting down.
GAGTTCCTAAGGACAAGGTCACTAACTAATCTCTTAAGTTTGGTGAAAATCTATCATGCCCTCACTTCCTGTTTAGTGACTTTGCCACCAAATTCATTTGTGCATTTGTGCGTTGGTCTCCTAATTCTCACTTTCAAATTTCAAGGTTATGGGGAAAAAAATTTGTAACAGAAGAAGTGAAAAAACAGCTTTTGCTAAAAATTCAAATTGGCCAACTTCCTGTTTGAGGAATTACAAATTTTTTACATCAATAAAACTGCACCATCATGAAAATCAAGACAAACAAGAGTCTTGAGCTGATGTTGAGCAGCTTTAATTATTAGCAATTTTACAAATCTGAATTATAGCACCACCTAGATGTGAATTTAGACAAAATATCTTGGAAGCTGTTAAGGCAAGGTCCTTCCATTATCTACAAAGTTATCTACAGCCTGAGAATCAGTTATTTAAATCTAACCCCACCCCTACTGAAATCTGTAAGATGAACTGTCTTATGACTCTTGTATTGTAGGAGCACATCATGACTCAAAACACACATGCACAGAACAAACATGCTTATTGGCAGTGTGAAAAAAAAAATGATGCAAAGGTTATATATGGTGAAAAAAGTTTGTTTCCGTGATTATTTAAAAAAAAAAAAAGTTAACCTACCTTTTTCAAACAGATGAAAATTTCTTTCAGATTGGCCAGGCTTGGGTTACTCTATTCTGTTACACTTACATGCAGCCTAATAATCTGTTAAATAGAATATTGATAACCATGTAACCTTCACAGCCGATTACTTTACAGTCAAAATCGGTGCCCGTGTTCTGTGCAGGAACATTTAGGTCATGATGCTCTCGGTCTGGAAAAAAATATTGTGTAGGAGACAATGTAGGAGACAGTTGATGTTACAGAGTTTAATCTATTTAAAATAACAGAGATTGTATAGGTGATGTGATGGCAGACTTTTGTACCCTGGGCCCATTTTCCCAACTGAGGCAGATACAGGACATGGACTGACCTAAAACGTAACACACAAAACATGCGTGCATCTCTCTCTCTCTCCCTCGGTGTCTCCGGCTGCTCCGTGCCAGGTGTGCATCCTCACAGCCTGGCCCCTCCCTCCTGCTCGTCCCAATATTCTTTAAGTCAACACTACAATTTAAATATAAAGTAGTGGCAGAACTCACCGTAACAACCATACTAGCACCAGAATCATAACCACATATATAACCATAACACTACAGTTTTATACATTTGGCTTAATTAAAATCAAACAATGAAAATAGCACGGTCGTACTCACTTAATACGCGTGAAAAAATACACCTTATTTAAGGAAAGTAAACCACTAAATAAACCTAACAAACTAAATAAACGTAGCACTTCGTGCTTCTTCAATGTCATGAGAGTCACCAACGCTCTCACAGTAGCACTGAGTTTGGCGCTCGTGAAAGCCACACTCTAACTGGTCAGTCCAGTCAAACACATTTAAAGGGATCACAGACTGTTTAACACACATGATTATCTCGGTTGAGAACAGACACACACCCATGACTCGCTTTTCTTGGTGATGTATGCACACAAACACACAGACATGCACAGACGCACGTGCATATGCACGCACACACAGCCCAGGGTCCAAAAGTCTGCCATTTTCCGAGTGTGCAGTTTTTGGTAGACTGTATTTTTGCCCCAAATCTATTAATTAGAAGAAAAAAAAAACTTGGCAAATTTTTCCAATATTGACCAAGAAAAAACATTTCTTATGAAATCTGAGGGGTGGTCAGAGTGTCCTACTAACTATGTATTGTTCAGGTCGCAGAAATTTAACTTTGCATTCAGAAGATTTTTTAGTACATACATGCAATAGCCTAAAATTTAATTGCCCTGTAGTGGCCAAATGTTTTGGCCATTCAAAACTGTTTTAGTATGATTTTGTCAGGAAACTGCTTTCTAGTTTGCATATTTTATGCTGATCAGATGAATGGCTTAGGACTAATGTGAAAAAGAAGGGTTTTTGCTTTTAAAAGAAAATTAAAGATGACAAAGTATATCCAAAAGTAATTAAATAGCATATGGCAAAATATGCAAGTAGACTCAGATTTGTTATCAGCAGAATTCCTTACTCTATTCCCTACAATTGTGAAGATATAAAACCAAAAGGTAAATTTGTTTCATCATGCCCCTTCTGGTGGGTATGGGTCATTTCATTTGCCCATGGAGAGGGTGGGATATTGGGCCTAACTAAAAAATTTGGTAATATTTCAATTATAACCCTATCTTATAGCTGTTTAAGTAAATTAGGATCTGCCTCATTACAATTTATTGACATGTGGTGGCCATATTGTTTACAAAATGTCAACATGTTTTTGATAATTATTGAGGGTCACACTGCTGAGTAGTTTGTCACAACTTGACACTCACAACTGTAAAGCTAGTACAAAAATCCTAGGACAAGTTCTCAAATGTAGGTTTTGCATGGACAGCATGGACACTAAAAGCAGTTGAAGCAAGCTGCTTCTTGTAAAAAGGAATGTTCTGGAAGTCAGCATTTGTTGAGCTTCGATTTGGGGTATAATCTGTCAGGCACTCTGCTAAATACACAGGTGCTGTAATTCTCAGTGGTTTAAAAATTAATAAAAGCACCATAAAACTGATTCTGGATGCCACAGGTAACCAGTGCAATTCTTTATGAATGGGAAGTGATAAGATCTCTGATATGATCGTTATTTTGAGTTAGGAGCCGAGCAGCTGCATTCTGTACTCATTGTAAAGGATAGTTTTTTTTTTTTTTTGGGGGGGGGAAGTTCATAAAAAAGTGCATTACAATAGTCTAATCTACTGGTGACAAATGTATGGACAAGTTTTTCATCTTCTTTAGATAGAAATGGTCAAACTTTAGCAATGTTTCTTAGATGATAGAATGCAACCTTGGAGGTGCCCTTGATCTGTGTAATACAGCCGAGATCTGAATCAATTGTTACACCAAGACTTCTAACTTCTTTTTTAAATAGATAGGGAGAGAGAACCCAAGTTGTTCAGTATGTGCATAAAATAAATCCTTGTGGAACTCCATGCGACATCATAGTACTTGTACATAGGCTGACACCGAACCATCTGTCAGAGAGATATGATCTAAACCATTTAAGCTCTAGTCCAGCAAGACCTATCCAGTGTTCAAGTCTGTGTAGAAGAATATTATAGTCTACAGTATCAAAAGCTGCACTAAGGAGTACAAGTATGGATGAACACTCAAATAGCACTTAACCACAGATAATTTAACACTCTGACCAGGGCAATCTCTGTGCTATGATTAAATCTATGATTAAATTCCAGACTAGAATTTTTCAAAAGCATTATTAGTGGCTAAAAAAAAATCCTAACAGCTTCCTCTAAAATTTTACTTAAAATGGCAAATTAGATATGTTAGATTGGTCTAAAATTATTTATAAGAGCTGAATTTAGAGGGTATGTTTCATTTTCTTGACTATACTTTAATTATATTAATAGCAGAAAAAATGCATAACAGACACAGGTCATAGGAATAGTCATGGAGCTAATGTTTGTTTGGGTAATGCTTTGTCAAATCACTACTTTTGTTTCAAAATGAGAAGCAAAGTCATCACATATCTGGGTTGAAGCAAGGGATTTTCTGATTTGTGGTGGATTTATGAGTTTGTCTGACAGAAAAAAAATACTTTGGCATTTCCCTTGTGTCTATTAATTAAATCTGAGTAGTGCAACTATCTTGATTTTCTTACAGCATTGTTATAGATAGAAATGTTTCTTTAGACTCTCATAGTGCACCTGTAATTTTGTTTTTCTCCACAAGCATTCAGCTGTAAGTATTTTATCATGGCTTAGTCGACAAGATTGACAACAGTTCAGCGAATTCACCTAGAAGCCCAGAGTAACTTTTAGGTAGTCTAACAGATTCTCACCTGGATCGAGGTCTGGGCTTTGACTAGGCAATTCCAAGATATCTAAATGTTTCCCTTTAAAGCACTCCAGTGTAGCTTTAGCAGTATGTTTAGGGTCATTGTTGCTGAAAGGTGAACCTCTGTCCTGTCTCAAATCTCTGACTGAAACAGGTTTTCCTCAAGAACTGCCCTGTATTTAGTGCCATCCATACTTCCTTCAATCCTGACCAGTTTTCCAGTCCCTGCCAATGGAAAGCATCCCCACAGCATGATGCTGCCCCCACCATGCTTCACTGAGAAAATGGGTGATGGGAAGTGCTGGGTTTGTGCCACATGATGGCCAATTCTCCATGTGTTTGAGGAGTCTGCCACATGCTGTTTGGCAAACCATATGCATTTTTTTCTTTAAGCAATGGCTTTTTTCTGGACACTCTTCCATTAAGCCCCGCTCTGTGGAGTGTACGGCTTAAAGTGGTCCTATGAACAGACATTCCCGTCTCCGCAGTGGATCTCTGCAGCACCTTCACAGTGATATGTTTGGTGTCTGTTGAATCGCTGATTAATATCCCCCTTGCCTGGTCTGTGAGTTTTGGTGGGCGGCCTTCTCGTGTCAGGTTTGTAGTGGTGCCATATTCATTCCATTTTGTTACAATGGATTTAATGGTGCTCTGTTAGATGTTCAAAGTTTGGGATTTTTTTTTTTTTTTTTTTTTTAATAACCCAACCCCGATCTCTACTTCTCCACAACTTTGTCTCTGACCTGTTTGGAGACCTCTTTGGTCTTCATGTTGTTTGATTAATGGTGTTGCAGACTCAGGGTTCTTTCAGAACAGGTATATGTATACAGACATCATGTGACACTTTGATTGCACACAGGTGAACCTTAATCAACTAATTATGTTACTTCTGAAGTTAACTGGTTGGACCAGATCACATTTAGGGATTTCATAGCAAAGGGGGTAAATACATATGCACTCAACTTCCAGTTTTTAATTTTTTTTTTTTTTTTTTTTTTTTTTAAACAAGGTATTTTTTTCCCATTCCACTTCAACAATTTGGACTATTTTGTTAGGTCCATAACATAAAATCCAAATAAAAATCCATTTTAATTCCAGGTTGTAATGCAACAAAAGAGGAAAAACACCAAGGGGGGCTGAATACTTTCATAAGGCTCTGTATTCATGCACCAATATATTGGCAATAGGTTACACTCTTATTAGATGTTTATTTCAATGCTTGCTATCTTCTCATTCATACATCCTTCTATTAGTCTTCTTTTATCTTTAAATTGGCTCTTGTTTTTACAACCCCATTTCCAAAAAAGTTGGGATGCTTTGTAAAATGCAAATAAAAACAGAATGCAAAGATTTACAAATCACATAAACCCATATTTTATTTGCAACAGAGCATAGCAACATATGAAATGTTTAACATGAGACATTTTACTATTTTATGAAAAATATTAGCTCATTTGGAATTTAATGCCAGCAACATGCCTCAAAAAAGTTGGGACGGGGGCAACAAAAGGCTGGAAAAGTAAATAATACTAACAAGAAACAGCTGAAGGAACATTTTAAAACTAATTGGATTAACTGACAACAGGCCAGTAACATGATTGGGTATAAAAAGAGCATCTTATAGAGGCAGAGTCTCTCAGAAGTAAAGATGGCCAGAGGTTGACCGACCAGTGAAAAACTGTGAGGGTAAGTAGTGAAACAATTTCAGAATAATGTTCCACAGCGTAAAATTGCAAAGAATTTAAACATCTCATTATCTACAGTACATAATATCATAAAAAGATTCAGAGAATCTGGAGAAATCTCTGTGTAAGGGACAAGGCTGAAAAGCAATATTGGATTCCCATGATCTTCGGGCCCTCAGACGGCACTGCATCAAACACAGGCGTGCTTCTGTAATGGATATCGCTGCATGGGCTCAGGAACACTCATTGTCATTAAACACAGTTCGCCATGCCATCCACAAATGCAGATTAAAGCTGTACCATGCAAAGAGGAAGCCACATATCAACATGATCCAGAAATGCCACCGTCTTCTCTGAGCCAAAGCTCATTTAAAATGGACTGAGGCAAAGTGGAAAACTGTTCTGTGGTCAGATGAGTCCAAATTTGAAGTTCTTTTTGGAAATCATTTTTGGAAATTCTCCGGACTAAAGAAGAGAAGGACCATCCGACTTATCAGCACTCAGTTCAAAAAGCCACCTTCTCTGATGGTATGGGGATGCATTAGTGTGTTTGGCATGGGCAGCTTGCACATCTGGAAAGGCACCATCAATGCTGAGAGGTATATACAGGTGTTAGAGGAACATATGCTTCCATCCAGACAACGTCTTTTTCAGGGAAGGCCTTGCATATTTCAGCAGGACAATGCCAAACCACATACCGCACGTCCTACAACAGCATGGCTTCATAGCAGAAGAATCCGGGTGCTGAACTGGCCTGCCTGCAGTCCAGACCTTTCACCAATTGAAAATATTTGGCGCATCGGCAAAGGGGACCCCGGACAGTTGAGCAGCTGGAATCCTATATCAGGCAAGAATGGGACAACATTCCACTCGAAAAACTCCAGCAACTCATCTCCTCACTTCCCGAACGTATACAAGCTGCTGTTAAAAGAAGAGGAGATACTACACAGTGGTAAACATGGCCCTGTCCCAACTTTTTTGAGGCATGTTGCTGGCATTAAATTCCAAATGAGCTAATATTTTTCATAATATAGTAAAATGTCTCATGTTAAACATTTCATATGTTGTCTATGCTCTGTTGCAAATAAAATATGGGTTTATGTGATTTGTAAATCTTTGCATTCTGTTTTTATTCGTATATTACAAAGCGTCCCAACTTTTTTGGAAATGGGGTTGAATGTTACATCATATTACATTTGACATTAGCCAATCACAGCAGCAGTGCAATGCATAAAATCATGCAGATACAGGTCAAAAGTTTGGTTAATGTTCACATCAAACAGCAGAATGGGAGAAAATGTGATTTCAGTGACTTTGAATGTGGCAAGGTTGTTGGTGTCAGGGGGCTGGTTTGTGCATTTCAGAAACTGCTTATCTCTTGAAAATTTCATATACACAACAGTCAACAGTGCAAAAAAAAAAAACAAAATCCAGTAAGTGGCAGTTCTACAGACGGGGATGTCTTATTGTCTAGAGAGGTCAGAGGAGAATGGCCAGACTGGTTTTGTCCCACTGGCTGTATATAAACAACATTTAAGCAACACAATGCCAGCAGTGACCTTGACCATGTTTGGATTAATTCCAAAATCTAATAAATTAATCTGCTAGTTACAGTGATAATTCCTATATGAATTCTACACATTCGACCACTCATGCTTGATATTTTGCACTAATGAGAATCTCTGACAGTCGCACACCCAGATGGACCACCCGAAAACATAATGCCACCTAGTGGTCAGAGCACAAAAAATAGTAAAGGGCCTAGAACAAAACCTTGTGGGACACCACACTGCACTCTTTTAGGCTCTGAAAGCTTTCCAATTAAGGCAACCTATTGGTAACATTTTGTCAAATACGATCTAAACCAGAGACCTTGCACATTTAAAACCAACCATGTTTTAAGCCTATCGACTAAGCTTCCATGGCCCTCAAATGCTACAAAAAAGCAGAGCTGTTGAGCAACAACTATCTGCAAAATATTTTAAAGAAAAAACATGTTGGAGACCAAACAGTAATTGCAGAGAACTGAGGGGTCAAGATTTGGTTTCTTTAAAAGAGGCTTAATAACAATAGTATCTAAAAAGCAGGGCCATCTCAAGTGTTGTGTGGGGCCCAACGTGTTATTTTTTGTTGCTGGGCCCAGGCTGAGGGAATGTGTCTTGTGTGTGGCATGCACAAACAAACAAGCAATAACTGAATATGACCAGCATACAAATGACAGTATAGCAAGTTAAGGACTGCACACCATTCAAAGGCAGTCTCATTCAGCTACTAAGCCAGATCTTTCCCTCCGGTTTAGAGGCAAAACCAGGGTTAATACACGTTTAAATTGTTAATGAAGATGGGTTATGAGTTATTGATATGGAAATGTGTTACTTTCACAGAAGCCGTGCTGTTTGCGTGAAGAACTGCAAATCTGAATTGCAATCTAATAAACATAAAAGGCTCAGAAATATGCAGGTATGAGCATGCGAGTGAATAGGTGTATACATGAGTAGGACTGCAGGCCCCAGACAGGACAGCAATAGTTAATAGTAATGCTTAATAATAGTAGACCTACTTGAGTTAAAGCTCATTTAATTAGGAGAATACAAATGTAGTATACTTCATATACAGCAGAGCAGCCAGCAGGTGGATATGAGCAGATTTCTGTAAATAGTATGAGCATTTACACAAGAATTTATGAATTCATGAAAATCCTAAATTCAAAAAAAAACTTTATATCCTACTTCTGCTCCTGAGTTTGTGTAAATTTATGCATAAGCTAACTAATGTAAACTTCAGTTTGATCCACTTCAAATCATAATTTGCATGGATTAGTGCACTTTTATATACGGATTATACTGTAAAGTTTAAATTACTTATTTTTATTACATTTACAGCATTTAGTAGATGCCCTATTTAGCACTCGCTTATTATTACTCATATTATATATTAAATTTATATTATATTATATATATTAAATATTTTTATTGGCATAGTAGTGAGTTAAAATAACTTCCACTGCTGTTTTTCAGGCTTTACCCTGATCAACATACACACAAGTAAGAAGAAAATCATCGTTTATGAAACTTTTGGAAATCCGGCAGAAATTATTAGTTAGGTGTGGTTTTAGCAAACATTTACACACAACTTTATTAAAAGCTTGATAAATGAGGCCCATTGTTTTTTTCTTTCTACTAAGTCTAAGTCTTTTTGGATCATTTTGCAACATTTCAGATAAGGCTGTTGCTGCATGTCTCAGATTTTGTTCTTTTTTTTTTTTTTTTGCTGGTGACAAACGCAAAGACTGTGAATTATTCTGGCTTAATTCTAACATCACATTTTTTTCCAATCCTCAAAAAAATATATTTTCCAATTTAAAAATGTCTTATCTAGGAAGCCATGTTTCCACAGAAATATTATTCTCATCCTCATGAAATGTGGCAGACAAAGACACTACTATAGATTCCTTTGACTGTCAAAATCTGAGGTCTGAACAATCAATAAAATTCAAGATACTGACAAAATTACAAGTTTAAAAATTTGTGCTATAATGACGTACCCAGATTGTGATGTCGTCTCACTAGTAGAATCATGGAAAATTGTGTGAAATAAGTTTAGAGTATGTTTTCAAGTTGCAAGGTCCTTCCATGTTGTCTTCAAATTCCAACTTAAGATATCAGCCCATGTTTTTGCCTAGAATTGACTGCAACCATTAACATAAAATGGGCATAGAATATGTACTTTAACTTTATAAAGTGCTACATAAATAAATTCAAAGACTATAAGTAAATTTAAGACTATAGTTAAATCTCAGAAATAAGTTATATAAAAAAAAATCTCTGTCAGCACAGATCTTAGACTAGTCTTTGACAATTTCTGTGCAAACAGTCAGTGACAATCATTACAGTCATGAAAACTCCACATGGCACGTACCAGCAGTATTATTTCCAAATGTTTGAGAACAGTGCTAATATGTATAGAGTCTATATAGGATCTTATGGAATTATGTATGTTTTTTTTATAACTTGTTATTTCTGAGATTGAACTGTGTTCTTTATAATTCAAATAAATGAAGGTTGCTGACATTTAACACATTTAAAGGGTTTGTAGCACTTTATAAAATTATACATATGGCCAGTTTATGAAAATGTGTACAATCAATTCCATGAAAAATGTGGCCTGATCTTGTTAAGTTTGAATATGAAGATAACATGGAAGGACCTAGCAACATGGAACATTTGACCATACTTTAAATATATTTCACAATTTTTCATGATTCTGCTAGTGAGTCAACATCATATGGGCACATCAAATTAGTGCAAATCTTTTAACTTATCTTGTAAATTTTGTCAATATCTTGAATTCTATTGGCTGTTCAGACCTCAGATTTGACACAAAGTCAATGAAATATAGTATTTTTAAGCACAGGTCGTGATTTCTAGCATTTCTGTCTATTAATGGGAGGTCTGTAAGTCCCTAATATCACAAATTTTTTGAAAAATTTGCACATTGCCCCCATTTTGAGGACCCCGTAAGGGGGAAAAAAATGGTCTTCTGTAGTGACTTCTGAGCATTAAGAAGATTCTCTAGAAATATTAGTCCTAGCTACATTAAATTTGGTAGACTTTGATATTAAATTCTAAACATGGCTTCCCAGACAAGACTTTTTTTTTTTTTTTTTAAATTAGAAAACATTTTCCAAGGGAGTGAAAAAAATGTGATGTTAGAATTCAGCCAAAATATTTTACAGACTTTACAGAATCTGAGACAAGCAACTACAACCTTGTCTAAATTGATGCATAATCTGTATAAACAATAAACACACCTTCATGTTTTTATTTATAGTTTCCACATTCTGCCACAGACAAAAATTTCTCCCTCCGTCTAAGGTATTCACTCCTCCCTTGCTACATATTATAGCCTCTCTCTGGCTGAAGCAAAAGCAGCACACTTCTCGTTGTTTTATTTCTAGGCAAAGCGCATTGTATATGGTGCATTTTATAAAATACAATATTTCTTTTGTAAAAGACTATAGATGTTTATCTCAAGAATCACTTCACATGCAATCTGTTACCATTTTAGCTGATGCATAGTCAGCTGCTCCCATAGTCAGGTGCTCCCCCAAGGACGGTGCCTTGTGTCACAACCCCTTTTGCTGATCCTTTGAGATGGCAGAGTATACACTGCGTGCACAATTATTAGGCAAGTCTGTATTATGATCTGATTATTATTTCTATGCATATTATCCAACTCTTAACCATATAAACCTGAATGCTCACTGGGTACAAATATTTTCAGGTGAAGTTTAATTGTTTAATGAGAGAAGATGTAGTTTAAAGTGACCTATACAGGGTTAACAACCTATATAGGGTGTGCATAATTTTTAGGCAGATTCTCTACCTCAGAAATGGACCAAAAAAGAGATTTAATGGAGACTGAAAAGTCAAAAATTGTAAAATACCCATCAGAGGGATGCAGCACACTGCAGACTGCAAAACTATTGAGCCATGACCACCGGACAATTAAACGCTTTGTTATGAACACTCAACAGTGTCACAAAAAATGTGTGGAGAAGAAAAGGCGCAAGTTGACTGCAAAAGACTTAAGAAGAATAAAATGTGAGGTTACCAAAAACCCGTTAGCCAGTTCGTGCGAGGTACCAGCAAGGTGGAGGAAGGGTACTGCTGTGGGCTGGTATCATTAATGATGAGCTAGTTGGACCTTGCCAGGTTGAAGATAGACTGAAAATCAACTCCCCAACCTTTTAGTTTTGATGGGCCAATTTTTTTGTTAATTATGTTATTTTGTGCTAGTTATTTGTAAATAATACTTTAAGATTGAAGAATATACACTTGAGAAAAAAAAAAAAGATTTGAAATTTAGTTGCCTAATAATACACAAGAAATGCACAAGAAAACTTGCCTAATAATTGTTCATGCTAATAATTTCCCCTGATAAAGACAAATCTTGTTTTTTTGTTGTTAAACATTCTATTTTGATGTGAAAAACATTTAGGATCAACTGAGACAAGTGTCTGTTTACCAATAAACTTAAAGCTGAGAAATACCACTTGCCTAAAAATTGTGTAGTTCAGAGGCGTATAGTCAGTAGCTCCAATGAGCACCTTTGTGATTTTTTTTTTTTTTAAATTTTAAAACTGTTGCACGCTACAAGCCTCTCAGGAACTAAGAAGAATTGACATTCTCTTGCAAATTGGTAGAACAGGTAGTTAAGCCTGTATGGTTAAATTAAACAACTTGATGTTAAACAATACTAATGATTAAACCTTGCCGTTATCATTATTGCTAAGCGAATCCAGCTAGATAAATAAATATGCTAGTTTAGCAGATTATAAATTAGTAAGGTAGGCTAAAAAGAAGAAAAGTAAAATAAAGCAGTTGAATTTAGCAAAGAATTATTCAAGGCCCAAATAGAGAGTAAACTGGAAAACCAGTATCTTGAAACCTTCATTTTAATTTCATTCTTATAATTTGTAAATAATTTTATACAAAGAAATACAGTGAAATACAGCCACACAAGTTCTGCCACCAAGATTAACCTCTACTAAAGTGATGGAGAGGCCAAAGTGTAGAGTAAGAAAGGATCAGCTCATGATCCAAAACACACAAGCTCATCGGTCAAGCATGGTGGAGGTAGTGTCATGGCTTGATCTTGCATGGCTGCGTCTGAAACAGGCTCACTAATTATTATTGATGTAACTCATGATGGTAGAAGCAGAACGAATTCAGAAGTCTACAGAAACATTCTGTCTGCCAATTTACAGAGAAATGCATCCAATCTAATTGGGAGTAACTTGATCATGCAGCAAGACAATGACCCAAAACACAGTGCCAACACAACAAAGAACTTCATCAGGGGTAAAGGTGGAAGGACTGGCCAAGTCAATCAATAGACTTTAAGCCAGTTGTGCATGCATTTTCCTTCGGAAGAAGAGACTGAAGGGAGGAAACCCCCCAAAACAAAACAACATAAAGCTGCAATACAAGCCTGGAAAAGCATGCAACAGTTTGGTGTCGTCAGTGGGTTGCCAGCTTGCTGCAATTATCACAAACAACTTTAAATCTAATGCAACCATTAGATGCAACCAAAGATTAAATGAAAGCTGAAATTCTGCTCTGTGATCTCATTCACCTTTTGAGCTAAAACCCAAATGTTTTCAGCATATAGCAAAAACAAAAGAATTGTCCTTTCTGTTCCAATACTTTCAGAGGAAACAGTACAAATTTTATAAGTGATAAAATGGTAAGGTGCATAACACACCTAGCTGCCGCAGATAATTGGGGGGGCCAAGCACTTAATTGGGGGGGCCAAGCACTTAAAATAGGCACCCTATTTTTATTCTACCTTTTCTTATTATTATTCATCTGCTTCTTCTTGCTAGGGTGTCTATGGCAGCCCATAGAACTGTTTGGTAAAATGTTGTGAAATTTGGCACACCGATTGGGGAGGATCTAAGGAACATTCTGACCAAATTTGGGCCAAGTGCTGCTAACGTTCTGGCGCCACCATCGGGTCAAATTTGGGTACGTGTATGGTCATAAATTTTGAACTGCGTGTCCAAAATTTAAAAGCCAGACATCCCTGGATTCCCTTGGACGAGACAAGTTTAACGCACCCTAAGACATCAATTTCTACCTAATTAGATTTTCTGCCAACTTGAATTTTGTCAAAAACTGTTTTTTCGATACTCCTTCTACAAATTTTTCCAATCATCACCAAATTTGGCATACGCCTTCTTCAGAGTAAACTTCACAAAAGTTACCAAAAGAATTTTGATTACTCAAATCATTTGTCTGTAATGGGCCAACAAATCTGACAGTGAAGCCGCCAAACAGGAAGAGGAAGGAAGTGAGGCTGTATCTCAGCAACGACTTTGCGCACCAACACAAAACTTGGTAGGCATCTTCAGGTCCATGACCTGAGGCTATGCAACAAACTTCACCTACTGGTCAAAAGTAACAATAACATGCTAAAAAATGCTTACATCTAAATGCCATTTTTGCTACTCCTCCTCCAAATTTTGTCCAATCTTCACCAAATTTGGCTTACATCATATTGAGACCTGTCTAAACTTGCACAAAGTGGGGAAAAAAAGCCCAGACTGATGAGAAAAAACATAAATGTTTTTAAATTGCAAGCAGAATTTTTTTTTTTTTTTTTTTTTATTTCAGAGCAGTAGCAATCACAACCAAAGGTCAAAGTAGAAACAGGTCCAACTCCACAGGTCCCAGCAGTAGTGGCAGCTGCAACAACAATGCCACCCTGCTACCCATTTGTTCATCTAGACCTTTCCTCCTACAGTCAGTCAGAGAATTCTACAACTGTCCTTGGTCAAAACATACACATCATGAGTGAAACTACAAATCACTCTTGAATCCCTTTGCCTAAACTTATGGCTCTGCTTTCCTGTGATTGCTTAGGCAACAACTGTAGTGCATCTGTGAATATGCGGCTCATCGCGTCTGGGTGCTTGGCCCCCGAAACTGCTGCTTGCAGCTTCAATTTAAAATCTATTTTCTATTGGCTAGCAAATTGCCAGAAATTGCATTAGTACAAAAATACAAACGCTATATCAGAATTGTGTCATGTGTTTCACATATTTGACAGATGTCTACCCCAAAATAAATTTAAATCCCAGGACTGCCAGAGAGCCCCAGTTGGGCTCTTGGGTAAGACCCTTATAATTAAACTCCTTGGAATTCTCTTTTCATGGCAAGTTACTTTGGATGAAAGCATTTGCTAATAAAATCTGTGCTGTATCACCAACAAAGCATAGTTGTCTTGGTTAATGCTGCAAAGTGTATTATGTCTTAGTATTAAGCTTATTATATAATCTATATGATAGACCAGTGATACTCAATAGGCGGACTATGGTCCGGCTCTGAAGCTAAAAACATTTTAGAGTACAAAATCTCAAAGTGGGGGAAAAAAAAAAAAAAACTACTCACAATTCTTGTGAAACTTTGCATGCTGTCCTTTCATTTCTTCCAATCAAGGAGCCTGTAAAACAGTTTCTATGACCACATACATAACTGGGACAGGTACTTAGTTTAATAGCTCATCAAAAGCTTTTTAGCTAATCGGCAAAAGTAGGCTAACATTGCATTCAAAATGTAAAATGGTGTGTTCAAAATTGCTCAGTACCAAGAAAAAAAAAAAAAAAGCAGACAGAGACTCATTTAAAACTCATTTAACTCATTTAAAGAAGAGTGGACTAAAAAAAAATGTGTGTTCATTGTCCCTAAGAGAACCACAAAGCCGACATGCTTAATTTGTAATGAAACCGTGGCCCTTGTGAAGAGCGGTGATGTCAAGTGCCACTATGAGACCAAGTATGCAATTTCAATTACTTAGAGTGGCATGGGTCTTGGGCAAACGCAAGAAACCTTTCTCTTATGCTGAAATAATAAGAGTGTATGAGTGAAGTGACAGATGCCATACTTGATGGAAAACAAAAATATGAAATGGCAGAAAAATACGGCAACTTCCCTGTTCAGATTCCACTGCAGCAAGAAAAACAGAAGTACCGGCTGAAGACATCTTAAAACAACTTAGTTATACTATAACAAAGGTTAAGTCCATTTCACTGGCTGTGAATGAATCAACAGACAACTCAGACAATGCACTGCTGATTGTCTTTGTTCAATTTTATGATGAAGAAAAAGGCAAGTTTTGTGACTGATGTTTAAGGGCTGATAAACCTGCATGGTCACACAAGAGGGGTGGACCTTTACGAAGCCATAATGCAGCTGCCGAGTGAGAGAGATATACATTTTAAACAAGTAGAGTCCATTATTACTGAAGGAGCACCATCCATGATTGGGAGAGAGGGGGGATTGGTGCAGCGCTTGAAAGACCATCGCCCTGACCTGATAGCATACCATCCACCAGACATTCCTGTGTCTCAGACTTGGAGAAATGTACTCATAAATCATGGGCACAGTAATGAGACTCGTCAACTATTTGAAAGTATCATCTGCACTGCAACACCACTTGCTCTGCACGTTCTTGACAGAGGTCAGTGCAACTTTCAATGATTTGCTTCTCCACAATAATGTTAGGTGGCTCAGCAAAGGCAGGGTATTGGAGCATTTTGGGGTTATTCGGTCTGAGCTGCAAATTTTTCTGTCTATGCAAAAGACTGAAAAGCTCATCAATTTGCGGTTTCATACAGAATAAAGAGTAAACGCTGTCGCATTTTGACTGATATAACATCCCATCTTAATGACTTAAATGCCAAACTCCAAGACAGAAACAATACTGTGTGACCTCAGGTCAGCAGTGTGTGCTTCCTAGAGGAAGCTTGAGGTGTTCAGAATTGACATACAGGAGGACATGGTCCATTTCCCAAAACTTTTGGAACAAACCAAGGGACAATATCACTCTCAGAACCATGCTGAATTACTGGAAAATTAAAAATTTCAAAACTTGCTTTGAAGAGTTCATCCTTGCTACACAAGTCTTACTGTGCATTGAAAACCCATTTCTAGTGAAAAATGTCTCAGAATTCTCAGTGGAAGCACAGAATGTCTGCCCATATGCCAATACTGCTCCTTGTTGATTGAGTGTCAAGAAAACATTGCTCTGCAGGAAGCTCAATGTAACCCCGAAACTTTCTGGATGGCTACTGCAGTAAATGTTCCTCTCCTGCAGAAGGTGGCCTTTACATTCTTACCATTTGCCTCAACATACTATTTGCATTTTAAACTATGAATATGATGAAGAATTCATACTGCAGAAGGTTCACAAATGAACACTTACAACTGTGTCTCCGTCTGGCCATTTCACCTTTTGTTCCCAAGTTTAAAACTTCGGTAACAGAAACAAGATATCACTTCTCCTACTAAATTCACTGTTTTTTGTACATAGTTATTTGGGGACTTATAGTTTGTACATCTGCCTCATCTTGTTCTTCATGTGATGCATGGGATTTGTTTCACCTTCAATTCTGTGGAAATTTAGTAAGTGGACCTCTAAGATTCATATCCAAGTACCCCATAAGTAAAATTTAAAGACTTCTACATCTTGTACGCCTGGTGCCACACTACCGTTCTGGTTATTATAATACTTTATCTGGAAATGTACAGCAGCTATAGGTACAAGCAAGCATAAAAGTTGCCAAGTACCCTTAGCTGCTCTACCAACGAGTCACACGCCATATTCAAGTACAGCTAGCCAGGCTCAATCCCGAATAGCTACGTACTCCGTACACTTTGTAGGGTATGGAATATTGCCTTCTACAGCCTAAACAGTGTATTACACTTCCAAAACAAAGAAGTTTCAAAGAAAAAAAAAACTGGAACGCAAGCTGCATTTAGCCAGAAGTGTTTCTTTTCCAGATGATTTAACTTATCTCGCACATCACGAAAGTACCATTTCATTAGACTATGGCGTGGTGCAGTGTAAATACTATTGTTTTGTTTTTTTCTTTGCAAATCTTTACTGCTCAGTGTTGTTGCATCGACCCGAATCTTCGCCCATCAATAAAACGGCGACAGTAAAAGACAGCTAGCATGCTAGTTAGCAATGTTAGGTACTTGTGTGACGCAAACATTGTTTATTATCGCTAGTGAACATTTTTGGCAGATAGATATAATGAATTCGATAAACAAGAGAATTTAATCCTTGTGCTAATTTCAACGGACCACGTCAGTGTAAATCGCACACTACCGTACAAAATATTTTGCCAAAATTAGTACGTCCTGACTGACTATTTATTATTTAGTGCGGCAGGTATGCGGTTTGGGACGTGGCCATTTAGTTCTTTCGCTGCTGTGGCGGTGCGGAAAAGCCGCTCGGCTAGCAAATAATAAACAGTTTTTTTTAGACTGATAGTACTCTTAGTCCATGACCTAGTGATCCAGTATCAGGATGTATTTATTGATAAAGACTTCAAAGCACTTCTGTAAGTCGCTCTGGATAAGGGCGTCTGCCAAATGCCGTAAACGTAAATGTAAATATCCATAAGTACCTGAACGCGGATTCGTCCTTGTCGCACTTCGACGGCGGCGTAAAAGCATTTCTTTTATTGAAAAGCTTGTGAAACAGCGTAGGTGGCATATTGGGCCTGCTATTTCACTTTAAAATCCTCGTTTTCTGATTAATTTCTGAAACACGTTCAATTCGTTGTAAACGACTCCATTTGTGGCCTAGTCATATGACGAGCATTAGTCACACGAGCTACTTAACGCCACCGTCCGCTGTTTCCTGTTCTGATTGGCTGATATTTTTGGCAGTGAACCACGTGATCAGCAGCGCTACCTTGTTGATGTTTTTTTTGCATAAAGCTTCACAAGTTCGTTCTCTGTCGAAGGCTGTTGGTGCCAAAACATGTCGAAACATACACGTTAAACCGGTGAAATAATTTTGCGTAAAATTAGATTTTGGTCTGGTACCTACCCAGATAGCCAACGACTCAAAGTTTAGTTTGGGCCAAAGTCGTTTTGAGACCTACAGGACTCGCCTCGGAGTCGTGTCGCATAGCGAGGTCGGCACAGGGCTGGCGCGGAGTCGCGCTCTGACACAGTGACACAGCGTCGGTTTGAAGCCAGCGATCGATTTCAGACTGACTCTAGTGTGTACTCCAGTGCGCGGAATGGAGTCATCTGAGGGAGACACACAAGTGCGCTTTGCTCCTTAATATCTGAACGTATTATAAAGCCGCTAAAGCATGGAGTACCACGACGCGGAATTAAACGCGTTTAATCAAGTTTTGCGCCCGGAGGCCTGATTATTAAAATGTAAATGACCTTCAAGACAACACATATAGATATTAATAACTTTGTTATTTCCTTCAGTTCTACATGAATAATGTTTTATTCCGTTTGGGATGACTGTATGCCTGACCTAGTGGGTAAATTGTTAAACACATGACCAATAAATCAGAAGAAAAATATTGTGTTTCTTTCACCAACCGTAATCATCTCTACATGTTTCTTTGGTGGTCATACATACAAGACTGTGGTAAAGGAAGACAAATGAACATACTGTTCACTTGAGAGGGCTGCACTAGAAGGAAAAGTGCAACAAGGTGAAGTTGACATTCTGTAAGGAAAACAACTATTATGGGACGCAGTGAGAAAGACTAAGATGATGATGAGTATGTTATGTAATCAGGAACAAGACCATGTAAGGATAAGACATAGGGTGTTATTAAAACATGATAATTATTGTAATCTGTCACCCAATAAGATGTTGATTTTTTTTTTTGTTCTCTACAATGTACATAATTCATGAATGTAACCAGATATACTACTGTTTTTCATTTCAATCCTCATAGCACTCTGAGGTAAGATATGGTACAGTAGAATAAGAGTGGCTACCCAGGCTCTTGAGCAATTGATGATTGAATTATATATTTGCTTGAGCATATTCAAGTGTCAGCAGTGGTTTCTCGTTTTGCAGGTAAATTTCCATAACATATTTTTGGCATCCCTGGGTGGGCTCCAACATCTCAGTGGAGGTGATGGCCTGAAATAAAGATTAAAGGAACACACAACTACAAATTGGAAAAGAATCAGATTTTTCTCAGCAACTGAGACACTCTCCTGAACTTCAGCGGCTGCCCCACTGAGTGATGGAGCCATAAATTTAGTAAGTAGGCTATTCCTTGATCTGCTAAAGTACAATATTTTGAGAAGAGTCAGAGGACTTGCACTAAATGTTGAGATTTACTGTTAAGTTGCACAGAGTTTTAAACATCTGGGCATGTACTGATTTTGGAACTTAGTATTTAACTGCAACCCTCTTGGTAGACATACTAAGTTGTAAAGAAAGAAAAGAGAGTGCAAGGACTTGTGAGCGGACAGCTCAATCTAAATTAGGGGTTTTCAAGTAATGGTACACATAATTGCGAGTGGTCAGTAGAATGTCGTGCCGTTGTATTTGACCTTTTCTCCTGTTTCAAATTTAGACAGAGTGAGGGAAGGAAATGTATTTCTGTTTCTTTTTTCTTTGAACAGGTCAGCGAGGTTGTCTTTGTATCCACAGATAACGGCACCTCCTCCTTACCCTCACGAGCGTCCAGAGCCTGCATCCCTGTCATCTACAGTCAGCTCACTGTCTCCCTCAGCACCCCCAGCCCCCTTTACGTCTGAACCAAAAGCTGATGAGGACAAAGAAACCATGGGAGTAGATTAAAAGAAACTTGCTAAAGAAGTACTGACATTATCAACAGGCAGTGACAACATGGAACCAGAAAAGCCCGAGACATCTGGTGAGGGTCCAACTAAGTCAGGTACCACCAAGTCAAACTTCCAGTATCAACCCTCTCAGGGGCCCCTGCTACATATGCCCTGAAGCAATTGCAAAACCTGCGGGCTGTACAGACTATCAAGGGTGGAGGGGTTCATCCCCAAGTCATGTATGTTCACAGGCCACTCAAACTGTCCAAATTTGACTCAATGGTCAAAGACATTACAAGTCCCAAGCTTAACTTTGCACAATGCAAAGGACTTAAAGGAATAAAGGAAACTCTCAATGATATGGTCAGACTGCACAACCAGGAGAGAACTAAACTCATGGCTAGTCTTTGAGCTCAAGTGGGAACAACTTTGGTGAAGCATGCAACACCCATGGGATCCAGCAGCAAATACATATCCAAATAGCTGTCCCACCAACTGGACACACCTGATTTAATCTGGAATCTGGGATACTTTCCTGGTAACCAGAGACTGGCATAAAGTCAGTAATTGCCTACAAAGGACTGGAGAAACAGGGGAGGAATTCATTGACCTTTAACTGCAGCTGTGAACAATCACAACTGGTGAGCGATGAGGACAAAAAAGAATACATAAGGCAAGTCCTGGCTCAGAGATTGGATAAGAAGATTGGTGTCATGGCAAAGAGTTCCTGCACTGGCTGGCAAAACAAAGACTATACTGATCTGGTGGCTCATGCTATCCATGCTTAGAGACTCCTGAGAGATAAACAGAGCAAGGCTCAAAACTCCCTTTAGATGGCACAGCTTCAGTTTTATCAAAGCGTAACACAGAATGGAAGGGGGTCTGGTGATTTTCGTGGAGGATTTGGGTGAGGCCAAGTTCAAAATCATGGTAGAGGACGTGGTCGTTTTCAAGGTAGGGGCACTTATGGTGCCTGTTTTCATTGTGGCCAGCTAGGCCATCTTATTAAAATTGTCCTCAAATGTTAAATAATCAAGAACAACAGGTTGTCAAATGTTCTGTGGCAGCTCCAAATCAGGATAGGATGAGGTGGGGGAACAGACTGCCTTATATCAAAATTTACAGTTAACCACTGACTCTAAAACAGAGCCATTCATTAAATTAACTGTTAAAGGTAAACTAATTCCCTTTCCAGTAGATATAGGAGCCACATGTTCAGTGTTGTCTAAAACACTGTGTAGGATTGTAAGGGAACAGGCAGCAAGGAAACCAAAAAACCATGAGCCTCACTCACAGACTTTGTGGAGCCAAGTTAATTACAGCTTCTTTACTGATTGCTGGATTTCAACTGTCCTGTCAACAATCGGCAAGTGATAGGACATCCTTGACCAGAACCCTCTCAACCAAGAGGAGCCCTGTCAAGCCTATTGATTTAGGCCATTGGCCAAGACCAGATGGCTGGTCCACAGGATAAGACCCAAGGACCTTCAGCCATAAATCTGCAAACCTAAGGCCCAAAAGGGGGGTGACTCACCCAGGGAGGCCTCAAGAAAGGCTTAACACAGGCTGAGGACTGTAATGAGACCTTTGTTCTTCACAAAGTTCACCACCATTCACAGATTCCACAGAACCCAGCTTTAACAAATGCATCAAGTTACCCTCCATCTCCTGTAAGGCCAATGACTTTTGGCCTTAATGATGCACCATAGTTTGAAAAACTTGTTGCCTTTTTAATGTCATTCCTTATATGTATCATGCCTATAGCCATCAGGTCATTATGATGCTTTTGATCATTTAACAGGTATCAAAGTGTTAATGAGTATCAATAACAGCAGGTATGTGATGTTTGGTATGTGTGTGTTCGCTGTTGAATTTCCTAATTCCTAGTTGGTATAACGTGAATTCGAGTACAATGTATTACATGCATGTTACCATATTCCTGACCAAAGTTCTCTCCACTAAGAGCTCCACGAGTCTCATCGATCCACAACTCAGGAGTCTCTTCCAACATCTGCAGGAATTCTCTTCCATCAACATCTTCAGGGTGCTCTCTTCTACAAACATCTTCAGGAGTCTCCAGGTCACCAGGGGTTCTCATCAACCAAGAGCTTCAGAAGTTCTCATTCCTCGACACCACGAGGGGATCACGCTTGTTCTGAGCCTCAGCCAAGTCTGTAACGACCGGTTCCTGTGAAGCCTCCCGACTCCAGTCGTCACAGTACCAAAGAACCGCTGCCACGCTCATTAAGCACCCTTCCTGCAATCCGCCTCTGAGACTCCGCCGGGTGCGTGCCTCATTCCAGTCATTATCCTGATTGGTCTTCCAAGACGCACGTAAACGCAAGTACAGTACCTCCAGATTCTAGCTGAACTGGTGCATTTAATGTAAAGTTTAAAGCCCTTCTAAATGAAACAAAGGTTAAACTGATAAGTTAATGGTCCGTTCAGGTCTCGGTCGGAGAAACAGCATACACTCCTAGAAACTCGGGACTTCATTCATTCTCTGTTCAAAACCCTTCTCTGTTTGACCTTTATGTGTGTGTGCATCCATGTGTTTGTGTTAGATTAGTTTCTGTGTCTTAGAATAGTAATAAAGTCTGGTCTGATTTTAAAGGCAAGTGTCTCTGTGCTTATAATTTATTGCCTTAAACTGCTGATCTTGTTACTGTGCTCTCAGTGTAGTGTTTTCGCTATATTTAGGATATTATTGCTGGTGGCCACAGAGGTAATACCCCTTGCACAATTAACAAATATACTAATTTCAACTTATCGCTGGACGAATAGTTGTTCAGCTATTAAAATATTAAGTTCACAGAATTTCCCCTTCTGAGCTGATCTGCTAATCTCCTACATATTTTGGTGGAGAATGCAGGCAGCTTAACCTAAACATCTAATTTCCCACATGTGACATTAAGTTCTGATTCAGTTATTACTGTAGGATCATCAGGGCTTCGTGTGGTTGAACCATTTAGCCAGCCATTAGCCACTAAACAAGGAACTAAGATGATTAATCAGGTTGTCCAGTTAACCTTATGGGTAAGACTTATTAACAAGATTCAGCATCCAAATCTCATGTCAAGGTAGATGTACATAATCATGAAATTGGTCTGTTTTCACTGTGTCATCCTGACCCATGTTTTTACTCATGGAATGTCACAGACTGTGCTGTTTATCAGTTTCTGTATTCTGGGATGAATACCAAAGGTTGGGAAATGCCTGAGTTTTCCTCCAGATTAGTGGTCCTGAGGCCACTTATGAGAATGAATGGTTTCCAGGACCTCTAAATGAAACTCTAACAATTAGCAACATATTTCAGAGCAATCAATTTATAGGCATGTCGATACAGCTGTGAGGAGCAAACTCTATTTATAGATGAGGAAAGTGTGCCTCATATCTCAATGGCTAAAAAGGTAGGCAGTTGGAAGGAAGTTGGAAAATGGGTTAAAAGTGCTCTAACATGTACTGATTGGATAGATAGATTCAGGGCCGGCGCTAGCTATAGGCAGAGCAGGCAATTGCCTAGGGCCTCGGGCTTGGAGGCGGGGCCTCCCTAACCGTAACAAACCTATACTCAAAAGAAACAAAGAAAGCACAGCTCGTGATGCAGGTATGTGAGCTGTCATCATGTATTTTTGATTGTAAATGTATATTAAAATACACGGAGCCTTATTCTGCCGATTCGCATCAGCGCCATTTGAAGATGGATCATTATTTGCAGCCGGTTTATTCTGAGTTCAAAACAGCGCGAGCGCCATGATGTGTTAAATTCACGTATGACGCTTTGAATCCGAGCTGATCGACTGTACAGTGAATCAGCAGGAGCTGATTTTCAAAATACTAAAGAAAATGTAAAAGTTTAATAAAAACAGCAATCGCAGCTAGGCTAGACCATTGTTTATTATTTCAAAAAAGTACCTCAACTGTCTGTATAAATTCCGGTCATGTTTACATTATCATAATAACCTACTTCATACTTTTTTTTAGTTTTCAAATAAATTGTGCTGTTGTATTTACTTAATAAATACAATTTAAGCATACAAATACAATTGATGAAGTTAACTATTCTTTCTGCTTAGTAGTTTGTCTTCTTCACTTCCACTGTTGATTTGGTTATAGTGCATATTTAGGGTTTATAAATGCAATAGATAATATGACAATCTAGCCTATATTGCTTCACTAGGAGGGGGAAATTGTGTCCATCTCCAGCTAGAAAAATGACATCTTACCCCCCATTTTACTGTACAGAGTAGGCAAAAATGTTTGTTATCCCAAATAGTGGGTTAGTGTGTTACTGTAAATAAATTACTGAAGAAGAAGAGCTGGTCCAGATGACCTTTCATTTTTTTTTAGTGTTGACCTTAGTTAAAGTTTAATTAATATGCACAATTAAGTAAATATATACAAGTAATGATAACAGGTTTTGTATAAATAAAAAGGTTAGAAATTTTATTTGTTTCAAGTGCTTTTTATTTATTCTGAAATGTGGAGGGAAGGAGGCCAGGGGGCCTCCAATATAAATTTTGCCTAGGGCCTCCAAATGTCTACAACCGGCCCTGGATAGATTGACCCAGACAGCATAATCTCCATTTCCAAGTTGCCTAAACCACGCACCAAGAAGCAGGTTATGTCCCTTCTTGGCATGATGAATTATTATCCTGTTTGGATATCTGATTATGCTAAAATTTCACAACCATTTTCAGATTTGGCTCACAAACATCCTCTTCAAGTGACTGACGCAGTCACTCAGACAGAGGAGGCTACAGCTGCTTTTGTGTGCCTTAAAACTGCTGTGGCTAGTTCTCCATGCTTACGGAAGACTGATTCTGACTATTCCAAGCCATTCAGGTTATATTTACATGACCATAATGGTTTTATTTCTGGTGTCATAAAACCTTATCACGTGGTTAAAAATGGAAACCCGTTGCATATTATTCTAAACGTCTTGATTATTTAATGCATGGACATCCACCCTGTATGAGATCTCTGACAGCCGCCACAGAAGCTGTCCTTTGTGCTTCTAATTTAGTTGCTATGCATGACCTCAAGGTACATGTGCCACATGATGTGCATAAAATTATTACTAGCACTAGAACTATGCATTTGTCTAATGCTAGACTGCTTACAATCCATAACATGTTGTTTACTCTACAAAAATGACCATATACAGGTGTATCATTCTAAACCCAGCCACCCTACTCCCTACACTCGAAGACGGTGTACCACATGACTCTATAACAGAGCTTGATGTTGTGTCCAAACCCAGACCTGACTTGACTGATGTTCCTAATTTGAGTACTGATTGAATTTATTTTGTTGATGGTCTGAGACTGTCTCATGGTTCACCTTCATCTGCATATGCTGTATTTGATCAATACTCTGTCACTGAGACTATTCTTACAGAGGGTGAAACATTGGCTGATTTTACTGAGAGTAATTATGCTTTTAGAAAATTGTATGACACTGGGGTGTCGTATGAACACCGACGGTTTCTCTCCTTGTCAGGCTAACCCATTTCTCACAAAGTCCTGATCATAAATTTGTTAGAAGCTGTCAAACTGCCTAAATCTGTTTCAGTATGTAAGTGCAAGGCACACACACATGACATTGGAATTTATTGAATTAACCTCTGCTCAGGGATACAGTTATTGCTTAGTGATTGTTGAGATGTTTTCAAAATATCCTGAATGTTTTCCTTACAGGAAACAGGATGCACTCACGGTGGCCGAACAACTGGTAAGTAATACCTTGTTGGGGGATCCCTAAGAAACTTTCTTCACATAATGGTACTCCGTTTGTGAATAATCACATACCTGTTTGAAAAATTAAACTTTGACTTAAAACAGCATTGTGCCTACCACCACCACTCAGCAGGGGCTGTGGAAAGATTGAATCAGACAGTGAAGCTAAAATTATCTAAAATCATGACAGATACAGGCCTTAATTGGGTTCAAGCACTACAATTGGTGCTCATCTACCTTAGGGGACGGGCAAATAGACAAACAGGGCTAAGCCCTCTGGAAGTTTTTACAGGTTTCCTAATGAGATTAACTGCTTCTCTTCCTTTTACGTCACCTCAGGTAGAAGGATCCCTGCGGATGATCAATTAGCGAAATATATGTCTGAATTGTGCAAAACTATCGAGCATGTGTGTTCACAGGTGAAAGAGGTGTTACCCACACCATTTGAAAGGTCCCTACACAATCTGAAAGTTGGAGACTGGGTGATAGTGAAGGAGCATAGAAGAAAAGCTTAGCACAGACCAATGTGGTATGGACCATGGAGACTTCTACTGATGACCTCAACAGCTGCCAGGGTCGCTGAAACAGACACCTGGGTCCATTGCTCCCACTGTCGGAAAGAAAACTCATCAGATCTCACACCAGGCAGGCCTCTAACTCTGGTAGGGGCAGAAGAGTCTCCTAGCAAGACCAGCAGGGGTCTGGACTAGTGAGGAGTGTTTTTTGTACTATTTTGCAGGTTGTTCAGACACTCACCCGGCCGCACTGATTGTAAGACAATGGAAGAGAGACAACTCATTCCACAGAAACCATTATGTGGAGGGCTAGGGTGTCCCAGCATCCATTCTAAGGACAAGCAGACAGACATTGTGATAAAGAAGTAGTTGTATAGAGGTATTTTATATTCTGTGTATGCCTCGAAAGAAACATCGAGGTCACAGACATAGGAATATATCTACTAGAGACTTTCAACTACATTCACTACATAACATCTGTAGTATTCAAGGTGGTCCTAGTCCTGACTTTAGAACACACACACAAACCTATCATACAGAGAATTTACCCATCCATGTGGAATCTCAGTTGTTAGCTCTAGCCATATTAACAGCAAAAGAAGGCGGCATATGCAAAGGTTTTTTTTTCAAAGCAACATTGGATTGGATCAC
This sequence comes from Pangasianodon gigas, assembly GCA_022758105.1. Lineage (NCBI taxonomy): Eukaryota > Metazoa > Chordata > Actinopteri > Siluriformes > Pangasiidae > Pangasianodon > Pangasianodon gigas. The sequence goes on along the minus strand of CM040468.1, from coordinate 14,737,245 downwards.
CCTGATCCAGATCACTGGATCACCCTGATCCACAAACTTTTCAAGATTACCAAATCCGAATTACCAGTGCTCTAATTGGTACTACATATCACAATGTAGGCTACTAGCTATGTAAAGAACAACAGGTAGAATAGCCAGCATGGGGTCACTTTAAGTGTTTTTATTTGAAGAGACAGAAAACAGCACAATAAAACAGCACAGTAAAACAATACAAACATCCCCTTTTTCAATTTCTTTTAAACAGTCAGACCCCTCATATGACCCACAACAAATAAAAACAAACAAACAAGTGTACATTATTCACAAATACATTGTGGATAATTTGAACACGTGTCTGAAATCATAAGAAGTCTAAAAGTCCAGTAGTTAACAAAATAAAGAATGTTCAGAGTTTTTCATTTGTTGAGAGTCCAGCTTTTTGAAGCTCTGCTTTTAGGAGGCAGATCTAAAGTCTGCCTTTGGTTTGCTGTAGTTGGGTAAGAGTGATTTGTTCCTCTGCCAGACAAATCTGTACTTCCGCTCTTTCGGTTTTTCGTTTAACAAGTGACTTATAGGCATCATATTTGTTTGGCAAAGAACACTTCTGGCCTCTTTTCTGAGCTCCTGTGGCAATAACTACTGGCTCTACCAGTGAGGATCCACCTTCTTCTTCAATAAATTTTCTTGCTTCAGCATGGTCCTTTGTTGCCCTGGCCTTCAGATAGATTTCCATCTAAATTTCACTTGCTCTGTAGTCCTCTTCTGGCCACACCCCATGGCATTCACATTTTGGGTGATATCGTCCCAAATGTCTTTTTCCTTTTTGTTAGTCATTTCTCCACCCTTTTAGAAAACTTCCTACTATTGAGGCATAATGTGCACCTAACACCCTCCAGCAGTGTGTGGGTCTCTGCAAACATGAAATTACATCCTTTTGAGTCCATGGTTCCACCTCTTTGGTGTAGTGAACATAGAGTTTATAGGCCTTGGGCATGATTGCATTAACTGAACACAAGCCAAAGCACATCAGCTTACTGAAGTTTACTGGGTGAGTGTTTGAAAAGACCAATCACACAGCCATCTTATTTAGCCTTTCTCAGAGGACTTACAGAGAGGCACTGACATGGCAGGTATTGTCCATTGCCACCATCAGTTTGGAAGGAGAGGATTTCCTCAAAGGGTGTACATTGAGCTTACAAAACCACTGGAGCAATACACCACTGAGGAACTGTATGCTCGGTTTTGCTTTGGGAATGCTGATGTTAATTACATTGCAGACCTTGTCAGGCCAAAACTTCAACACAGAACCCAAAGGAGTCACGCTCTGTCTGTGGAAGAACAGGTCCTGATTGCGCTTCTGTGCACCTGGGACTTTCTACCAAGTTGTTGGTGACAATATAGGAGTGGACAAATCAACTGTGAGTGATGTGGTGAAACCCGTATCAATCGCATTGGCCAGCCTGGTCAATCAATTTGTTTCATTTCCAAAGGATGACCAGATTGCCTAGATCAAGCACAAGTTTTTTCTTTTAGGAAACATGCCCAATACTATTGGGATTATCGACTGCACTCATGTGCATATACAAGCACCTCATGAGAGGGAGTGGGAGTACGCCAATTGAAAGGGGAGGCACAGCATCAACATCCAACTTGTGGGCGACAATGACCTCATCATCACAAACTGCATCATGAGGTGGCCTGGGTCTGTCCATGATGCGCGTATCCTGAGGGAGAGTGCTCTATACAGAGAGCTCCAATCCAACTGATCGGATGGCATAATATTAGGAGACAGTGCCTATCCACTCCTACCATGGCTGATCCCCCCTTTTGTTGCCGCAAACACACCTGAGCAGGCACACTTCAACACTGCCCATTGCAAAACAAGATGTGCAATTGAGCGCTTAAATTGAGTTCTGCAGAGGCGCTTTGCATTCCTTAACTACTTGTGAGTGGAACCACAGGGAGCGTGCAATATAATACTTGCCTGTTTTGTCCTGCACATCAATGCTACAAGGCGCAATAATGTCCCTCTCTGTGATGATATTTATGATGCATCTGAGCCAGCTGAAGACCCTGACCAACCTCCAGCGCTCTCTCAGAATGAGGAACTGACTTGATGTGCAATAAGGGATGCAATTGTTAGAAATTACTTCTGATTGGTTAATCTCTGATGATTGTATCATTGCAATTAATATACAGTGACAAATGACAGTTAAAAGTAAATATAGTATTTTTGTTTGATATTGACAGCTGTTTGGGGGATTATTTATGGGGACAAAATCTTTTTCTTTTTTACTTTACTGTATTGAAAGGGTTAATTGGTAGCCTAATGTATACTTTATCTACTCTTTCACTGTAATGATTAAACAAATCTAGTGTAAAATATAAATCAATTTATATACTACGTGATGCAAATGTTGTATTATTTGACCAGTTTTAAAGTTTTATTACATTTTGTTCCTGACATCCTACTAAAAGGTTTTGAACAACACACACTGAAGGTTTGGTGTTTTGGTCATATTAATTTATATATATCAGCAACCATTCTATGCATGTTGTACAATTTTACACCGTGAAAATAGCTTGTATTGACCAATATTCCATTATCGTCAGCAAGCTACAGTAATATGTGTTATGGTGTCAAAATAAAAGTAAAAGAAAAAAGGAAAAAAAGAAATATGTATGAATGATTGAGAACATTTGATTGGACAGAAAGTCTGATGAGAAGCTGAAGTGCAGAACGATGTCATCAAAACTGTTGATCCGTATTGGTGGTAGAGAGAGACTGTAAATTTTGAATGCATATATCTTCTAACTGCGAATTTTGTAATTGTTTTGGAGCACACTAGTTTATAGGTAACCACAAGGCTAACATATTTATACTAAAAGCCACAAAACTTCAATTTTGATTTCATGGGGACTTTAAACAACCTAAAATGACCACTATAAAGACAGTAAGTATTGATGTCTGAATAATACCTGAAAATCTGCACTAGCAGCATGTGGCCAGTTTGTCAGTTTGCCTGCAAGTAATTAAATCTTGCTTAATTAGTATTAAAGTTTATATTAAAGCTTACATTAAAGTTTAAAAGGGCTTCAAGTGACTTTTTCTTTGATGCTTGCAACCCAAGCCACACACTGTCATTGATGTGAAGCACAACTACCTACATGACCCCTGACTGCAATTCTGTGTGTCCCAACATCATCATACACTATACATATTTTTTAAAAATGTTGTGTGTCATGAAGTCTCCATCCTAATTTCGGTTCACAGTGAAGTTGATCCCAAATAGAGTTCATTGATTCCAAGCATTGAAATCTAAAAGTCAGTTCCAAGCATTGAAAATGATTCACACATGTGCAGCAAACAAAAATTTATTTAGCATTAGAGTGTTTCGGTTGAAATGCAGGCAAGACATATTTGCAGAAAAGTATGCAGAACCTACGGAGTCCCACTGGTGACATCCCTACTTTAAAAAATTACATAGCCAGGATTTACAATTGTGGGATCAAGATCATTAAATCACGGCCACAAATTAGTAACATGAGGAAACTAGAAAATTAAGTGCAGCCACATATGAATAAAGTGTAATCAATGTGTCGATTTTATGGAATGCACCATATTCTTGTGGAAAATTTGCTACTTGTCTGTTTTAGTTAAGCTATGGACAAAATATACTAGGGTGTAATAATACACTCCGTTCATAATTTGATTCAATTTATGATACTGGGTACACAAATAGATATACCCAGAATATTTGGAACAAAATTTGAATTAAAGAAAAATGACTGAAAATATTTCTTTTTATTTCTGAATCATGAACAATGCATAACAATGTGCATTTTTATCTGTATAAAACTAAAAAAAATAAAAAATTGCTACAAACAGATTTATTGTAAACAAAATGTACAAACAGCGCAACTGCATTAGACACATAATTAGTAGAATGCTCATGGCACATTTCAACAATACACATTGACACATTGCGATGCATTGTGTCACGATGTATTGTTACACCCCTACTATGTACATTTGCATGCACAATTTATTATTAATTATTGCAAGCAACATCTTACTAGAATAAAATGTTTGTTTTAGTTTGTTCAACTAATAAAATTCATTTTTATGTAAATAGTGTATAATATACACTATAAATAATATTTTAGTGAAACAAACTTATACAAACAATCATTCTATTCTAGGAAAAAGATGTTACATATAGTAAATAATAATAAATTATTGTGGACCACTCTGTCAATTTTTAGAAAACCAGTCTTATATAAATGTTGTATGAATCTAGATTCTGTAAACTAATGCTATACTAGCATGGATTAACTCTGCATAAAGAGTTTTTTAAGTGAATGATTTTTTTGTTGTTGTTGTTTGGTTATATAAAGCTGTAGCTGTACAAACTTGTGCTATGTATTGTGTATGACTGAATAAGTGATATCCTGGAAAGAATGTACTATTCTGTAATTGAATAAAAAAAAATCAATAAAAAGAAAGAAAGAAAGAAAGAAAGAAAGCAGCAGGTACACTTACGTAGTATCTATATCTTAACTAGAACAGATGAGCAGCAGCTTTTTCCCCCAAGCTAAAACCCTCTGTATACACACACTCCAGATGGAGGGCACAACACAATCATCACACCTTACACCACGACTCTTAATTATCTCATTCCCTCGCATTACTAAGTCATAACATAATGATCTTTTTCCCATGCATTGCTGAGTGCACATTATATCATTAGGGGGTCCTCTGTAGGAACCAGTAAAAACGGATAGAAAATAGTCACATTGTGTTAGTTTGGGTGTCTCATTTAGTTGACATAAGCACTTAATAGTGTCAGCAGTGTCATACTGCAGGTAGTAACTTGTTATTTAATATTACGCAAAGAAATATTCTTAAATGAATATTTTTGGTATTTAACATATTTTTAAATAATCCAACTAACTGATTATCAAACAATTGTTGCAGCGCTACTGCAGACTACACCTTTACTTTTACAGTGTGTACAGAGAGCTGTGATGGCTACTTGTGTGAGAGAGTGAGTGAGCTCAAAAAGGTAAAAATGAAAAAAATAAGTGTAATAACTTTGACTGTTTCATTTGCTGTACCAAAACTTACTTCTATGTAACAGGGTTAGGGCTTTATGGAATTCACAGACCACAGCCTGTCTGTACTAGTGTGAGGATATGTTTTTTCCATAGAGAGTCAGTGCACTTCTGTAAACTGCTGTGGATAAGTCTGCATGCTAAATGCTGTAAATGTAAATGCATTGCATTCTGCCCTGCTTCTAATAGGGGCTGTTTTCACTAAATTGCTCCAGTTGCATCTAACCAGGGAATTTTATCCTCCACTTCACCATTATATGTTCACTAATGATCTGTGTACTCTAATCTGGCTCGTGTGGGGAAATGACGCTGGAACAGGCTTTACATGACCTGTAAATTTCGCTGGAACCTATTTCAGTTGACTCGCTGCTCTATACCATACATTAGGTAAGTTTCTACAAACTCTACTTCTCATTTTATAATGTCTTGTGTTTCTAAAATAATATTTAAAGTAAAATTTGCATTTTTGGTTCCTTTGAGGAATCACAGTGAAGAAAAACTTTATTTATGGTTATCCAAACCATGTTCCCTGACTGATTTGTGCATGTGCACACATTTTTAATGCTTTACTACACCCCCTGATCTGTACTGAGCATGTGTGTCATTCCAAGACATTACAGCACGTTTTCTTGCATTTCAAAATAGATCATATACTGTATGTAAAAGTATATCAGCTCTGATAAGAACAGAGTTATTTAAAAAAAAAAAATCAGAAAAAAATTAAAAAATAAAACATTTGTATATGGAAATTGGAAGGCCTAATCTGTAGTTTGGATATGTTGTAATTAGATAACAAAATGATTGGGGACCTCCTACTTTGAATACAAATTTAGAAATAATATTCCATGTGAAGTAAGGTCTAGATGAAAATTCTCTTAATCAGTTAATCTTAAATGTATTTCAAGGAATGGAGGGTGTTTATACCACAATACTCAATCCTATTTATAATGACTTTTTAACATTATGCCTTTTATGTTATGATAAAAGTTCAGACTGCAGGGTTTGCATTTGTATGGTTCATTACAACCTTACCACTCAAGTTTCATAATGTGACATTTTTGCTGCTTGAATCGAGTCGTAAACCATTAACGCATGTGCGGTGCAAATCAGGTAGGGGATGTGCACAAGGTGACCATATAAAATGTGCTGTAATGTGGTGAAATGACACACAGTATAGATTGGGTAAGTGTAAAACATGATAAAATGTGTACACATGTGCACCAGTGGTTGCACTCTGGATGGGATGCCAGTCCATCACAAAGCACCATATACACATTGACACATCTAAGCCAAATTAAGTTAGCCAATGAATGAATCAATCAAATGTCTATTGACAGGTCTAGGTCAAAGGTCATCAAGAATGTTAAATGAATCTGTTAATATGAATCAAGTGCTTCAGGTGAGATGATATTATATATATTCTGCCTTCTATTTCATTCTATTTTCACCAATCTGTTCAGTGCAAAAAGCTCTCTCTCACATTTTCTGTGACTTTCTTTTCTCTTTTAGATGTGAGCAATGCCACAGATGATGGTAATATAGAAGAACAAGAGGAGGATATTCAGGAAGAAGAAAATAACTTCAGAGAAGTTGATAGCAAACTAGAGGAGATCAACACCACATTGAATGAATTATTCCAACTAAAGACTGCTTTATTGGAAAGCTTTGGACGTCTTGATAATACAATTCAAAACGGTCCAGGTAGGGAATTTGTTCCATCATTGTACAGTACCCATGAATCCTTGAATAGGTGTGTCACAGTATACATAAATTTGATAATTTAGATAGATACATAGATATGGCACACTCGAAATACAATTCAGTTACAGATGCTAAAACTATGGTGAAAACCAGAGTTCTTCAAATAGTCTCTTATATCTTGATCCATACACAGCTCTGAACCCATATTTAGCTGATGCGGTCAACCAGCAGAATGAAAGTTTAATTCTGCAACACCAGGTCGTTAGTCACAGCCCTAGTCAGAGTCCCAGTTACAATGTAACAAATACACAGATGACTCAACATGACATATTCTTTGATCTTAATCAAAGTATGTTAACATTCCAGAATAATGAAAATGAACATTGTCATTCTGTGTACTAAAACCCTGACTTAATCGAAGCAGTCAACCAGCTGAATAAAAATTTAAGATCATCAGACCAGAGCAATACTCAAAATGAAAATTCCAGCCAAAAATTCCAGTCAAAATGTACCAAACACACCGGTGACTCCGCACGACATATTCCATGATCTAAATCAATGTCTGTTAGGGTTACAAAATAGCCTAAATGAACAAAGGCATTCTATGCAGTTAAATCCCCTTTTAATAGATGCAGTGAATCAGCTGAATGAAAGTATTGTTATTGGAAAATATGAATGAGTGCAAGGATGCAAGGATGCAACTGCCCTTTTTGTGTATCATATGTGGACCAAGTAAGAGCAGAAAATCATATTTTCTCAAAATTATCTCATGAACACAACTTCAGTATCATCTCAATTCCAGAAATCACTCAGGAATATAGACATTTATCTCCTCAAGATTTGTTTTATGACCTTAATCAAGGTCTTATGAGGTTAAATGTCTGGTTACCTTAATCGAATCGAATTTGATGGACCGATTGCATTGGCGATGTTTGTACACTGGCACCAACAGCGTCATTTTTAGATGACAGACCTGGTGGATGAACGTGTGAAAAATCTGGATCAAACCAGTGAACGTATAACCTTACATAACCAAATTGTGCGAGATAAAAAGCGTTTCATTTGAGAAACAATTCACAGTTAAAAAGGTTCGGCGTTGTGTACAATAAGCATGTTTTATTACCTGATTTCACAACTCTCCCTTATGACTATTAATACTATTCATTTACAGACGTGGACAAATTTGTTGGTACCCTTCCACGACAAAAGAAGAACCCACAATTTTCTCTGAAATAACTTGAAACTGACAAAAGTAATTGGCATCCATCATTTTTTATTCCATATTTAATAAAAATAAAACTTTGCTTTTGATTTTTGATTCAACAGAATATTTTAAACGATAAAACAAATGAAAATGGCATGGACAAAAATGATGGGACCCTTAACCTAATATTTTGTTGCACAACCTTTAGAGTATCTGTAGCTCTCAATGAGACTTCTGAACCTGTCAGCAGGTAGTTTGTCCCACTCTTCCTGAGCAAACTGCTCCATCTCAGGTTTGAAGTGTGCCTTCTCCAGACTGCATGTTTCAGTTCCACAGATTCCATAGATGTTTAATAGGATTCAGATCAGGGCTCATAGAAGCCCACTTCAGAATAGTCCATTGTTTTGTTCTTAGCCATTCTTGGATGCTTTTACTGTGGGCTTTGGGTCTTTATCATGTTGGAGGACTCATGACCTGCGACTGAGACAGAGCTTTCTGACACTGGGCAGTACGTTTTGCTCCAGAATGCCTTGATAGTCTCGAGATTTCATTGTGCCCTGCACAGATTCAAGGCATCCCGTGCCAGATACAGCAAACTAGATGCAAAACATAATCGAACCACCTCCATGTTTCACAGTAGGTGTGGTGTTCTTTTCTTTGAAAGCTTCATTTTTTGTCTGTGAACATAGAGCTGTTGTGACTTGCCAAAAAGCTCCAGTTTTGTCTCATCTAAACAAAGGACATTCTCCCAGAAGCATTGTGACTTGTCAAAAAAAATTCCAGTCTGGCTTTCTTATGTTTTTCTTTCAACAGTAGAGTCCTCCCGGGTCTTCTTCCATTGAGCCCACTGTCGCTCAAAAAGCGACGGATGGTGCGATCAGACACTGATGTACCTTGACCTTGGAGTTCAGCTTGTATCTCTTTGGAAGTTTTCCTTGTCTCTTTGTCTACCTTTTGCACTATCCTTCTGTTCAATCTGGGGATGATTTTCCTCCTGTGACCACATCCACACAGGTTGGCTACAGTCCCATGGACCTTAAACTTCTTAATAATATTTGTAACTGTAGTCACAGGAACATCAAGCTGCTTGGAGATGGTCTTATAGCCTATGCCTTTAACATGCTTGTCTATAATTTTCTTTCTGATCTCTTCAGACAACAATCTCCTTTGCTTTCTCTGGTCCATGTTCAATGTGGTGGACACAATGATACCAAACAGCAGAGTGACTACTTAACTCCATTTAAATAGCCTGAATGACTGATTACAAGATTGAAGGCATGTGTGATACTAATTAAAGAAAACAGTTAGCTTGAAATATGGCTATAATCTGAATATTTATAATCTTTTCTAGGGGTACCAACAAACCTGTCCAGGTCATTTTAGAATATCTTTGTAGAATAAACAATAATTTATCTCTTTTCTCACTTTCTTTGCTTTACACTATGACATACTAAAGGCATGCAGGTATACATGAGACAATTGCTTTTAATTTCATCACTTTTCAGGAGGAATGAAGCACTGTTTCAATGCGCTGTAAGGGTACCAACAATTTTGTCCACATCTGTATATACAGTCAGGTCCATAAGTATTTGGACAGTGACACAGTTTTGGTAATTTTGCCTCTGTACACCACCACAATGGATTTGAAATGAAGCAATCAAGATGTGACTGAAGTGTAGACTTTCAGCTTTAATTCAACGGCTTCAAGAAAAATACTGCATTAACCGTTTAGGAATTACAGCCATTTTTTTACAGAGTCCCTCCATTTTCACAGGCTCAAAAGTAATTGGACAATTGACTGATAAGCAGTTTCATGGCCAGCTGTGGCCTGTTTCCTCCTTATATCATGATAAATT
>CM040468.1:14698252-14717341 GCA_022758105.1 Pangasianodon gigas | reverse complement strand
TTTTTTTTTTTTTTTTTTTTTATGAGACATTGTGATCTTGGTCACCTGGTTGATTTGGATGGTTTCCTTTTTCGGGTTAATGAGGGAGGTGTGCCATTTACTGGCATTTCCTGGAAATGGGTTACACTGCCATGCAGATGTGCCCTATTAGCAGAATTTTAGAAGTGTTTAAGAGGGAGAAACCTCTGTCTGTCTGTCTCCACTCATTCACTCACTCACTCGCATGCTGGGAGTTGGTGGGTGAGAGTGGTGTTTGGAGTGAGAGCTGTGTGAGACTGTACACACTCTTTTCTCTTTAGATTCATGTGACTTGAGTTATTTGTACTGTTTAAAGTGTTTTCATAAGGTGTGGGAGAGATGGCATCTCTCCCAGATGTCTTTGTCTCTCCATCATGGGTCCAGGTGTGTACCTGAAGAGACTGTTATGGTGGAGGCTGTCCTCCTGAAAGTCAGTGAAAAAGTTAAATATGAACGAATAAAGCAGTAGTGGTCTTCCTGGAAGAATAAAACCTTGCTAATCAATTGATAGAAACTGGAATTGTTATGAATGACACGCTAGTAAGTGTTTCACCATTGTTTGCCCCTTCAGTAAGGATAATCATTTCAGACTATGCACCTTTTTGCCAAAAGAAGCACTACAGCACGAACTTCTAGGGTTTGGACAAATCGCTAGCTCTTTTAAAATGGTTTCACTAGGCTGCAAACAACTGTCACTAAAGCATTTCATGTGTTTTAGGAGACATATTTTTATGTTTCTTGACTCACTCGAAAATACATTTGATATCTCTTTTCACGTGAAACATGAAGAGAGAACATACATGGTTTATGCAAGCATGAGCACATGCTTTGAATGTGGTGACATCAGTCACATGCGGCTCGCATGACCGCATAGGAGGCAGGAGGAATGAGATGCCAATGGCGGCTCTGAGCCAGGTGTTACTGTGAAAGCAGCAGGGAATCAGAAGGATGCCTCCAGGTGTGCTGAGGTGAGTGAGGCTGATGCAGGGGCAGTGCTCCCCGCAGAGCCCGAGCAACAGCCTGGTGCAGATGCCGCTCAAACTACAGTGATAACAAATGTAGAGATGGAGTAAGTCAGGACAGTGCAGTAACTTCTTTCCTGATGAAGAAACGTTTGAAAGGTCTGTTGCAATGTTTCAGAAAAAAGTGGGATTTGACTTGCTAAGTGAAAAGAAGCGCTTTCATTTAAGGAAGCAGGCTTCCTTAATTGGCTTGAGCGCATTGCTTTTTTTTCACTAAACTGAGCAGAGATTTAAAGCAGTGTAGAAATGATGATTGTGTTGTTATTGGTGGGGACTGGACCTGCACAGCGGACTTACTGTAGGTCACACCACTAAGGAGCCGCACATGCATTCCTCCATATGTGGAGAGTTAAGAATCCTACAGAAACACAGTACACATGGGTCAACGTTTCTGACAGTAGAATTAGTGCTGCTTGGCTACACCAAATTTATCTGTCCAAACACTTTAACAACAGAATTATGGAAAGTTTGATCTCTCTAGTTGGGTTTTCTGACCATCACCAAAACTCTGTGTTCATGGTTTGATCTACCTGAGAAGTGCCCTAAGAAACAGGTTCAGGAACATCACAAGGTTTTCTTTGCAGTAAACATGTCTCAGTTTTCTAGCAGATCCTCATATTGGTATTTTTATGTTAAACTATTGCGGGATACAGAATTTTGTGAACAATTTGTATGTAAAAAAAATAACTTTGAGAACTTCGAGTAATGGGAAAAAGAAAGTACACCCTCATTGAATTCTATGTTTTATTAGGGTCTAAATAACCCTCAAACCTAAATAACCCTGTGTGGTCCTCACCAACATCTATAAACAAACAAATAACTTCAGATGACAACAAAAACACAACAGATTACATATATAGTCATTTTTTCCCAAAAAGTAAACCAACATTCAGAAACCAGAAACCTTTCCTACTTACACAATCATTAAGAGAGGAATTAGCAGCCAGGTGTTACTAATGAAATGCACAAGAATAGTTAATCATCAAGAAGTGTGAATACCTCTATATAAGCAGAACCTTTGGCCGTTTGGTGTTATGGAGCACTCAGATATGTGTCTATATTATGCCAAGAAGACAGGACATCAGCCATGATGTCCGAGAAGCAATTGCTTCTGCTCATCAATCTGGAAAGGGTTATAAGGGTTATATAAGGGTCTCCAAACTATTTCAAATTCACCATCCATTTTACAGTGAGAAGGATTGTTTACAAATGGAATCCCTTCAAGACAGTTGCCAATCTTCTCAGGAGTGGGCATCCCAGCAAATTCCCAGGCCTCTGTAAGCACATTAAATGTTTATGTTCATGCAAGCACAATCAGAAAAAGACTGAACAAGTATGGCGTTCATGGAAGGGTGGCTAGGAGAAAGCCCCCTCCCTCCAAAAAGAATATCGCAGCACGAACTAGGTTTGCAAAATTGCATCTGAACAAATCACAAAAGTTCTGGAACAATATCCTTTGGACTGATGAGACCTAGATGGAGATGCTTGGTCATCATGCACAGTGCCATATTTTGCAAAAACCAAACACAGCATATCACCACAAACACCTCATACCAGCTGTCAAGCATGGTGGTGATGGGGTGATGCTTATTTTGCAGCCACAGGACTTGGAAAACCTGCAGTCATTGCAATGATGAACTCCACTTTATACCTTTATACCAGAATATTCTTGAGACAAATATGAGGCCATCTGTCCAGCAGCGTAAGCTGGGCCGAAATTGGGTCATGCAACAGGACAATGATCCCAAGCACACCAGCAAATTGACATCTGAATGGCTAAAGAAGAAAAAAAAATCAAGGTTTTGGAATGGCCAAGTCAAAGTCCAAACCTCAACTCCAATGAGATGATGTGGTGGGATCAAAAGAGATCTGTGCATAAACAAATGTCCTCAAACATCAATGAACTGAAGCAATGTAGTAAAGAAGAGTGGGCCAAAATTTCCCCAAAATGATGTGAGAGACCAATAAACACCTACAGATTATGTTTACTTCAAGTTATTGTTACTAAATGTGGTTTTACATGTTACTGAATTATAGGGTGTACTTATTTTTTTCCACCTGGTTCTGCATTGGTTTACATTTTGGGGGGAAAAAATGACTACATATTGAAATCTGTTGTTTTCTTATTTGTCACTTGAGGTTATTTGTTTGTAAATAGAAGTCGGTTATGACCACACAATTGTTATTTAGGCCCTGTAAATAAAAATATACAGTAGAATTGATGGATGCTGTACCCTCTTTTTCCCATGACGTAAGACAGTGGTGGGATGTTGGGAAGGTTCTAATAAGAATGTTTTGTCAACAGTACACTGCAAATTTGAGTGTAAGAACAAAACAAATTTTTCAAGTCTTGGAAAAAGACATAAATGGCATTGAGATGCAGCTGATTAAGAAACATGACCCTGTGTTGTCAAAGGCCTTGCAAATGAAAAAAAGGAGCTTGGGTCCTATATGAATGAAAGAGCAAAGGAGCCCTAGTGAGATCCCAATTTGCATCAGCTGCACCAACTGCTTTTCTATTCAATCTGGAAGGTTCCACTGCACAGCACAAGCAAATGGCCTGTCTCTACCTTCCCAGAGGGAGAGTAACCTACTCTGCTCTATACAAGTCAGAACACTGCGATTCAGTTTGTACTGAGCTAATTTTTCCTGGACTTTGTCAGCTGGAATCTAAATCTGGAGCTGCTCTGGACTCAAAGATAACCCTAGAGGAACTCATAATGGCAATTAGGCAGCTATGCTAAGGATGCTTGTCAAGCAGTGATGGCCTGCCATCAGACTTCTATAGGCATTTCTGGAGTCATGTAGGGGGTGATTTCTATGGTGTTCTTTTGTAAAATTATCAGAGATAGCCTCCTACCACTATCATGTGAACGTGCAATGTTGTCCTTGTTACCCATAAAGGGGGATTTGTCACTGTTAAAGAATTGGAGATCAGTTGTTGTTCTGACTACTAACTATAAAATTATCTCTAAAAGTTTAGATAATAGGCTTAAAAACTAAAGATACCTGACACCTGCTGGGATGTGGCTACTAGAGGAACCTTTATTTTTTAAGTCTTCTATCATCAAAGCTTCTGCTGTTGGCCAGCCTGCGTTCCTGTCTTTTGATCGTGGGATACACAAAGATGGGCCACCTTGTTAAAACTGGCATGTCGGCTGTGGGTGAAAGGACTGGGATCAGGTCAGGGCATTTTCTAAACCAGCTTCTAAACCAGACCGTTAAGCTTTCATAAAGGACCCATCTACCTGTGCAAAGTGGACAGACTGAAACCCTTATGACTTTCCTGCTCTGAATGTCACTGCTGCTGTGAGAGAATGGAATGAGGATGAGTGCTACCTACTGGGCTTTACTACTCCAGAACTGGGTCCTGCATGAAGGTGGGCACACCTTTTGAAGGAAGTTCCATCCGTGGCTTGAGTTTTTTTGGGACTGAATCTTCCCCAAAAGGCTGCTGGCAGTCCCTGTATATGCGGCTGATTGACAAACTGACAGCTGACCTCCAGTGGAGGACAGTACACAGGGCAATAGCCACAAACAGACATCAGGTGCACGTTGATCCCAGTGGTGGTGTAGGCTGTCTTTTTGTCCCAAAATGGAGTCCTTGTTTCATTTTTTTGTGCAATGTCGTCAGTTACATAACCTGCTTCTAATGTTAGACAGATGGTTTTCATCTTTAGATGAGGTCTTCTCCATTCAGTTGTTCATCTTTGGACCAAAGTATACAGAAAAAGCAATTTGGTCTTTTTGAATTTCTTATCTGGAATAGCAAAACTAGCTACATGAAAAACATTGAAGAACCAAATGTTAGGGCAGTGGATGTAGGAGCCATGCTCAAGAGTTTAGAGGTGGCAGATCTCAGAGTTGAAGATGCATACTACACTTTGGTGGGGAAGCTGTTTATGGGCATTTGGGGGATGAATGGACTGCTCTGTAAGGTCAATGAGGAAAAAGATGACTTACTTTTGAATTTCCAATTGTTATTCTTTTTTATAAGTTTATTAAGGATTTTTCTTTTTGTATTTTTCTCTTCTTTCCGTTTGTGATATGTAATTGGTTAATTTGGTTGGTTAAATTGGTTTATTTTTATTTTAAACTCCAAAAACAATGTGGGCTTTATTGATAACTGGAGTAGTTTTGAGAGCAAAGTGCTGCTCTCATTTCTTGCAGCATAGCCCACAGTCTTAGAACAGGCCTAGTTAATAAGTGACAATCCAGCACCAAGGATTGTCTGCTGGATGCCTTGAGTCGTCACTCAGGTTCTACCATGTTGAGACTGTGTCTGTTCCCTGAGCTAAACAAAAATACAGAAACACTCAAAAAAATTTATAATGACATTCTAGGCATCAAACAAAAACAAGGACAGGAATTTGACTAATTTTAAGTTCTGTACACTAACATAACATATGTAACCACAAAAACTAAGTCAACCTGTGTTCTGTCCTTTGATATTGATGTTTATGTGTATTCTTAAATCTGACTTGTAAAGCGACCTTGGGTGTTGGAAAGGCGCTATATAAATAAAAGTTATTATTATTATTTCTAACCCAGTTAATTCCACTAATTATTATTTACAAACCCCCAGGGCCATATTCTGAATTTTTTGTGAATTTTCTGATTTCATCTCAATCCTGCTTGTTTCTTTAGACAAAAATTAGAGACTTTAATATTCATTTCGATAATCCACAAGCAAACAGTGTTTGTGTCCATTCTAATTTCAGTAGGGGTTAATCAGAATGTAACAGGACCCACTTGTAATGGTGGTCACACTCTTGATTTAATACTAACATTCAGATTAATTATAGAAAATATAGTCACACTTCCACAGTCTGATGCTATCTGAGATCATTACCTCATCTCATTTAAAATGTGTCTTAGTTATAATATGTGCACTTCGCCACAGTACCACATCAAACATACATTAACATAAACTACTACACACAGTTTAATCAATAATTTTCCAGAGTTATCAACTATGATTGGATCATCGTCTGACCCCACAGAACTTGACTCGGCAACTGAATACTTAAGAGTCAATGTTCCGCTACACTATAGATAATGTAGCTCCATTTAAAAGAAAAATAATTAGAGAGAAAAAACTAGCACCCTGGTATAACGATCACTCACACACACACACACACAAACACACACACACACACCGGTTTCAATATGATCCCAGTTAGTAGCTAGTTGGTTGCTAAGAAAACTCAGCTGGATGCTAGGGTGTTGCTAGGTGGCTGTTATGGGGTCCCAGGTGGTTGCTGTGGTGTTTCTAGGAGGTGTCTACTTATTACCATTACAATTACTATTATTATTATTATTATTACGATCACCAGCTGGAGTGCCCACGAACTCCACTAGAGGGTACTCCACCCCGGACTCTTGCCCTTGTCTTCTGGACTCCATTTCCCATGTGTTCCTTGCCCCTCATGTGATCTTACCATGTGCTACCCTTGTTTGTGTGTCATGTTCTGATTGGTTCCTTGGTTTCATGTGTCATGTTCTCATTGGTTGGTTTTGTCATGTGTTCTCCTTGTCCTGTATAAGAGTTGCTCAGTCACGCTCCTAGTTCGCTGATTACTGTGAATCATCATCATGTATAGCTATCCCTCGTTCCCAGTTTCCTAGTTTCCATGTTTCTGTGTTTCCTAGTTTACCTGTGTTTTTGACCCGTGGACTGTTTGCCTTGTTTTTGATTGTTTGCTACCTGCCCTGACCATTGCCTGTGTTCTGGATTACTCTTTTGCCTCTGCCTTGGTTTATACTGTTTGCTGGTGCTCGACCCTGCCTGTTTTGACCACGTTTGTAAATAAAGCCTTGCATTTGGATCCCCAACTCCGTTGTCACGACCCCTACATTACAATTATTATTATTATTCGCCAAAACGAGATGGGCAGCCCAAACCATAAGTCATAGAAACACTAAACTTTGTCACACGGTGCAGAATTCCGACCCCTAAAGGGACAAGCATCGCCCTGATGGTGGCGCTATAGCACAAGCATTTACATTTTGTCCTATATCTCAAGACTTCACCCACTAATCTGCCATGATGAATTTTTTTGCTAATTTGCATAATATGTATAATTTGCATACTTTTCAGGAGAGTGTGAAACTCAATGATTATCAAAGAGAAGTTGACATTTAAAAAAAATATGGCTGCCACATGTCAATCAATTCTAATGATGTGGAGCATAATTTACTCAAAGAGCTGTAACTCATGAATGCTTGTGTGCATCCAGACAAAACTTGAAAGGCATACACAGGATTTTGAGGTGATCTGCAATGTTTGGGGCATGGTCATCCATAGGGGGTGGAGCTAAGGTCAAATAACTCTTTCTCAGGAACTGTAAGTCTGATCAAGCTGAAATTTGGTATGGTGAATCATTATACTAATCTGTAAGTGGATGATGAACTTTTTACTTAAAAAACATGGCTGCCATCAGCCAATCAGATTTCAGCAGGCATTTGACAAGGTTAACAATGATTTATCATCACGAAACTTGAATGGTAGGTTCAGGAAGAGACCCTACCCTCTCTGATGCAATCACATTTTATTCACATCATGATTTGTTTTCTCACACTTTAAAACACTGCCTTTTGGAGCATTTAGCTTCGCCTACTTAAATCTGTGATAATTTGCATACTATGCCAAACCTATTTTTGCGAACTAGTCCAAGGATTTTTCGCCTATCTTCATAATTGTGTTGTCAAACTACTTAGGAGAGTTTGATTCTCAATAATTTTAAAAACATGTTGAGATTTATAAATAATATGGCCACCAAACATCAATCAATTTTAGGGGGTGGAGCTGGTTTACAGCTGTAATGTATCAGTGGTACAATGGATTTGAACCAAACTTGAAAGACATGTTAAGGACCAGGTTCTGAGGATGTCTGTAAAGGTTGGGGCTTGGTCTTTGAAAGGGGGTTGAGTTAGGTTCAATTAGCTGTTTCTCAAAAACCAAAAGTCCTTTAGAACTAAAATTTGGTGTGCTGCATATTTCTGCTAATCTCTAACTGAATTTTTAATCATCACTTAATTACTTCAAAAACATGGCCACTTCAGCCAATAAGATTTCAGCAGGCACTTCACACAACTAGCATTGAGCTATCATCACAAAACTTGATAAGTATGTTAATCTGTGGTCTCTTTATTGTTCTTTGTATCTTGTCAAGAACTGACCACTGGGGTGCTATTTGCAAAGAGTGCAATGACCCCACAGATTATGATTATTATTATTGTTGTTGTTGTTGTTATTAGTAGTATTAGTGTTAGTATTATTACTATTATTATTATTATAACCTACCATATAAGCCTGATCAAGGGCCTGCTTTCTGTAGTCAAGCTCCTCCTCCAGATAGCCTTTTTGCTTGCAGAACATCTCCTATTAGATGACAGCATTTTCTAAACTATACCTTTAATGCACAACAAAATGGTTTCAAAATTCAATGTATAGAACACAACCTTCTCAAATGATTCACAAGTATGTCCATGATTAACTAAAATACCAACACATATTTCAGCATATAAGAAGTACTGCAAACCCAAAGAATTATCTGAATCATAAGTTCTAATTTCAGGTATAAGAACAAAATTTATGAGGCATTTATGATATTGACTCTAAGGAATATCAGGTTGACCATACCATCTCCAGCTCTAAGTCCATCATCTTCTGATGGAGTGCTGCCTCTGTGCCCTCAATCTGCTGGATCCACTAAGGAGTGCATACACACAGACACACAGACAATAATCTCATTTTTAAACAATCTATCTAAATATGATGAATAATTATGGTTTTAGCCTCCTAAAGATTGTGCTGTAGTTTGTATCACTTTATGAAGTATAAAGTTCAAACATAAAATAGTGATTGATTATATTAACCTTCTCAGCCAGAGACAGGACAGTACTTGCTTGGATAATGGCCACTTGTTCTTCATTCCTTAAATTCTGTTGAAAGTGTGGAAAGCAACTGGATTAGATATATTCCACATTCAGATACTATATCAAAGAAAAGCAAATATTAAAAGTCAAGCTCACCCCATTATCTCCTAGAATATCTAACAATTTGATGAGATCAGGTATACACACATCCTGTGGGGGAGAAATTAGAAGTACTTATAATGCCATGCATAATCAATCAAGTAACCCACATATCCCATATTATGGCCCCAATTGTTTGCTTACCTTTACTCCTTCCTTTATACAGTAGATCTGAAGGGCACTTACTCCCTCCGAGAAGGGGTGAATTGAAAGAGTGAAGGGTGGGGATCTCCTCTCTCTCTCCTATTAAATAAAAAAAAAACAGTCAATCACACCAACCAAAACATTACTTTAATTAGGTGCTTTTTACTATTATACATGGACACTCAGAGCATATGCTTATAATTGATAACACCTCTGAAAACAGTGACTGTGTTGCCCCAATAGATAGTTATCCCAATAGATAGAGCCTGCCATGTATTCCTTCTTTGTTCTGGTACAAAGAGGATGATTAATTAACATTTTCGCTCATAAAATTAGATCATTTCAAATGCGAAGCTAGCCCTCCCAGATGCAGTTATAAACAATGCTTTAATCTAAATGGCAGAGGAGGAGGTGTCACAATTTATAATGATACTCTAGGTGTTACACATAAATCTGGATATGAATTTAACTCATTTGAAGTACTTTTTCCTAAAAAATAACAAACACAGCCACAAAAATAAGTCTTCTCTTTCGTTTCCACTAATTAGTATTTATAGACTACCAGGGCTGTTTTCTGAATTTCTACAGGAATTTGCAGACTTTATCTCGATCACTATCTCATTTCATTTAAATGTGCCTTAGTCATAACTTCACCACTATACAATTACCTCAGGTACTGCATACAGTGTTATTGAAAGTTTACTGGTCTAAATGAGTTTTTTTTTTTTTAATGTAAAAACCTTATTTACATATTTCCTTAAATAAATACTACCAGAAGCAGTGGATAGCTTCACTTGGATACTCTGATGTTCGTCCTGAACATCATTTCAACACACTCAGTACTTTTATACTTTATAGCATACATATGTGGAACACTTATGACTAATGAATCTGGTATCACCAAGAAGAAGATGGGCTCCCTTTTGAGTCTGGTTCCCCTCAATGTTTCTTCCTCATGTTGTCTCAGGGAGTCACTTAAATAGACCCTTTCCAGCAATGTGAAGTATCCTATAAGGTCTCAACAAGCAGCACAATATGCCACGGTCAAAAAAATTCTGGAAGAGGTGAGAAAGAAAGTTTTTGATATATATCAGTCTGGAAGGGGGTTACAATACCATTTCTAATGCTCTGGGACTCCAGCAAACCACAGTGAGAGGCATTATGGCCAAATAGAGAAAACGTGGTGAATCTTCTCAGAACTGGCCGGCCTACAAAAATTCCTCCAATAGTGCATCAACGACTCATCCAGGAAGTCACAAAAGAACCCAGATGAGCATCTAATGAACTGCAAGCCTCGCTCAGCTCAGATAAGGTCAGAGTTCATGATTCCACCATTAGAAAGAGGCTGGACACTCAGTGAGAGTGTTGCAAGGTGAAACCCACTGCTAACCAAGCAGAAATACATTGATACCCCTAGGCCTTTTAGGATTATGGTCTGTGGACTGATGAGTCAAAAGTTGAACCTATTGGAAGACATGGGTCCCAATAGATCAGGTGTAATGCTAACACAGCATTTGACAATAAGAACATCAGACCAAGAGTCAAACATGGTGATGGTAGTTTAATGGTGTGGAGATGCTTTGCTGCTTCAAGGCCTGGGCAACTTGTCATAATTGATGGAACAGTGAATTCTGCTCTCTACCAGAAAATCCTGAAGGATTTGTCCGGTTATCAGTCTGTGATCTGAAGCTCAAGCACAATTGAGTTATGTAGCAAGATAACGATCTTAAGCACAAGAGCAAGACCACCACTGAATGGCTCAAAAGAAACAAAATTAAGGTTTTGGAGTGGCCTAGTCAAATCCTGACTTAAATCCCATTCAGATTGATGTGGCAGGACCTTAAACAGGCAGTTCATGCTTGAATGCCCTCCAATGTGGCTGAATTAAAGCAATTCTGCAAAGAAGAGTGGGCCAAAATCCATCTACAGCAATGTCAAAGACATTATCCTCCAGTTATCGGAGGAGTTTGCTTGCAGTTGCTGCTGCTAAAGCTGGTACAACCAGTTATTATGTTTAGGGGGCAATTACGTTTTCACATGGGTGATATTGGTGTTGCATAACATTTTCCTTCAATAAATACAATGATCTCTTAAAAACAGTGTGTTCCCTCATGCTCTCCTTGTTTTACATTTTGCATGAGGAACTGAAACCATTTAGTGTGACAAATACGCAAAAATAGAGGAAATCAGGAGGGAGCAAATACTTTTTCATAGCACTTTACAAATTCTTTGCTATGCAGATACAGGAGAAATCATCTTTGTAGATTATGACATTAAATGAAGTACACAGCATATAAAGTGTGCATTTTGTGATTTTCTATGAAGTTTACACTTCACTCCCAAGTGAAAAAACAACCCTGATGAGTAAAATGAGGGTAGCACTTTGGCTGCCCTCAGTGTGGATTGAAACGCTTTTTAAAATGGAATTGAATGAGGTCTTTACACTACATGTCTGGTATTGGCCTTTAGTATTAATCAGTTAGGGACATCCCAGAACATTTTATTTAGCTCTGTTTCCGTTTCCCCTGTTTACACAGTAGTCATGAAAAGTGTATTGTACATGCACATAGGCTTGTTCTTTATAAAATGGTAGCTAGATCAAGTAGGGTTGCAATGGAGAAGACTGGATTTTGTTTCACTTCAGAAAAGCCTTTGTACTGTAAAGTAGGTTTTTGTTTTCAGTGCGATGAAATCACTCTTTGATAGTGGCTGATCATCAAGATCAATGTACTGGGTAAGAGCTATTATTTTCATTTACCTAGCATTGGAGATATTTCTTCTCACCTAGCCACCATTTGCTGTTGGTTGCTGCTGTGTGCTGCTAGCAACAAAGTTCTCATGCTGAGTTTTATGTTTTATCAGATTACTTGTATTGTAGGAAGATGCTGTAGTTTCTCCTGATATTTTCATGGAGCACAGTTTGCCGTTTACTTTGCTTTTTTGCCATCATTAATCTTGAAATACGTCCCGATCTCTGTCATTCTGTGTTATCAGGATCAGTATGTGGTTATCAGTGGTGTCAGTCAAAACACTGACATTGAATTAATCCAAAGAGTGTTTTTTTTTTCTATACATTGAAACTCTCTAAACTGCTCTAATTCATTCAATTCTCAAGCTACAACCACCTAAATTCACATGCTCAAACCTGGGTACACCAAATTACAGACATATTGCACTCATCCTTCTCTTTTTATCTATCCTTCTTTCTTTCCCCATTCATTTTAATGGGGGAAAGCCAGAGTGAGTGATGCTATTGCCATTCTGGCTTTGAGAGTAAATTGTCTGAATTCACTGTTTCAACACAACATTTTCATCTAAAATACTTATACTTTCATCTAGAAAGTCCATTCAAGGTTTAAATTGTTAAGGTACTTCCGCTATCACAAACCTATAAATTATATGGGGTCTCCTGAGTAGTGCAACAGAAAAGCCTTCGCCCAGAGATCACGAGTTCGAATCCTGATGATGCCATCAGTAGCAAAATTGACAGAAAGAGAGCAAAAGAGAGCAAAATTGACCATGCTCTCAGGGCGCTGTGCAATCACAGGGACACTAGCCAATCATGGGTGCCTGTGAGCTCATGTATGTGGGAGTGGCCGGATAGCGCCTCCCTCCGAGTGTGTTATGCCATTGATGTTGCAAAGGGGCAGCATAAAGAAAAGATGCAGTCACAAGATAGGGGAGAGGTGCCTGATGGGTGGGAATTGGCCATGACTAGATGAGGGAGAAAACTGGAGAAGAATAATAGTCCAGTTATGAGCATTTGTCACTCGGACAAGTCAATACTCTCATTACCTCCCAGTCAAAATTTGGCACCATCAGCTTTTGGTTTTACTAAATTTTCATGTCTCTTTAAAAAGTCAAACATGGCATCAACCTCATGAGCAAAGCCTTCTGAACCGAACCATGTCATTAGCTAAGCAATTTCTTGAAGATTTTCAGAGTTTGAGCATTTGTTTGAGGCCAACAAACTCAGCTTGCTGTTCAAATTTTGTAACAGAAACTCATTAATAGTACACAATAGACTGTTTGTCAGTTAAGAGTTCCGGAATGTCACAAAGGGCCAGTCTCACACACACCACTCAGGTGTGTGGGCCTGCACTTTGACACAGACATCCATTTATCTGCAAAATCATCTGTCTATTTGGTGAATATTTTCCAAGTTTTGAGCATTTGTTTGAAGTTATAAATTCAGCAGGTTTTCCTTCCTGTTAGTCCTAACGAGCATTTTTTCCCTCTCACGGGAAATGTTATTATTATATAATGCTAATAATAAAGTTTGAACAAGAAATTGGTAGAATTGAGAGTGTAGAGGAGCATATGTGAATTTCATTTTTTTCAACTCTATTATTGTAGCATTATTAATATGTAGCACTTGGGGAATCTAGCAATATCTTAGCAACCAACTGGAATGTCATAGTAACCACCTAGCAGCACTCTACCAACCAAGTGGGTTAGCCTAGCAACCACTTAGCAACCCCCTAGCAGCCAACTGTGTCTAGCAAAACCCTGGCAACCAACTGGGTTAGCCTAGCAACCACTTAGCAACCCCCTAGCAGCCAACTGTGTCTAGCAAAACCCTGGCAACCAACTGGGTTAGCCGAGCAACCATTTAGCAACACCCTAGCAACAAACTGGGTTAGCACAGCAACAACCTGCCAACCAACTTGAATACGCTAACATTTTAATGTTTTAACGTAGTATGGCGGAGGGGTGTGGTCGAGCGTCAGCTGCGGACGGAGAGGAGGCAGGTTGAACCCGGCAGGTAAAGAGTGATGATTCTCAGCTGTGCCTTATTACCGCAGTCTACTTATGTGTGTTTCTTTGTGCTTTCAGTGACTGCTGTACTTGAAGGAGAGAAAGCCACGAGCTAGTGACGGCTCCTTTTCTGTTGGTTGGCTTTTTTGATTGCATTTTTGAAAGTTGAAAAAGCAAGGTGCAAATAAACACGACCCTGGAGCTCTGCTAAAAATTCTGCCTGCTTCCAGAGTCTTCCTCCGCACCCTTACACCCTGGGTTCTATAGCCTTTAGCCTTTTAACCTTCACATGCTTAACTATTCACAGTAACCAAGTAGCAACACCCTAGCAACCAACTCGGTTATCATAACAACCACCTAGAAACACTACCAACCATCTAGAATATCAGCATTTTGACATTTACAGTGGGTATACAAAAGAATCACCCCCCTGCAAAATAATCACATTTTGTTGCTTTGCAGCCTGAAATGAAGACGGACACAATTTTTGTTCTATCCAGCTGTATTTACTCAGTGCAACTTATAACATCCAAGTGAAAGATATAACAGCAACAGGTCAGAAAAAATAAAAAAATAAAAAAACAGAATCACTGAGTTGGATAAAGGATCACCCCCCTCCTAAAATGACTTGTAAACTTAATCAGGTGTAGCTAAATGGCCGTCTCAATGGCACACCAAGCCATTTGACTTCTACCTGTGGTCAACTGTGGTCATTTTCATTAGCTCAGCATAAAAGAGCTATTCCTGGAGCATTTCGGTCCTTGGTAGTGCAACTGAAGCAAACAATCAACTATGGGTGGCAAGGCACTGTCAAAAGATCTCCAGGATAAAGTTGTAGACAGGCACAAGTCAGGAGATGGATACAAAAGAGTTTCAAAGACTTTATCAATCCCTAGAAGCACAGTGAAGTCTATTATTAAGAAGTGGAAGGTGTTTAGTACAACTGAGACCCTGCCTGGATCAGGACATCTCTCCAAACTGGATGGAAGAGCAAGGAGGAAACTGGTCAGAGAGGCTACCAAGAGGCCTACAGCCACTTTGAAGCAGTTGCAGGAATTTATGACAAAGAGTGGTCATTGTGTGCATGTGACAACAATATCACAAATTCTCCACAAATGTGGCTTGTATGGGAGGGTTGCAAGAAAAAAGCCACTCCTCAAGAAAGGCCACATGCAGTCATGACTGAGCTTTGCCAAAACGCACCTTGAAGATTCTGAGGCCACGTGGAAAAGGGTGTTATGGTCAGATGAGACTAAAATCGAATTATTTGGCCTCAACACCAAAAGATATGTCTGGCGGAAAGCCAATACAGCTCACCATCCAAATAACACCATTCCTACAGTAAAGCATGGAGGTGGTAATACCCTGTTGTGGCAGTGTTTCTCTGCAGCAGGGACTGGAGCACTTGTCAGGATAGAAGGAAAAATGGATGGGGCAAAATACCGTCAAATTCTTGAGGAAAACCTGTTGCCTTCTGCCAGAAAGTTGTCAATGGGAAGAAGGTTCACCTGCACATGACAATGACCCAAAGCACACAGCAAAATTGACCACGCAGTGGTTGAAGGAGAAAAAGTTGAATGTCCTTGCATGGCCTAGTCAGAGCCCAGACTTAAACCCCATTGAAAATCTGTGGAATGACTTGAAGACTGCAGTCCACCAATGGTCACCATCAAATTTAACTGAACTTGAGCAGTTCTGCAATGAAGAGTGGGCAAATATTGCAAAGATGTTAGGTGATGTGCAAAGATGTGCAAAGTTGGTAGAGATGTATCCCAGCAGACTAAAGGCTGTAATTAAAGCAAAAGGTGGTTCAACAAAATATTGACACAAGGGGGTGATCCTTTATCCAACTCAGTAATTCTATTTTTTTTTTTTTTTTTTTTTTTACTTTTTTTCTGACCTGTTGCTGTTATATCTTTCACTTGGATGTTATAAGTTGCACTGAGTAACAGCTGAATAAAACAAAAATTGCATCCGTCTTCATTTCAGGCTGAAAAGCAACAAAATGTGATTATTTTGAAGGGGGGTGATTCTTTTGTATACCCACTGTATACCCTTGAAACATGTTTCAGCATTTTTAAACATTTTACCCTTTACATATTAGAAGGTTTTAGCATTTAACCTTTACATGCTTAGCTGTTCAATGACAACAAAACACTGTAATATCATTTTACTCCTTTAGCATGTTAAGTGGGCTCTTTCAAGCCAACGCTAAAGTTTATTCACAAACTTTAGCCTTCTAGTTATGATTCTTGTTACTACTTTCTTTGTTTTGTTTGTGTTTCATTCAGTAAACCACCTGCACTTGCTCCACCTCTGTTTCCTGGCAGGCAAATTATAATTCCATGAATTTGATTGTTGTGAGCACAATTAACTTTCATCACACAATATAAATAAAAATAAAATGTAAAATAACAGAATGTGCTAGAAAAATTCCTGTGTTACAAGCTGTCTGCTTAATGAGTATGAAACCAACATGGTTAAAGTAAACCAAATTTGCAGTAATTAAATAGGATAATTACAACTAGGACTATTATTCTTCACATTTATATACCATTGTATCAGTCTTTTTTATTTTTTATTTTAAATTGTCTTTTGGTTTTAAATCATATTACATTTAACAGCAAAGAAAACAATCTTTGCTCTGCTTCTCCTTTCACATTTTCTAGCAAACAATTTTTTTCTGTCTTTTTTCCCTTTATTTTTTTCTGGCTTAAAGGCAAGTTCTTGTGTTTAATTGTGGTGGTCTAGATGATATTGATTTAAAAAAAAAAAAAAAAAAAAAAGAGACTCAGATACCTCTACCTAAGAAAAATCTGGCAACTTCAGAGGTGTGAACTACATGCAGGTGATTTCAGTAATCTGAATGGGCTTACAAGAAAATGAACTTAAGCAGCTCCATAAGCCAGCACTGAATACAAGTAAATATTAATGTAACTTTTGAACTTAAGTCACCATCTCTGAATATGGCCTTATGTGCTCAAGCATAAAAACCCTCTAGGCACGACCTTGCTGCCCACTCTAAGGTGACTTAAGGTGCTATAACAAAAAAATCATAGAATCAGTCTTGGAGTCTTGTAAGCAGTAAAATTTCTTTAGGAATTGGAGGAGCAAATGGACACCACCTCTAGTTCAAGTATGCGAAACTCAAGCAGCTCATTCTGGTCTTTAGAGTCCTGGAGCTCTTGCTGCAGTCGGGCATTTTCATTATCCATCTTTTCCATCTGGCAAAGAGCAACATTAAATGGTAGAGAACAGTGAACTAAAATATTTAAAACATCCTTGTAAGCTTCACTCTGATATGAGTTAACTTGAGCCAAAACATTATGACCTCCTGCCTAATATGCTTTTGGTCCTTCACATGATAAGAAAACAGCTCAGACTCACCCAGGAATGGACTCTACAAGACCTCCGAAAGTGCCCTGAGGTATCTTGCACCAAGATGTTAGCAGCCAATCCTTTAAGATGAACAATGGGCCTCATTCATGTGTGTAAATGTTTGTGTAAGCCAAACCAAACTGAAAATTTTATGCCGGATATAAAGTTTCGTAAACTCGTTAGTTTCACAAACTGATTTTCTTCATGTTCACGTGTTCACGTGTTCACGTGTGCATGTGGGGGGCATGCTGGCTTAGTGGTCAGCACTGTTGCCTCGCACATCCAAGGCTGGGGGTTTGATTCTCGCCTCCGCCCTGTGTGTGTGGAGTTTCCATACTCTCCCTGTGCTTCAGAAACTGCTCCTGGGTTTTTTACACACAACAGTCTCTTAAGTTTACACAGAATGGTGTGAAAAACAAAAAACATCCTGTGAGCAGAGGATCTGCAAGCTGAAACACCTTGCTGATCAGAGGGATCAGAGGAGGATGACCAGACTGGTCTGAGCTGACAAGAAGTCTATAGTAACTCAAATAAGCATTCTTTACAACTCTAGTGAACACAGAACCATCTCAGAACACATTACACATCAAACCTTGAGGTGGATGAGCTACAACAGCAGAAGACCACATCAGGTTCCACTGCTGTCCGCCAAGAACAAGAATCTGAGGCTATCATGGGTACAGACTCACCGAAACTGGACCGTTGAAGACTGGAAAAAGACCAGGTGATTTTTCATCTAATCTTTAACTGTCCAGTTTGGGTTAGCCAGTGCCCAGCTTCTGCTGTTGTAGCCTATCCACTGCAAGGTTCGATGTTTTGTGCATGCTGAGATGCTTTTCTGCTCACCACGGTTGTAGAGTGATTATATGAGTTACTATGTCCTTCCTGGCAGCTCGAACCAATCTGGCCATTTTCACCTGACTTCTCAAGGCGTTTCAACCCACAGAACTGTCACTCACTCAGAGTTTTTGTTTTTCCCACCATTCTGTGTAAACTCTAGAGACTGTTGTGTGTGAAAATCCCAGGAGAGCCACAGTTTCTGAAACACTCAAACCAGCCTATCTGGTACCTATACCCATGCCACGATCAAAGTCATAGAGATCACACATTTTCTTCATTCTGTTGTTTGATGTGAACGCTACCCAAAGCTCTTATATATGTGTGTGTGTATATATATATATATATATATATATATATATATATATATATATATACACATATATATATATATACAAACACAGCACTGTGCAAAAGTCTTAGGCACATGCAAAGAAATGCTGTAGAGCAAAGATGCCTTCAGAAATAATAAAATTAAATCTTTCTACATTAAAAAATACTATAAAGAGCAGTAAACAGTAATAAATGAAACAAAGTCAATATTTGGTGTGGCAAAAACCTTTTTTTTTTTTTTAAAGTAGTCTCAGGTACAATTTATGCAGTTTTAAAAGGAAATTAGCTGGTAAGTTTTGGTTGGTAAGCAGCCTCCATCATGTTTTTGTCTGAAAAGTGGTCTCTTAGATAATACGAGGTTTTCTTTACTGACATAGAAACATTTTTCTGTAACATTTAATTTTAAGCTGGAAAACTAATATTTGGAAATCTGAAATGTTTTTGTACTGACTTGATAATGTAGAAGTCATAAAATAAAAATCTATAACAAAATTTGTACTAAAAAAAAGGGTGCCTAAGACTTTCGCACAGTACTACATATATATATATATATATATAC
>CM040468.1:14673483-14698152 GCA_022758105.1 Pangasianodon gigas | reverse complement strand
CTTTTATTAATTTTTTTTTTTTTTTTTTTTTTGCTTCTCTTTCATAGTTTTCTATAGCTTTATTTTGTTTTCCTGAATGTGGTGTGGACAACCCAGAAGTATGTTTCAGCATTGAATATTGAGTAAAACTCTTTAAAACACATTTAATGTCAAACAAAGTTCAGTGCCAAACAATGAAAATTAAGAAATGGATCCAGAGACTTTAATTGGATCCACTGACTCATTCATTTCACGTTGGCCATATAGGCTTTGCTGTTATACAAATTATGTTTCCCTGTGTGCTTAACTAAAACCTAAACCTAATCTTAAAAAAATGGAAATCAGCTCAAGCAAAGGTTAAATGTCTGTGTTGATTTCGTTAAGTAAATATCTGACTCTAATTTTTATACTTTTAGTGTAACAGAATTATCTGCATACACTGCATTACCAGCATACAGGTTGATGATTTATTTGGGACCTCTGGGTGATCTTAAAATGCTAATGCTGATCTTATTGGTCATCCTGCACAACTACTTAAAATAAGAGTTTACTTGAATTCCTGGGCTGACTTTCTGGGTTTCTTCCTAGGCTGCTATGGATATTGCAAGCAGAATGTATATGGTATGAAGGCTAGAACACATTATATGTTATGAAACCTTATGTTATCATGTGTTATAATTTGATTAAAAAGATGATATTTAATTAAAGATCACTATTATAGTATTATTTATTGATCATTTGATTATATTGCCTTATAATATTTATCACTGATGGTATCAGAGCCTCAAAGTGTGTCTCGAGAAGGTAGAGTACTTTCAGGTAAATGCTTGGATTATTTTCAGGTGAATGGTATTATATCATTGGTAACTTGTAGCCTCATTTAGAGTTTGCTTTGTGAATGGGTCCAGTTTTGGTGGGTTGTTTCAAGTAATCTATACTCTCACCATGTACAAGCATATTCAATCTTAAATCCCCATTCACAGCCCATTTAAAGAAACACTGTCACTGTCTAGGGAAAAAACACAATATTCTTCCCTGTTTTTTAATTTTACAATAAGTATGAAGATAAGGGTCTTTAGTCTTTATTTGCAAGATAACCTGATTTTAGCCACTTAATATGAGAAATGTTTCATATCTATTTTAACTCTCAGGAAATTTGGTATATTCTTCATAGTATGATATGGCAGGAGTGTTGCACCCTGCATTATGCAACAAAAACTGGCTGGAAAGGTTTATGAATGCTTCCCTTTGATTTTAGTCAGATCAGAATACAACCTAAGTGGAGCAAATTTGAGAACGTGACAGCCAGATGTGCTTCACTTTTACTGGACAGAGAAGAAAGAAACTCATATACTATACTATACTATACTATACTATACTATAATATAATATAATATAATATAATATAATATATGTTTATATTTGAAATGGAATCTAGTTTCAATTCAGTCAGCACAATTCCAACCTAATTAGCTAAACTATGAATAACATTTAGTTTTCACATTTGTGCTGGCTAATAGTTTGAGAAAGTTTGAAGTAATCCTGGAGCTTTCCAGAGGTTACCACTGTAGACAGACATTTGAATGTCACTGATGATGGTGAAAACAAAAATAAACAATTGTTAATCAATGAACAATTAATAATATACTAACTTTGTTTACAATGTTGTCTAGACCACCACCTTTAAAACGCACTTGCTTTTAAGCCCAAAAAAATCAGGAACAGGAAATGTGGACTGAAAAAGGAAATAGTGTTTAGGAAATAGTGGAAATAGTGTGATTTTTTTTTTTTTTTTTCGTTTGCAAATGTGACAAAATGTAACATGAAAGCAAGAGCCAAATTAAAAAAGAAAAAGAAAAAAGACTACTACAATGAGCAGATGGCAAATATTTATATAAACGTCTAATAGGATTCTAGTAAATTGCCAATATATTGCTGCAAGAATAGTTCTAGTAGTGATCATCACATTAATTAGAGCTTCCACCCTTATTATTTGGAAGTGTAAAAATAGTATAATGTAGTAGTATAGTAAGTATAAAATAGCACTTGCTCCAGCACATCCTAATATTTAGCATATCGTCTTTTGCCGACAATTCATTGTGCACACAACTTAATAATAAATAATGAAATTGTAGGCTGATTTATCATGCTTTTAACTTAGCCATTTTGAATTGTTGAATTAATAAAATAATTCCAAAGTTTTGGTTAATTCGATGCAAAGAAAACATGTCCTTGGTTTGAAGGATAAGCTGACCAAGGATAAGCTCCCGCGTGGGAGGACTGCGTCCTAGCACATCCCTGCATGCCACATCAATCTCCCTCTTTGTGATGCAAAGATGCAAATACACATTAACACAGAAGTGTCCAATGAACACACCAAGTCAGATGGGTGTGTTCATAGGTTTTTTCTCAGACTTCCGGTTGGCAGTTTCCGGTTATTTTAGCTGGCTAGCTTCTATTCATTACAGCATCTTTCGACATTGCCATATAACGTCTCCTTAATGTTAATAATTATGGATTCGCAGAAAATTGGTATTGTATGTGCAGTTAGGGGTTGCCATAACAACTGGCAGGAACAAAAGGTTTTCTTAGTGCGGTTGTGTTTTGACAGTAAACTGTGCACCAGAGCTGAATGTGGATGTGAGAGGCCATAGGATCTCCATCTGCCTCGTAAACATGAAGAAGCTCTTCCGCTTTGGTTAAAAGCTTTGAATCTAAAGAAACCACCAATTCGATTTTTACATTTGTTCTTTTTACTTTGTGGAATTCTTTCCACAAAGTAAAAAGAACAAATGTAAAATCGAATTGGTGGTTTCTTTAGATTCAAAGCTTTTGATTCAGAGCTTCTTCATGTTTACGAGGCAGATGGAGATCCTATGGCCTCTCACATCCACATTCAGCTCTGGTGCCCTGTGGAGGAACATCTGTATCAAGAGAAGTGTTTGGGCTCCAGTGCACCAGTGAAAACTATGAGGAAATGTCCTTAGCTATCAAATTTTAAAATACTATGAGTTATTGCAATTGATGAACAGTTTTATTAAGGAAACTTGAGTGACTGCAGACATGAGTTAGCTGGTCATGCCTTCCCTCACAGAAGACTCCTTAACAGAAAAAACATTTATAATAATAATAATAATAATAATAATAATAATAATAACAGCATCATCATAACAAATAGCAGCAATAGCACACAGTACTTCGGTTACTGTACTACATTTAAAAGCAAGTGCGGAACTGGAAGTTGTCATACGTGAGATCTGGTTTTGTTTGTTTAAGTTAAACGTAATTTGATATGTGTAGTTCATGAAGAGTGTCATTTTTATTTTTCATGTTTAAAATTATTTTGCATAATAACTTTGTCAACCAAGTAATGGCTTTGTTGCTCAACAACTGTTTTCACAGAATTTGGGTATATTTCTAGACAAATAATTGAATACTTGACATATAAGGGGAATCAAGATTTTATTTACAATGCTAAAAAGGTCAACAGAGAGTCCCTGAAAACTTTGACAACAGTTAATTAAAATGATTTCTTTTGTTGGTTTATAGCATGAAATGCATGAGTTTTACACACACACACACACACACACACAAACACAAACACAACATTTATCAGTAAATTTGAAAAGACCATGATTTGCAAACAAGAGACAAGACAAACTTTGTCCATGGTACTGTGTAACTTTGCAGAAAGCATTTTTTTTCCACAACCTTTGCCTAGCAGTTGGCACTTACATACTCATTTTAAAACCCATTTTTTGTTTATTTGTTGGTTTGTTAGATTTAAAAATCAGCTCTTTTTTGCTAATTTTAAAAATCAGTTTTGGGGAAAGTAAAAGTAATCAATCAAATACTGTAAGGAAAACCAGCTAATGCTTTGCATGTTTACGCTACACTCATTAGCGGCTGAGCACCCTTAAAGGTCTGATCCTAGATCCGCCCCTGCTCCTATATATCCATAAATGCATATAAAATAATCATGTGAATATTATCCTCTGATAGCTTAGCTATACCATGAATTTAGACAAGCTGACTAATAATGCAGATGCAGCACAGTTTGGCATTTACTAACTAGCAGTCAAACTCTCAGGGTAATTAACTCTCTCATTAATTTACATTGCTGCAGCTCTTCCCTTCCTCCTTTCTGCTTGCTCTCTCTTGCACTCTGCTCTCTCTCTGCTCTCTCTTTAATGGGACAGTAGTGGTATATGCTAGTCAGTATACCTGGGTGCATCACCAAAGTATCACCTATGTGTAGAAAAATAGAATAGAGTAGAATTATCCTGGGGAAAAAATTGCCCACTGAGAATTCAGACAACACTAAAAAATGTAGACTCAAGCACTCTGTGACTGGGAGAGAAGAAAATGTTTAGTATACTGAAGTGATATATGTATAACTTTATTAAAATTATCTGAGTGCAACATTATTATTAGTGCTCTAGCAGGCTTAAGCAGTCTGCCTGAAAAATGCCTGAGAGACCAACAACTCTTCACAAACATCTATAACCTTTATTCACTACCTGTAATCCTGTAAAATCCTGTAAACTGTGGGTTTGCCTGAACAGGTAAGGCTTTATCTAGACATACACTGAGACAGTCTGTCAGATTTCCAAATATTGGTAAGAAGGATATACCCAAGATTAGGAGAAATATAGAGAAATTGCTTGCCAAACAACTTCATAAGTCAATCACCAAACCTTAACCCAATTGAGCATGCATTTCACCTCCTGAAGAAGAGATGGAAGGGAGAAACCCCCAGAATAAACAACAACTGAAATAAGCTGCAGCACGAGCCTGGAAGAGCCAAATGCATAAGTTTGGTGATGTCAGTGGGTCACTGGCTTGCTGCAGTTATTGCGAGCAAGGGATATGCAACCAAATATTAAGTGTTATTTACTTTGACTATCTGTTCTAATACTGTTGCTCACCTAAAAATTGAGTGTTCTGCCACCAAAGGTGTCATGTTGTAAGTTGTTTAACACATCTCGATGTAAATATCAAGAAATTAAAGCCGAAATTCTGATCTATCGTGTCATATTTGTCTTTTGATCTCAAATCCAAACATCTTCATGGTGTGGCAGTGTGGCAGTGGGCCTCTAGCCCTAGAATACAAAATGCTGCATGCTCCTAGTGCGACTGCAGCCGAGGTGCTGAAGGAACAGCGCCACTTCACTTAATGTTATGCCCTGGCCACATTGACAATTGGCCAAGGTGAGAGGAGGGAACCTTTCGCCAGTCAACAACAGGACGACTTTCTGCGACTCCCCAACCCAAGTAAGAGCGGAGATGGCAGGACTCCTTATGTCCTTTTCACCATCTGAGACACTTCAGGCATCCACAGGCTTTACCCTGTTCGAGCTCCTCTTCGGTTGGAGGCCTTGAGGACTGCTAGATGTGGCCAAAGAAGCCTGGGAAGAACAGCCCTCCCCGTACCATACTCTCACCTACGTCCAGGAACGTTTGCATCCTACCTGGAAGGTCAGTCATATCAGGTGACATGGAATGGATCCACATCCACTCCCCGCAGACTCTCCACTGGTGTCCCACAAGGCTCAGTACTTGGTCCTCTTCTGATCTCCCTCTATACTCAATCTCTTGGTGCAGTCATATACTCACATGGTTTTTCATACCACTGCTATGCGGATGACACTCAACTCATCCTCTCCTTCCCTCCCTCAGACACTCATGTTTCTGCTCAGATCTCAGCATGTCTGGCAGACATCTCATCATGGATGACAGCTCATCAGCTGAAACTTAATAGCAGCAAAACTGACCTGCTGTTTATCCCACGTGGTTCATCCCCATGTCAGGATCTTGCGATCTCCCTGGACAACTCTCTGATCTTGTCTTCGGTTACTGCACGCAACCTTGGGGTAAACATGGACAATCAACTGTCCTTTTCCTCTCACATTGCTAATCTGACACGCTCATGCCAATTTCTCCTTTATAACATTAGAAGGATTCGTCCATTTCTTCCCATACAGGCCACTCAGGTGCTTGTTCAGTCCCTTGTCATTTCAAGACTGGACTACTGTAACTCGCTCCTGGCAGGTCTGCCTCTGAGCGCCATTCGACCTCTGCAACTGATCCAGAATGCAGCTGCATGACTGGTTTCCAACCTTCCTAAGTTCTCCCACACCACCCTATTGCTACGTTCCCTCCACTGGCTTCCTGTAGCTGCCCGCATCAGATTTAAAACATTGATGCTTGCCAACAAAGCCAAAAATGGACCAGCACCCACTTATCTTAAAGCACTTATCACATCCCGCACTGCACCATGCTCCCTCCAATCCTCTAGCACTGCTCGACTTGTCCCACCATCTCCCAGGGTACTAGGAAGGCATGCATTGAGACTCTTCTCTGTTCTGGCACCTAGGTGGTGGAATGAACTTCCCCAAGATGTCCAAACAGCTGAGTCACTGTCAGTCTTCAAATGACATGTAAAGACTTATCTCTTCCTAAAGTACTTAAATTAGCATGAAAAAAAACCTTTGTATTGTCTGAGCACTTGTTCCTATATTACCTCCCCAACAGAGTTTTTGGACTGATGATATTCTTAGTTTGTGACCTAGTGAACCAGTATCAGAATGTATTTATTGATACAGACTTCAAAGCCCTTTTGTAAGTCGCTCTGGATAAGAGTGTCTGCCAAATGCCATAAATGTAAATGTAAATGAAATGCAGGAACAGATCAACTGCATGACTCCCATTGTCCAAAAACACATGGAGGAAGCACAGGCCAAGCAGGTCAGGGTTTACAACTGCCCAGCTCAACCACGAGGGTTCTAGCCTGGTGATCGAGTGCTCCTCCTGCTTCCATCGACCACCTGCAAGTTCCTGGCCCGCTGGCGGGGCCCATACACCAATCAGCCATAACATTATGACCACTGACAGGTGAAGTGAATAATATTGATTATCTCGTTACAATAAGCACAATAATAGCACAGCATATATTGCACAGCATATATTGCACAAACAACTACACTTCTGCACCTTATTCAAAATACAGTTGTACTGTTTCTGCCACCAATCTTTGTATCCCTTATATCATATTTTTATATTTTTCCTTTCCTACCTGTATAGAAGTAAATTCCTGTTTATGTAAATTCTATTCTTATGTCACAGTCGAAATAAGCATTTCACTACACATCGTACTGTGTATGGTTGTGTATGTGACCAATATAATTTGAATTTGAAACACTCACACGCTGAGTCTTCTGATTAGATGAAGCCGATAAACTGTACATTTTTCTGGTTCTGCGGTTGCAGAGGTCTTTAGGGGAAAAAAGAAAAAGAACTTCTCTCTAGTTGGAAAAAAAGGTGGGGTGGGAAGAGAAATTCCTTTCTGAGTCAAGATCAGTTGGTAGACAGAGTAGCTGGCCATCTCACACTCACTTTTTCTCTCTTTAGTTAAAATTCCTCTCCGAGTCAAGGTCGGTTGTTGAACCATGTAGCTGGCTATCTCACACTCTCCTTTTCTCCCTGTCACTACTGTTTTACTTCCTGTGGTTTATTTTTCGCTCTGAGCTGACCAGTTTAGTTTTGAAATTGAGATAATTGAAAAAAATAATGTTGCTCTAGTTGACTTGTCATGCATTACTGTTTGCCTATTAATGTTTGCGTATTCTTAAATATGAAGCATCACTGACATCAAAATGCAGGTAAAGACCTTTAAATTGTATAAATTGTATACATATGTCACTTCTACCAGTAAAATATGATTTGTTTTTCATTTTTTCTCTCATCACAGAGAATCAGAGACTTGGAGGATAAGACAGATATTCAGAGAAGGCAAATTAAGGATCTGGAGGAAAAGGTAATATGATATACAAAGAATACATGTGTCCAGTACCACTGGTTAAAGGAATACTTCACCTAGCAATTCTAACATTGCCAGTAATTAATGAAAACTAAGTGATGCTTAAAGAAATGATCATAGAAGCTGTCTAGAGTTTGACTTCACACCTACTCTGAGAATTCAATTTACCGCAAGACGAAACCTGAAATCCAGAGATTTTTTAAAGAATAGGTTGCAATATTAAGAGAAACGTGAATAATGTTTGCCAGTCAGTGGTTTAAATTGTGTGATTGTCATGTTCTGAATAAGTAAGACTGAAATTTGAAAAGTTAATATAGATGTTGTAGTTAAACTAAAACCCATGAGCTGTTTGTTTATGAGCTTGCAGTTACACTTTTAAACAGATCTTCTCAAGTTGACTAACAG
Organism: Pangasianodon gigas; assembly: GCA_022758105.1. NCBI lineage: Eukaryota > Metazoa > Chordata > Actinopteri > Siluriformes > Pangasiidae > Pangasianodon > Pangasianodon gigas. Next base: position 14,689,949 of record CM040468.1, on the reverse strand, counting down.
TCTTTCTGTCTGTCTTGTTTCTCTCCCTGTTCCATTCTGTTCTGTTGGTCCTCTGCAGTTTTTATTTCTGTTTCTTTTCTTTTCTCTTGCCTTTATTCTTTGGCCATAGTGTCTATGACATCTGCTGCAGAGGTGAGTTGAAGCACACAGCTTTTCCTCTGAGGTCAATTATTACCCAGAGTTCCCTAGTTCTTTTCAGCATTTTAGTCAAATTAAGTTAAAATTAGAGAATATGCTGTAGCTGTGTATGTACTGTGAAAAAAAAAAAAAATACAGTATATACTAGAATTTCATTTACTTTAATAAGAGTGTTTGTACACCACATACCACACATCATCAAATGTTCATCTGTTTAATGGTTTTGTCTCAGCTGTCAGTTTAACATAGAGATGTATTGTTGGTAAACAGTACTGCATGTTCTATTGCAGTAAATTAACTATTTTTCCTACAAATATGTCAGTAGTCTCAATTTCTGCTTTTTTTTTTGGTTTTTGTTTTTTTGCAGGCACTGCGGCAACCTAGAAATCTGCAGCTGCAGTTTTCCACTTGTGAAGACTAGAACTGTACTACTGGCCATTTTTCTTTATTGTTGTTGTGGGTGGGTGGGTGTTGGAAATGTAGTTTGCTTGTTTATACTAGCTGCAGTGGACTTGCCCTCCAAAGTAAGGAAGCTTTGGATTACATGGCAAAATAACAAAACCTGAAATAACACAAACACTGTGTCAACAAATTGCAGGTAAACCAAACCAAGAAGAGGAGGGTTATACTGTTTATCTCTGCCATGCAGGGGATTTGCCATTCCACCTGCCTATTGCATCTTTCACACTAGAAATGCCATCCTTCATCAGACTCTCAGTTAGAACCTGTCAACTCTTTCATGTACTTTTTTCTTCTCACCCACACAAACATAGGTAAGAAAGCCTAAAGTGCAATGGACACTGTTATTTACACTCATGCACACCCAGGAGTTATGACACCTGACTGAGGTCTTTGTTGTCTGGACTCCTAAGAACAGATTTGTCTCACGCTGCCTGAAAAGGGAATGGCAAAAAGAAAGAGATCAAAAACTGCATTCACTGCAAGCATATTACATAGTCCAAACAGTCCAGTTCCTTAGAAACTAGTTCACTTCAAAATATTGGTGAAACTGAGTGAAATTACAACTAAGAATACTGTATGTTTATTGTGCCCACAAGCCCATATATATCACTATTTCCCTGTCAATAATCAAAGGTGTATTATTAAAAAAATTATCATTATTTATCACTTGGTATAATTTGTTGATATGTACATTTGTTAGAATAATTTCTTCTAGCTCTCCTCCCTCCCACTATGAATACACCCCTTTCTCTACAGCTTGAGCCGTAGCATCTCTCAGCAATTTATAAATTATTGATTGATTGTTGTAATGACAGCTGCAAATGAAATGCAAAGACATTTCACTTCACTTAATTTTTCCTAGATCTGCTACCTCAGCAGAGGTTTTTCTTCCTCCCCACCTGTAATGGGAACCCATCCTTTTTTTACTCTTTTAGAGGGGAATAACATTAGCCTACAGGCAGAAGCTTCTTTTTCTGATTTATATGGAATGACCTGTTTCAGCTACCATTGAAGTTCATTCTGATGTGCTTGTAAATATGTTTCTGACCATTGGACACCTGTACTGGGATTAATTAAAATCTAAATACCTCTTCAGCAGTGATGCAGCATCTCTTTTCCTTTTTCGGTTCCCTTTTTAAATTAGAATAACAGAACTTTGTCTCTAAAACACTAATAAGTCTGCCTAAAGACTCAAGATAGAGGCCATTTATAATGCAAAACTATCAGCAATTCTTTTGCTCTTGACATTAAGATATGCATCATGTTATAATATACTTCTTAACCCCTTTATGTGCCATGGAATAAGGTTGCATTCTGTTAAATGCGTCTTCATATTGCAATAATTGTGGCCTCTCAGTCATTTTGCCAAAATCTTTTGATATGTTAACATTTTCATTAAACATAGTTTAACATGCCCATGATGTCTTTTGGAACACCCTTCATCTTGGTAATTTAGGAGAATTGCCTTGAACATTGAACATGTCTGCTAATTTCCCAGAGTAAATGAATTTGAACGTGTCTGCTAATTTACCAATTTAAATGAATCAATTAATAATATGCTGCAGACTGTCTTACAGGAAATAATACTGAGCATTAATGAGCAAAATGAGTTTAGTGAATTTTATCCCATGTAAGGTTGTGTCTTCAACATAAATAAATTTAATCCCCAGCTCTTTTACAGAGAAATTGTGTAAATGTAGGAAAGTCGTTGAATTTATTGGGTGAGGCTCTTTTACCCTGTGCAGATTTTTTTCATTTCCAGGAAAAAAGCAACTGGCCAATCACTTTAAATTATAAATAAAAATTATGCAAAAATCTCACTTGTATAATGTATACAAGTTAAATTATATTTACATTATTATTTAGCAGATACCTTTATTGAAAATGACACCAATGAAACAAGTGAGGCAGATGTTGGAAGAATGGAGAGTCAAATTCTAGGCAAATTCTACTCTAAAGTGTTAAAAGTGCTAGTAAATCATTAACCAGTTGTCAGAATTCAGTGATGCAATCTTAGGTGTCAAAGAATGCTAACTTCCAAAAGAGTGCCATGCAACACAATGCGACTTTCAAACTCTTCTAAACAAATGCTTACATTTAGGAGGAAAATTCCAGCTTGTCCAAATTTGTCCCGACTCAACACATTCACATAAAACCTCTGGTCCAACTGGTCACAGTCTCCTCTGACTGCAAATGATTAAAGGAATGAATCAGATGCATCAGGAAGAATGATGTACCATATCATGTGTGTAACATAGGTCGTACATTAAGAAAAAGACACGTTAAACTTCTGAGCCTGTTAAACTTTTTCCTTGACTTTTGGCTTTCTGGGGGTGCAACTGTATTGTGTCCTTTCATCTTTAAATATAATATTTAACACTTTCTACACAGGATGGGCATATACGCAACAGTCATGCTAGATACAAATTTCAACATGTTTAATCAAAGCAAAAAGCCAAATATATAGAGAGATTTTGTAAAGATTTATAATTTTCTAATTATTTCATGATTTTCTGCAAAACTTTGGGTTCAAAATTAGTTATATTGCTGAAAGCTCGATCAACGCTTAAGTCTGAACCTCTTGGCAGATAGAAATCAAGTTTTGTCCTCAAATATCCAGGCACTTTGTGGAATTCATGATGCTCTCAATCTTTGTACAGGCAGACAGGTAGACACAAAATAGGTCCAAAGCATTAATAATCTACCACCATATTTTACAGTGGATATCAGGTGATTTCTGCAGTCACCTTTTTGCCAAACATTCTGTTTGGGTACATTAATTTATGGGGACTCCTTTAGTGTGGGACAGCTTGTTATGAAGGTGGCGTCCAATAGTTTTGTTTTTTTTTTCAGACAAGAACAACGTAAATACAAAATGTTATTGCATGACAAATAAAAAGATTTTACATAAAAAAAATCATAACCTGTAAATATTTACAAGTTTCGTATACTCACAGTATGACTGACACCAACATTAAAACTACAGGCAAGGTAGCTTTTATGCTAAAGATTGTAACACCCCCACTTCCCCAAATGCTTATCATATTTGTCTTTTCTTTTTGCAGTTATTTCTTCCAATTTACAAAAGTAAAAGAGAGAAAACCATTGAAATTTAATGTACACAAATATTGACTTATTGAATTTTTTTTCCTCAGAAGAATCATTGTGTTGGACAGACCTTGGCATTGATCCTTCAAATCCCCCAACAAAACATTTAAAAAAAATCTAATTGTAAAAATTTCCAGTGTGAGTAATATACCAGTTTTGTAGTTTCCCCCAAAATTTAGCTGAAAATCTGGAATTCCAAAATAAATGAATAACAGACTCCTCTTCCTCCTTATACAGGCTGCCAAAAGGTGAATCTGTAACCCCCAAGTGTGCAGAGTTTTGTTGGAAGCAAGAAATTTAAATTAATTTATACTGAAAGGCTCTGCAAAATGTAAAACTTAGGCTCAAATGTAAAACTTATAGTCTTTGTAAATATCAGGCTATATACCTTTTGCCATGGAACTGTATATTAAAATGATCTTTCCAGTAAGTTTCTGTAACAGGAGAAGAATCACACAACTTCATTAATTAAAAAAGATATAATTAGGGGTCCAAGCACTGTTAGTGTTTTTAGGGGTCCAAGCACCAAAGTTTCTGGAACCCTATTGTTTTTGTTAGGATTTTTAGGGGGCCAAGCACCTAGTGCCTGGATCCCTATTGCTTTCTTTGGAATTTTTCTTCTTCTTCTTCTTCTTCTTCTTCTTCTACTTCTACTTTCTAAAGTTGTAAAATTTGCTGCCATCTTGGATTTATTCAAAAACTGTTTCTTCGCTACTCCTCCTACAAATTTTGTCCAATCATCACCACATTTGGCAAACATCATCATCAGAGTGAGCCTCACAAAAGTTATCAAAAGAATTTTTAATAGTCCAAAGGGTTTGCCCATAATATGATGGCGAAGCTGCCAAACAGGAGGTGAGGCTGTATCTCAGCAACGACTTTGCTCACTGACACAAAACTTGGTAGGCATCTTCAGGACCATGACCTGAAGGACCATTTTGCTACTCCTCCTGCAAATTATGTCCAATCTTCACCACATTTAGCTCACATCATCTTGAGACCTGTCTGAACAAAAGTTATCAAAGGAATTGTGATATTCAAACCCATTCTCTTGTAACACCTGGCAAATACAAAAAACAGGATGTGAGGGTGTATCTCAGCAATGCATCTACGTATGATCACGAAACTTGATAAGTATCTTCAGGACCATGCCCTGAATGTACCCAAGAAGTTTTGTGACTGCGCGACTTTGTGGTCAAGAACTGTAACAACTCTAATTTTTTTTTCTTTTTTTCCTTATATTCATTTTTTTCCTTATATGATAAATTCACAGTTAATTTTTCCTATAAATCCCTGGAGTATGCAAAAGTGAATGCACACCAAAATATGAAATTCAAGTATACTTCCTGTCGAACATCTTGGATTTTGTTAAAAACTGTTTCTTCGCTACTCCTCCTACAAATTTTCTCCAATCATCATCAAATTTGGTAGACATCATTTTCAGAGTAAGCCTCACAAAAATTATCAAAAGAATTTTGAATATTCCAAACAGTTTGTCCGTAATGGACCAACGAGAAGAAAATTTCTAAAAACACTAATAACTTTTCATTTCCTTAGCCTATTGTCATGACACCAGTCTGGTTAGATTCCATGGTTCATGCTGAAAATAATGATACCAAATATGCTCCACCTAGAACTTTTGTTAGAACTTTACCAAATTTTCAGACAATGAAGACCAAAAGGTTTTCAAAGATTTTTGATAGACCAAACCCTTTGCGTATAATGCTTGAGCGAATATGACGGCAGGCACGCCAAAATGAATGTGAGGTTATATATCTGCAATGCTTTGGCGTTGTTACATTCCCTAAGGCCTAGGGATATGAGAGAACGTACAATAAATATATATATATAAAAAAAGGAAAAAAAAATCTCACCTCAAAATCACAACTCAAGACAACAGGTTATTCATTTAGGCGTTTTGGTAATGCCAATTTAATCTAGTCTGTGTTCAAATTAATTTGTTTTAATAAAAGAAAACAACAAAAATAGCTAATTAAATAACAATACAATTACCTCAGGAACGGGACCCAAAAAAAAACAACAAACAAAAAAAAGATTCGCTAACTTTTTACCAAAACTAACTTACCTCACAAAGAAAAGATGCATTAAGCAAAAATAACGACAGGTCGCTGCCCTTCCTCCCTGTCTGCCACAAAACATGAGAAAAAAATTCGTACACAAAAAAAAGGAATCCCGTTCCCTACAAATACCGGGACATTTTCTTTATCGGCTTAACAGACGCCCCGCGATGTTACCACAGCACCGTTACAAAAGAGTAACTTTTACACTAACGTTTAAACCAAACCAGTCTCTGTGTTTAAACTCAACAGTCTTTATACCACACAAATTATCACTTCTCTCTCTCTTCTTTTCTCTGCCAGCGTGGTGTCGATCTTATATGCCATCACCGGCCGAGCCAGATAGTCAAAAGCAGGTGCCGGTGATTATCACCTAATTAGGGGGAGAGAGCGGCAGAAAGAACACAGAGAGAGAGAGAGAGAGAGAGAGAGAAACACGCAGCAAACCCCTCCAACAACAACAACATAAAATGACATTCGATGTACAAATGTAATTAAAAAACATACGTCAGGGACGTAACACCCCCACCAATAAGTTTTTTTTATCAATATAGAGAGAAAAAAAAAACCAAGAAAAAACTCACATTTCAGTACCACAGGCTCGAGACAGCGCATCGGCCACTACATTGTCAGAGCCCTTCCGATGCCTAATGTCAAGGTTAAAGCCCTGTATAATAAGAGCCCAGCGCATTAGTCGCTGGTTCACATTTCGCATTTGAGACAAAAAGGTTAGCGGATTATGGTCTGTAAAGACGATTACAACTCCGCAACCACCACCAAGATAAACTTCGAAATGCTGCAGCGCCAAAACTAAAGCAAAAGCTTCCTTTTCTATAGTGCTATAGTTGAGCTGACACTTCGAAAATTTCTTAGAGAAGTAACATATGGGGTGGTCAATACCCTTGTCATCTTCCTGCAGTAACACTGCACCCGCCCCATTAAGCTAGCATCCACCTCCAGCTTAAAAGGTCGAAAGAAATCAGGAGCAGCCAAAACGGGCGCATGTGAAAGAAGATCCTTTGCTGCAGAAAAAGCATTTGCACAACCATCTGACCACACAAAGCGTCTCTTATTGCTTAGGAGATCTGTTAGAGGAGCAACAATAGTGGAGAAATTTCTGCAAAATCCACGATAATAGCCACACATTCCCAAAAATCGCCTTAACTCTCTCTTATTCCCAGGTGCCGGAAACTCTAGAATTGCAGAAACTTTTGCTTCAACTGGTTTCACTGACCCTCTACCTACTTTCTTTCCTAGGTACGTTACCTCGGCTTTTGCGAACTCGCATTTAGCTAAATTCAAGGTAAGGGAGGCGTCAGCCAGACATGTAAAGACTTCCCGGAGAGTTTTTATGTGGTCCTCCCAACAGTTCGTATACAATACGATGTCATCTAAATAAGCTTCGCAGTTTGAAATGCCAGCCAGGACTTTATGCATAAGCCGTTGAAACGTGGCAGGTGCATTTCGCATTCCAAAGGCTAAGACGGTATACTGGAGAAAAGTATCGGGTGTAACAAAGGCAGAAATTTCCGAAGCACGGGGGGTCAACGGCACTTGCCAATAGCCCTTCAAAAGATCGAGCTTAGTCACAAAAGAAGCGGCTCCAACTCGATCTACACAATCATCAACACGAGGAAGGGGAAATGAATCAGCCTTGGTCAAACTATTTACACAACGGTAATCTGTGCAAAAACGATAGGTGGAATCTGGTTTAGGTACCAGCAAACATGGAGAACTCCATGGGCTTTCGCTCGGCTCAGCTAAACCATGTTGCAACAGGTATTCCACCTCAGCTTTCATTATTTCGCGTTTGTGCGCGTTCACGCGGTATGGATGTTGTTTTATCGGAGAAGCATCTCCTACATCCACATCGTGATGTAACACAGTGGTTCGACCAGGCACATCGGAAAATAAGGAAGGAAAAGACTGCCTTAACGCACACACATCGTTATACTCAGTGCTCGACAAATGACAAAGATAAGATTTTAAATCTCTTAAGATTTTAGAATTCTGCAGTCGAGAAGTAGAAACATGAGTAACCTCTTCCACCTCATCCTTTATGACATCATTGACAGAGACGATGCCAGAGGCGACCAGTGGCGGGGGCGAGCTTGTCTCTTTGCGTTTTAAGTAGGGCTTCAACATATTCACATGACAGACTCTCGTCTTCCTGTGACGATCAGGGGTTTTTACGACATAATCTGTCTCACTAATTTTTTTCTCCACAGTGTAAGGACCTGTGAATTTTGCGGAGAAAACTGTACCAGGTACAGGTAACAGTACTAAAACAGGGTCGCCGCCGACTTGGAACTCTCGTTTTACACTTCCTTTACCGTTGCTTCATTTTTGACTGTGTGCGAGTCAAATGCTCACGAGCAATATCGCACGCGGTGTGTAGTCGCTCTTTAAAAGAACTTACGTAGTCTAGCAAAGACACAGGTGACGGTTCTTTAGCCAACAGCTGTTCATACAACATCTTTAACGGACCCCTCAGTGTGTGTCCGAAAACTAGTTCTGCAGGGCTGAAACCTAAGGACTCTTGGACTGAGTCACGGATGGCAAACACGAGAAAAGGCAGTGCTTCTGCCCAATCTTTTCCGGTCTGTATACAGTAGGCTCGAATCATGGTTTTTAAGGTTTGATGAAACCTTTCAAGGGCGCCTTGGGATTCCGGATGGTAGGGACTAGAGGTTTGATGTTCTATCCCTAGTTCACTTAAAACTTGCGCAAAAGCCTTGGAAGTAAAGTTCGTGCCCCGATCGGTCTGCACGACTCGAAGTAGACCGAATGTAGTAAAGAATTTCACTAACTCTTTTACTACCGCCGACGTTTTTAAGGAACACAAAGGAACCGCCTCTGGGAACCTAGTGGTAGCACACATCAGAGTTAACACGTACTGATGTCCGGTTTTAGCTTTGGGAAGAGGACCCACGCAATCAACTATTACACGTTCAAATGGTTCGTTCACAACTGGTATAGGACACAGAGGAGCTGGCGGTATCTTTTGATTTGGCTTTCCAACCCTCTGACAAACATCACACATACGGCAAAACTGCATAATTGAGGATTTAAGACGTGGCCAAAAGAAGTATTTTGATACACGCTTAAACGTCTTGTTTATTCCCAAGTGTCCTGCGAGCGCATTTTCATGTGCCAATTTTAACACAGCTAAACGATAGTTTATCTGAAGGGCATCAAACAACCCCTGTAAATCAGTACTGGAGCGCCAGCGCCGCATTAATACGCCATCATCCCAGAAATAATTAACAGTGTCGTTACCGTTACTTTTTGTGGACGAGGCCTCTGCAACACAGTCAGCAAGAGACGGGTCGGCCTTCTGATCTGCGGCCATTTGTGTTCTGCTGATTTGAAGTGACGGGTCAAACTTCAGTAGCATTTCAGTATGTTCAGGTTCTACGAGCAGTTTTAACTCTGTAAGAGGGGTGGTATTCAAAAACGTTTCAGAAAGATCAAGCAATTCCTTATTTTTCTGTCTCTGCGCGCGGGTCACAACGCATGCAGGAAAAGCGGTCGGAAACTGCACAGCTAAACTGGGGGGTTCTTCAGCAACGGGATCACAAGAGACAAATGGACAGGTAAAGACTTTACCACCTGCAAGGTCATTTCCCAAAATAACGTCCACATCATTTACAGGCAATTGAGCACATACTGCCAGATTGGCAGTAAAAACAAACTCGTTAGTTTTTTGCACGGTCAGGAGTATTACCGTTAACTTTAGCAGAAACGTCTTTCACGGAGCGATAAAATTGTGGCGGTGCTGTGTCTTGGCCTGGAATTGCAGTTTGAGAAGGCACAAACAACTTTCTGTGGGTAAGAGCATACTCGTCGGTGAGAACAGCTGCATCTGAAAGCAAGGTAACCTTTTGTTTGTTTAAATGGGTTACAAGTTTTTCAGGGAGACACTTCTTAAAATCTTCCAATAGGATTAACTCTTGCAAAGACTCAAACGCATCAACTTTACTCGATAAACAACACTTATCGAATAGGTTTCGCTTTTCCCTCGTGAACTCCACATAGGTTTGTTTGGTGGTCTTCGCATGAGACCTAAATTTTTGCCGATAAGCCTCAGGGACTAATTCATACGCACGAAGTACGGCGGCTTTTACATGATCATAGTCCAAAGACTGGTCAAGAGGTAAAGCAGAACAAACCTCCTGAGCTGTCCCCTGACAAACTGCACTGAAGCAGCAGTGCCCACATATCTCTAGGCCAGTCAAGCTTTCCAGCTTTACGTTCGAAAGCTATGAAGTACGCATCAACCTCAGCTCCTCGAAATGGCAGGACCAACTCAATATATCTACTGACATCAAAGGGAGAATCAGTTGAATGCTGGCTCACGCTAGCCCTGGGCTGTGGTGACATAGCACTAGAAAAACGTGAACGTGGCATTGGGACCGGCTTCCTTAACAAAGCTTGTGCCTCTAAATCTAGTTTGCGGAGCTGAAGGTTGCGATTTTTTTCTGCCTCTATCACCCGTAATTTCATTAGCTGAGCATCATACTCCTGCTTTTTTATCAGCAAGTCTAGCTCTTTAAGTCTCACTGCTAAGGCAGGATCTATAATGTTCTATATAATGAGAAACACGCAGCAACCCCTCCAACAACAACAACATAAAATGACATTCGATGTACAAATGTAATTAAAAAACATACGTAACAGCGTATTGACACCAAACTTGGTGTGTCTTATAACAACCATGAGCTGAGGGGATGTGAGCAGTTTTGGAACAGCACTACCTACTGGTCACGAGATATGAAAAATTGCTATGTTCATTATAACTTCTGTATAATTTGTCCTAAAATCATGAAAGTGAGGCATACCGAATCAAATGATACCCAATTTTGCCATTTTGCGGGTCGGCCATTTTGAATTGTGTGTTAAGATGCTGTATTTTAAAATGATTGTATATTATCTGATGTTTCACACATACAAGCGTTATTCATATAATATATTAGACCTCCTAGAACTAGTCCTACATTTTTCACTCAGCCTCAACAAGTACAATTCTCTGGACTGTAGCACAATTTTCTGGACTCCCTACGTCAATAATTATTAAAAAAAAATGTTGAACTTTAGTCTTTGGATGGCTATAACAGGGTCATTTAAAAATATGGGCATCAAGAGGTATACCCAATAGCCTATAATTCCTAAATGAAACCTCAGAACTTCATTAAATTAGGTGAGCACATGCACCTTAGGATTCTAAAGAAGCATGCAAAATTCTATAGAGATTGAGCAACAGGTAGCACTATAAATTTATAAATGTTAATAAAAATGCTAGATTTCTATGGTAAATTACCTGAAATTGCAGAAAATTATTGTTTCATCTCCAACTGAAGTGCTTACACATTTGCTAAATAATACATAATATCTTTTTATGCATGCACTTAAAGTTCTTAAAGTGCTTAAATCCCGATAATTGCTGCTCGCAACTATATTTAGGGGCCAAGCACCGAAGGTGCATAGGTACCTATTGTAATCAAGAAGCACAGATGCACAGGCACCTACTGTTTTTGTCAACTTTCTTATTATTATTATTAAGGGCCAAGCACCGCAGGTGCGTAGGCACCTGTTGTTTTCTCTTATCATTATTCTGCTTCTTCTTCCACTCTTGAGCCTATGGCAGCCCATAGTACCGTAATAGGAAAGTTATGAAATTTGGCACAGAGATAGGGAAATGTTACCATAGCAAATTTGGATTTGCTATCTCAAGCCGAAATGGACATGAGGCTATATCTCCTTAACGCTTTAGCATATTCAGACCAAACTTAGTGTATGTCATAGCCATCATGACTTGAGGGTATCTGCACAGTTTCGGGAACAGTGCCACCTAGTGCTCAACAGATATGTAAAAAACATATTTTTCCTTTTCGGACCGTTCGTCTGATTTTCACCAAATTCAACTCAGATCATCTTCAGTCCCTGCCAGCAATAAGTTATGGATTTTGTGTTGATAGACCAAACCTAACTGATAGTCTGAAACCAGTGATATACATTTTTCCACAGTAGGCCATTTTGTCTGTCCTCCATTTGGTGTCAGGTTAAAAACCTACTTTTTCGAAGTCCTCCTAGACCATTTATCCAATCTTCACCAAATTTCACATAGATCATCATCAGAGCATGCTGGCAGAAATCTTTTTGATATCTCAAACTGTTTCCATATAACACATCTTCAATGTGCCACATAGTGTTTTATGCAACACTACTGCCTGTTGCACTTGATATGTAAAATCATGACCATGCTCTGATACTTGCTTAGCTCGTTACTTTGCCTCTGTAGTGCTTGTCCCCGTAATTGCTGCATGCATCTATATTTAGAGGCCAAGTACCACAGGGGCATAGGCACGTATTGTAATTGTCAACTTTATTATTATTATTCTGCTTCTTCTTCTTCTGCTCTTGAGTCTATGGCAGCCCACAGAACCGTACATCAGAAAGTTATTAAATTTGGCACAGAGACAGAGGACAGCCTGAAATATTACCATAGCACATTTGGATTCGCTATTTCGAGCCCTCTAGCGCCACCAACAGGTCAGATTTTCACTCATATTTATGCTAATAACTTTTGAACTGTAAGGGCTAGAAACAAAATTCTTTTTCCTCTGATTCCTTGTCATGTGCTGAGTCGATTGCACACCATGGTTTCAATTTCTGCCCGACAAGATTTTCCGCCATTTTGAATTTTCTGAAAAACCTACTTTTTCAAACTCCTCCTAGACCGTTCTTCCGATTTGCCTATTGTCATGATACTGGGTTTGATAGTTTCCTTGGGTCATGCCAAGAACAATGATAACAGTTATGCCATGGTCGGCCAAACTTGCTGTCTGCCATTTTGAAATGCTTTGAAAACCTACTTTTTGGAACTCCGTTCGTCTGATTTTCACCAGAATCGAATCAGATCAACTTCAGACCATGCCAACACAAAGTTATCAAATTCAAATTGATTAGTCGAACCATTCTCGAATAACATGCAAACAAATTTGACGATGAGCACGCCGAAATGGACATGAGGCTATATCTACGTAATGCGTTAGCGTATTCAGACCAAACTTAGTATATCTCATAGCCATCATGACTTGAGGGTACCTGCACAGTTTTGGAACAGTGCCACCTAGTGCTCACAAGATATGAAAAAAGCATATTTTTGCTTTTTGGACCGTTGATCCATCTTCAGTCCATGCCAGCAATAAGCTATGGATTTTGTGTTGATAGGCCAAACCTAACTGACAGTCTGACTGACTTAAATATTGGCATGCAGCATCTATGTCCATGTCTATCATTGTCCATGAGGACAATTATGTATCTTAAAAACATGGCCACCATCTGCCAATCAAATTTCAGCAGTTTTTAGACAAAGTTACGAAAGACTAACCAAAACAAAACATTGTGGACATATTTGCCTTTTGGGCTGAGTGTTTTGTGCAAAATTTGAAAAAAAAGAAAATTGGTCACCAGTTGGCGTTGTCTCGTTTTACATGCATGTTAATTGTTTCACATAATGTAGTTTTTCAGAGAAACACAAGTGCCTGAGGCTGTATCTGTGCAACTCTTTGATGTGATGAAAGTTTGTATGTGATATTGTAAACATACATGCTTATAGCTTTTCTGAATTTTATCCAACGGCCATGAATTTCAGAATCAGAATCAGAATTAGCTTTATTCGCCAAGTGTGTGTGCAGACACACAAGGAATTTGTTGTGGTTTTTTAAGGTGCTCCTTGGTACATACATGCATACATACATACATACATATCTTAGATGAGAACAGAAAACATTTAAATAGTAAGACTTAACAATAAAAAAAAAAAATAATAATGATAATAATGTGTATGAATCCAGAACAGAAGATTTATGCACAGATTTGCATTATTTACTCTATATACAGCTGTATAAATAAAGAGATATGCATATGTATTAACATAATACTAGAGAAAGAGGCAGTAATTAGAGATGGAGGATGAATTACAGGAATGAATTACAGAACACAGGTAATGATTCCTGTGTTAGCTGTTTAAGCTGGAGATGGCATGGGGAAAAACTGTTTTTATGCCTAGATGTTCTAGTGCACAGAGATCTGTAACATCTGCCTGAAGGGAGAAGTGCAAACAGGTTGTGGCCGAGGTGAGAGGGGTCTGTGAAGTGAAGTGAAGTGAAGTGACTTGTGGCCAAGTATGGTGACCCATACTCGGAATTTGTGCTCTGCATTTAACCCATCCAAGTGCACACACACAGTAGTGAACACACACACACACACACCATGATGATGTTACCTGCCAGTTTCTTCACTCTAGAGTTGTACAAGTCCTGAAGGTTGGGCAGGTGCACACCAATGATCCTTTCTGCTGTCCTAACAGTCCGTTGCAGTCTTCTTATATCTGATTTGCTGGCTGACCCAAACCAGACAGTTATAGAAGAGCACAGAACCGACTCAATAACAGCTGAGTAAAACTGTTTCATCTGCGCCTGTGGCAGGTTGAACTTTTTCAGTTGACGAAGGAAGAACAACCTCTGCTGGGCCTTTTTCACAATGGAGTCAATGTGAATGTCCCACTTCAGTTCCTGCGAGATGGTGGTGCCCAGGAACTTGAATGACTCCACTGCAGCCACAGTGCTGTCCATGATGGTGAGAAGGGGGAGAGCAGGGGGGTTTCTCCTGAAGTCCACTATCATCTCCACAGTTTTGAGCGTGTTCAGCTCCAGGTTGTTGTGACTGCACGAGACAGCCAGCTGCTCAACCTCTTGTCTTTAAGCAGACTCGTCGCTGTCCTGGATGAGACCGATGACTGTAGTGTCATCTGCAAACTTCAGGAGTTTGACAGAGGTGCAGTCATTTGTGTAGAGGGAGAAAAGCAGTGGGGAGAGAATGCAGCCCCGAGGAGCTCCAGTGCTGATGGTGCGGGTGTTGGATGTGAATTTTCCCAGCTTCACTAGCTGCTGCCTGTCTGTCAGGAAGCTGGTGATCCACTGACAGATCCTCTTTCAATTCTTTAGGTCCTACAGAAACCAGTGATATAGATTTTTCCACAGTAGGCCATTTTTTCTGTCTGCCATTTTAAGTCATGTCAAAAACTTACTTTTTTGGAGTCCTTCTAGACCATTTATCCAATCTTCACCAAATTTCACATAGATCATCATCAGAGCATGCTGGCAAAAAAACTTTTTGATATCTCAAACCGTTTCCATATAACGCATAATCATAGTTGACAAAAGCGCCACATAGTATTTTATGCAATATTTTGGCAACACTACTGCCTATTGCACTGAAACTTGTGTAAAATCATGACCGTGCTCTGATGCTGGCTTAGCTCCTTACTTTGCCTCTGTTGTGCCGCCCCATAATTGCTGCTTGCAGCTATCATTATCATTATTATTATTATTATTATTATTATTATTATTATTATTATTATTATTATTTGCTAAAATATGATGGGCAGCCCAAACCGCAAGCCATAGAAACACCAAACTTTGTCACATGGTGCAGAATTCTCACCGCTACTCAGAGAAGTAAATCAACCAGCACTGGCCTGATGGTGGCGCTATAGTGCAAGCCTTTGCGTTTTCCTCTTATTCCTTGGCTTCTTCTGAATTCATATAGACCCCGCAGACTAAGTTTCATGGTGATGGATTTTTTGTTAATTTGCATAATATGCAAAACCTACTTTTGCAAACTAGTCCAAGGATTTTTGACCGATTTTCACAAAACTTGTGTCAAACTATTCAGGCGAGTGTGAAACTCAATAATTATCAAAAACATGTTTTTGATACAAACAGTATGTAAACAATATGGCTGCAACATGTGGAGCATAATTTACTCAAAGAACTGTAACTCATGAATGCTTGTGTGCATCCTGACGAAACTTGAAAGGCATATACAGGACAAGATTCTGAGGTGATCTGCAAAGTTTGGGGTGTGGTCATCCATAGGGACTGTGGCTAAGGTCAGATAACTTTTTTCAGGAACCATAAGTCCAATCGAGCTGAAATTTATGTTGCATCATTTTGCTAAGCTGTAAGTGGATGATGACCTAATTACTTAAAAAAAACATGGCCAATGAGATTTCAGCAGGCATTTGACAGGGTTAACATTGAGCTCTCCTCACAAAACTTGAATTGTAGGTTTGAGTATGGACCCGCTACTATCTGAAGCAATCTCACTCAAATTGACCACTGGGGTGGCACTATTCATGTTCATGTTTTTTTTTTGTCTTGGACAATAAGAGCCACAGTGAAATTTCTTGTTAGTGCTGATTCCTTGGCTCAACAAATTTTCCATTTGAATAATTTAGCCCCACCCACTCCACTTTACAAGAATTTCCGTAATATGCAAAACCTACTTTTGTGAACTAGTTATAGGATTTTTGTTGGATGGTCACATATTTGGTGTCAAAATACTCAGGAGAGTGTGAATGTTAATAATTATCAAAAACATTCAATTCAATTCAATTTTATTTGTATAGCGCGTTTAACAATGGACATTGTCACAAAGCAGCTTTACAGAAATAAATGGATTCACAAAAATATATTGTAAATATTTGAATTTATCACTGTGAATTTATCCCTAATGAGCAAGCCAGTGGCGACGGTGGCAAGGAAAAACTCCCCGAGATGATATGAGGAAGAAACCTTGAGAGGAACCAGGCTCAAAAGGGAACCCATCCTC
>CM040468.1:14603966-14673383 GCA_022758105.1 Pangasianodon gigas | reverse complement strand
TGTATATATATATATATATATATATAAATATATATGTGTGTACATACATACATAGAGTAGGAAACATAAAATACCTTTTAGGCCTATATGAAACATTGGATCTGTATTTAAAATAAATAAGCGATTTGAACTTGACAGTGTAATCTGTATATAAGAATGCAGTAATCATCGCGAAGTATAATGCATAAATTTACACACACTCAGGAGCAGGGTTAGGATACGAAGGTTTTTCTGAATTTACGGGATTTCAATGAATACCAAATTTTTTGTGTTAACACTCATATGAATAATTAACAAATAAATTCGTTTGTATCCAGCTTGATAAGCAACACCCAATGTGTACAGTGTGGCAGGGTGCACTGTCCTGCTGAAAGAGGCCACTGCCATCGGGGAATACCATTGCCATGAAGGGAGGTACCTGGTCCACAACAATGTTTAGGTAGGTGGCATGTCAAATTGATGTCCAGGTGATGCCAATGGCGGACAGGGGTTACCACAGGCAATCTGACTGGTATGCGATTACGCAGTCCCATCCACACCTTGGTGCAATGCACTGTGTGTTGTGACATTACAATTTTCTCTGCCACAGTAGTCCTTCTGTCAGTTCAGACCAGAGGGGATAGCTTTTGCTACCCTCACTCATCGATGAGCCTTGGGTGCCCAACACCATGTTGCCGGTTTGTGGTTTTTCCCTCCCCAGGCCACTGTCAGTAGGTTGTCACCACTGCTGACTGGGAACACCCCACAAGTCTTGCCGTTTCAGAGATATGCTGACCCAGTCATTTGGCGATAGCGATTTGGCCCTTGGCAAAGTCCCTCAGGTCTTCAATCCTGCCCATTTCTCCTGCATCCAACATGTCGATTAAGAGAACCAACTGTTCGCTTACCATCTAATATATCCCAGACCCTAATATGCGTCGATGTTACGAGATAATCAACATTATTTGGTCATAATGTTTTGACTCATCTGTGTATATAGAATACTAGCCAGCATTCAAATAAAACAATATAACTAGCCCTCTAGCACTTTGGGAACTTGCTAAAACAGTGTGCATGTCAAACCTTCTCCAGGAACTCTTGATTGCGCCTGAGGAACAGCTGTTTCTCCTCTACCCATCTGGAATCCTAAAACCAGTGAAAGCATGAATTAGGTGCTGTAACAATTTTGCCATGCTTCACAACCAAATGTTATTACAGATTCATGATAGCAAGTACAATTTCAGCACACATCAATGAGATTTGTTTGATAACATGATGTATATCTGGCCACAGGCCTACTTTTAACAGTTTATAGAACTGTAAAAAATGTAACGTGGAAAAATAGTAAATGCACCATTGTGTAGATAGGGTTTATTGAAGGGGAAATGCATTTGGTTAAAAATTAATAAATGTGACTAAATTTTAAGTAGGTCTATATAATATTTGCATTTGGATATCCCCAATCCCCTTGTTAAACCAACTTTAATACTGATTTTGTCTATTAGATGAATTTCACACTTACAAAAATATACAGAATGTAAAATATTGGTGTGTATTATTTAATGGCTAAACCTTTTAGTATTTTATGATTAGATACATGCATTTTTCAGTACTGAGTTAATTTTCAAAACTCTTCACACAGTTCTCTTTACCAACATGTAGCTCATTACAGTAGTAAACCTCACATCAAAAATGTACTAAAAGACTAGTTACATACAGTTGAGGCCAAAAGTTTCCATACATCTAGGCTAAATATACTCAAACAAACAGGATGCACTTTCCACTGCGTCCATCTCCATCTATCTGGTGTGCTTCACAAAAATGAACTGAAACTCAGCGTATAATTGTCACAGAGACATGAGAAATATGTCTATAGAAACCTTTAAATGTCTAAATGAACCAATTCAAATCCAAAACAAATATTCTTTGATTATGTAATGTGCATGAAACTATAGGTACAGTTACACAGTTGAAACTATAGGTAATGATAGGTACAGTTTTTCTCGCTCTCGAGCAACCTGCCCTCCCCCGTCTCCGCACTACGAAAACGGAGGCCAATTTCCCCAAAACCAGTTCCCTGATCCTGTGTTTTCCCACCCCCTCCCTCTCCTTCTGTGTCTGTCTTTTCTTCCGCTCAGGTTGGTGACCCAGGACACTCAAACACAGGAAGAAACGACCCAATTGTTGGTCCTGAAGAGCTGTTGAGAAATGTTATTCCAGACGGCTCACCATAATTGGCCGGAAAGAGATTCTGACTGACCAAGGCACTATGTTTATGTCACAGACACTACGCAAACTTTACAAATTATTGGGGATTAAATTGATTCGCACCAGTGTTTACCATCCGCAGACAGATGGGCTGGTTGAGTGGTTTAATCAAAGGCTTAAAAATATGATGTGTAAGTTTGTTCACGATGATGCGCGAAATTGGGATAAGTGGCTCAAGCCCCTGCTTTTTGCAATATGAGCAAGTCTCCATGTGGTTTTCCCCATTCAAATTGATGTACAGGCACAAGCTTGGCTTCTTAGACATCATTAGGGAAAATTGGGAGGAGGGACCTTCTAACAGCAAAAATAAAAATCAATATGTTCTTGACCTGAGAGCAAAACTCCACACCTTAAGTCACATAACTCAGGAGAATTTGCGTCAGATGGAAGAACGTCATTACCGGCTGTATAACAGGGGTACTTGGCTATGGGAGTTTGCACCAGGAGATCAAGTGCTACCCATTTTACTACCCATGTCGAGCTCTAAACTACTCACCAAGTGGCAAAGGCCCTTTGAGGTCACACGGCAAGTTGGAGACATCGACTATGAGGTAAGGTGAACGAATAGAGACAGAGCGTGGCAGATATACCACCTCAATCGTGGCAGATATATCACCTCAAACCATGGAGACAGGGTGGTCCCTGTGGCTTTGGCGACGGTTGTTCCTGAGAGATCCCCTTGAGTCTAATATCTGGTGAAAAAACAAGATGGAGCCATGCCAGCAGGCTTTCACTCAGGTAAAAGCTGCACTCTGTGGTGGACCACTTTTACATTCTCCTGAGTTCTCTCTCCCTTTTGTCTTGCAGACGGATGAGTTGGGCAGAAGGTTGGGGGCCGTGTTGTCCCAGTTGGTGGAGGGGGAGGAGCACCCGTGCTGTACATCAGCCACAAGCTCTCAGTGCGAGAGACAAAGTACAGCACAATTGAGAAGGAGTGTCTGGCCATCAAATGGGCGGTTCTCATCCTTCGTTACTATCTGTTGGGACGAGCCTTCACCCTCTGTTTGGACCATGCCCTGCTCCAGTGGGTCCACCACATGAAAGATGCCAATGCGCGGATCACTCGTTGGTATCTGGCACTTCAGCCGTTTGAGCTCGAGCTGGTCCACAGGCTGGGCGCGCAGATGGTTGTGGCAGATTTCCTCTCCCAGCCAGGCAGGGGTGGGTGGGTGGGGGGGTTGGAATGGCAGGTTGAGTCGGCGGCAGGCCGGATGGCTCCCCGGCCTGAGTCAGGCAGTGGTGTAGGGGGAAGCGGAGGTGTGGTTGAGCCCTGGTTTGTGAATGGAGGGCGGAGCCAGAGAAGGTGAGTAGTAAGGATTGCACACCTGTGAAATTGTGTTAATAACTGTTCTACTGCTTCTTGTAATGATTTCTTGACTGGTTTTAGTGATACCTTGAGATTGTTTGAATCTGAGGAAATTGAAACTAAAATGTAAAGTGAGATCCCTCTATGCTCTTCTTCACTGTGTAAGTCATAACATTTGGTAAGGTGAAACTGGATTGGACATGAAATGTGAAATTGTAACTGAGAAAAATGATGAGTTTCTTCTTGGGATCCACTGGAGAAAAGTAAGAATGTCTATTTCTGTAAAGCTGCTTTGTGACAATGTCCATTGTTAAAAGCGCTATACAAATAAAATTGAATGGAATTGAATTGTTGTTATATGGAGAAGCACAATAACTAAAATTTTTTCCTGGAAGATATTTTTGCAAACTAAAGAACAATCCTCTCAATTCTGTGTACACAAATGTTACATTGGCTATGATAGAATATGGACTAAGCATTTTAATGTCTCTAGAGTGCTTGATTGTCCTAGACATGAGGATTGGGGTTTATATTATCAATTCTTAGCTGAATATAGATGTGTTACTTTTATGCGCATACGGGGTATGCATTTCACAACTTATACTGATTCTGAAAGAAGTGACTCAGAGGATGATCATGCCTTTGATGAACCCTATCCTATCCGGATACACTAGCGCACCCTCATGTGCAAGGAAGAAGAAGGCCTCAGGAGCCCCAATGAGGGAGAAGGCAAAGAAGACATTGTTGACATTAAGGCTTTAGCACTGTGTTAGCACTGCTAACAAAAACTGTTGGAATTTTGCTTCTCTGTGTTATCTCTTTAATCACTGTTACTGTATATATGATGATTCTATCAATAAGTGTTCCAGTGCAGATTATTTGCTTAAGGTTATTGGGAACCATCTTCTGAAGCTTTTATTACCTACTAAGAAGATGCAGAAACTTATTCTTTATATACAAATATATACTCTTTGTATACAAATACGAATATTCATTATTTTGTAACCTATGAGAAATTGTTCCACTATTTACACCACACTATAAAAGAGCTACACGTCCTCTAATTGTGGGCTCACTTCTGTGGTATAGCTGAAGTGATAACTCACTGCTGCTGTATTGCTGAGGTGTACCCCCTCTGCAGAGGAAGAATAAACTGCTAATAAATAATCTTTAAGATTGTCTGCTGGTTTTATTTGGGGGATTGGGAAAATTCTCTAACAAGAAGCTTGGGGAAGGCCACCCCAAGTGTTTGATTCAAGCTCAAGCAATTAAACGGCAACACCACCAAATATGAACAAAGTATTCATTGAAAATCTCATATAGTAAATAAATGCTGAAGTAAGTATGTCTCTTAGATATTATTTTAAAATACCCTCTTATGTAAATGAAATAGATACCCTAATTGAGTTAACACACAAAATGCATGGTAACATGAAATATGTGGAGTTGTGAAAAATTGATTTTCAATGTCTTTAGCCTAGGTGTATGTAACCTTTGGCCTCAATTGTATATAACTGTGGGTCTATGAACACATGATAACCACCAGGGGCTTCAAACCTCAGGCTTCCACACAATACGATACAATTTCTACTCATACAATTCAATACTTGACAACACCACTGAATCTGCTTTAATACAACAGGATATGATTTAGTAGCCTCTAATTTATATATGACCAACTATGTTCATGATCTGGGATAGGCTTACTGTTTATTAGGATTAGGTAGAGAAGGATTATTTTAAAAGTATTTGAGTTACAGGCAAATCAACTTGCTAGCATATTAAATTATTTATTTATATCAGTTTACATATATGAATTACTTTTTAACACCCCAGTTGTATGTTCTTTTTTTTAATAATATTCAATTTATAATAAATCATAATTAACAATAAGCAATTTATAATAAATTATAATCAATAATAATAAATTTTTAGTGTTGCACTCATTAATATCAATCATTGTCCTATAAATTAATACACTGACACAAATCAACCAATCATTACACCCATGGTGAGCAAACACCGGACACCTCACTGTGCCGAGACCTCATCACAAAGTCACATGGTGACCATATGTCAGTATTTCTGATAAAATGCCACTATTAACAACTATCTGTCCCTGAAACCTTCTCACCAACTTTGAGTCGGCACTGAGTGTCAAGAAACCCTGGTGGTTATCCAGTGTTCATCAATGTTAATGTCCGACTCACCCTAGGATTGACTAGAAGGGTGTTTGGATATGATGGCTGTTCATTTCACTGGAAGGTGTGACGTTAACCTTGTAGAATCTAGAGAAAGTGCATGGTAATGCCCAGGTAGCTGCAGCACAGATTTCCTGGAGCAGCAGGAGGCACAGCCCATGAGAAGAACAGGCCATGGTGATGACCTACTACCCAGTCTCTGGGACAATCTGTAGGTCAGTATCTGCTTAAGACAGGGGATCATGTGTCTTCGCACCATGATGGAAGAATAACTGGTTTAAATAGTACCTATAGGCCAATATCAAACCTACCTTTTACCTATAAGATCCTAGAAAAATTTGTAAGTGCAGCAACTAGGCTCATACTTGCACAGTATTTACATTCATGAAATATTTCATGAATGGCTCTTTCCTGGCACAGGTCATATTTGCCTGATCGTTATCAGTTTGTAAATATTAATGGTGACTTAAGCAAATAAAAAGTCTGATGCTCCACAAGTGTGTATTGTAGCCCTTCCTCTCCTTTCCCTGTACAGTATATGCTGCCTCTGGTACATTTATTCGTAAACATTGTATTATCTTCCTAATGCTGTGCTGATGACACACAGCTATATGTTTTGGCAAAGACAGATGACAGACACCAGCTTAATAAACTTGAGGAGTGTGTAGAGGGCAGTAGACAACGGATGCTGAGTTACTTCATCCTACTTAATTCCAACAAGACAGAAGTAAGTTTCTGATTACAGTTGGGGTCATACACTGCCTGGCCAAAAAAAAGGTCACTGTTTGGATTTAAATAAGCAAATATTTAAGAGCCTATGATTGGATCATTATTGCAGTGATTAATATGTTTCAGCTGGCAACAATTCTTTTAACCCTAACTGATGCAGTGTGTAGCTTTTCATTTCTTAAACAACCATATCAGAATACATATCCCGTGGTCGTGGAAAAGATGTTACTGTGTTTCAGAAAGGGCAAATTATTGGCCTGCATCAAGCAAAGAAAACAACTAAGGAGATTACTGAAATCACTGGAATTGGGTTAAGAACTGTCCAACGCATTATTAAAACTGGGAAGGATAGTGCTGAACTGTCAATTTTGCGGAAGAAATGTGGTCGGAAAAAATCTTGAATGATCATGATCGGAGATCTTTAAAAAGCTTGGTGAAGTCACATTGTAAAAAATTGACAGTACAACTCACGACTATGTTTAATAGTGAAAGTAAGAGCATTTCCACACGCATAATGCGACGAGAACTTACAGGATTGGAACTAAACAGCTGTGTGGCCACAAGAAAGCCACTTGTTAGTAAGGATAATCAGAAAAAAATTACTTCAATTTGCTAGGGAGCTTAAAGATTGGACTGGGGAGCAATGGAAAAAGGTCATGTGGTCTGATGAGTCCAGATTTACCCTATTCCAAAGCGATGCGGGCATCAGGGTAAGAAGGGAAGCACATGACGCGATGCACCCATCATGCATAGTGCCTACTGTACAAGCCTCTGGAGGCAGTGTTATGATCTGGGGTTGCTTCAGTTGGTCAGTTCTAGGTTAAGCAACATTATGCGGCAATAAAATGAAGTCAGCTGAGTACTGAATGACCAGGTTATCCCATCAATGGATTTTTTCTTCCCTCACAGCACAGGCATATTCCAAGATGACAAACTGTGAAAGAGTGGTTCAGAGAACATAAGGAATCATTTTCACACATGAATTGGCCACCACAGAGTCCTGACCTTAACCCATTGAAAGTGTTTGGGATGTGCTGGAGAAGACTTTATGGAGTGATTCAACTCTCCTGTCCTCAGTACAAGATCTCAGCCAAAAGTTTATGCAACTCTGGACAGAACTAAATGTTGTGATGTTACATAAGGTTGTCGAAACAATGCCACGACGAATGCACACTGTAATCAAAGCTTAAGGCAGTGCAACCAAATATTAGTGTGTGCAACTTTTTTTTGGGCCAGGCAGTGTACGTTTACATACGCCTTGCACAATCTGCAAAATGTTAATATTTTTTTTTAAAAAAGAGAGAAATCATAAAAATTGTATTTTGTTTTTTATTTAGTACTGCCCTGAATAAGCTATTTTACATATAGTCCACATGACACAATAATAACTGAATTTACACAAATGAATCAGTTCAAAAGTTTACATACACTTGATACTTAATACTGTGTGTTGTTACCTTGATGATCAACAACTGTTTTTATATTTTCTGATAGTTGTTTATGAGTCCCTTGTTTGTCCTGAGCAGTTAAACTGCCCACGGTTCTTCAGAAAAATCCTCCAGGTACTGTACATTATTTGGTTTTTTGTAAATTGTTATTATTTTGTCTTCTGGGGAACATGTAAATATCTTATGTAGCTTCTGAAAGGCAGTACTAATGAAAAACGTAAGATCTTTAAACAAAATAATAACGATTTACTTTTTGATCATCCTGTTCAAAAGTTTACATCCCTCTGGCTCATAATGTAGTGTGTTGCCTTCTTGAGCATCAGTGAATGTTTGCACCTTTTGTAATACAGTAGTTATGTATGAGTCCCTCAATTGTCCTCAGTGTGAAAAGATGGATCTCAACATCATATAGCCACTGTTGGAAAGGGGTCAAATATGCAGAAGATGCTGGAAAAGCAAAGAATGTGCAGGGTCTGGGGGATTTTTCTGAAGAACAGTAGGCAGTTAACTGCTCAGGCTTTCCTCAGCTTTCACAGAAAGTAGAGACGCTGCTGGGCTTTCTTGGTTATAGAGCTAGTGTTGAGGGACCAAGTGAGGTTCTCCGCCAGGTGAACACCAAGGAATTTGGTGCTCTTGACGATCTCCACAGAGGAGCCATCGATGTTCAGCAGAGAGTGGTCGCACCGTGCTCTCCTGGTGTCAACAGCCCTCTCTTTAGCTTTGTCCACATTCAGAGACAGGTTGTTGACTCTGGACCAGTCCGTTAGCCGCTGCACCTCCTTTTTGTATGCTGACTCATCGTTCTTGCTGATGAGACCCACCACGATCATGTCATCTGCGAACTTGATGGAGTGATTCAAGCTGTGCACTGCTACACAGTCGTGAGTCAGCAGAGTGTAAAGCAGTGGACTGAGCACATTGGGGCCCCAGGGCTCAATGTGGTGGTCTTGGAGATGCTGTTCCCGATCCGGACTGACTGAAGTCTCCCAGTCAGGAAGTCCTGGATCCAGTTGCAGAGGGAGGTATTCGGGCCCAGCAGGTTCAGCTTTCCAATCAGGTGCTGAGGAATGATTGTACTGAATGCTGAACTGAAGTCTATGAACAGCATTCGAACGTATGAGCCCTTTTTGGCCAGATGGGTGAGGGCCAGATGGAGGGTGTTGGTGATGGCGTCATCTGTTGAGTGGATGGAACAATATGCCAATGGCAGTGAGGGTGGGCGCAGGGTCTTGATGTGCCTCATGACAAGCCTCTCGAAGCACTGCATGATGATGGGTGTGAGTGCAACAGGATGGCAGTCGTTGAGGCAGGACACTGAAGATTTCTTCAGCACGGGGACGATGGTGGTGGCCTTGAAGCACGTTGGAATGATGGCGCTGCTCAGGGAGATGTTGAAGATGTCAGTGAGAATATCCGCCAGCTGGTCTGCACATCCTCTGAGCACTCTGCCAAGAATGTTGTCTGGTCCAGCAGCCTTCCGTGGGTTAACTCTGTGTAGAGTTTTCCTCACATCAGCCATGGTTAGACACAGCACCTGGTCATTGGGAGGAAGGGTGGTCTTCCATACCCATTACGTCATTCTGCACGTCAAACCGAGCATAGAAGTTGTTCAGTGCATCTGGAAGGGAGGCATCACTATCAAAGGCAGATAATGTTGTCCTGTAGTTGGTGATGGCCTGGATGCCCTGCCACATGTGCCACATGCGCTGTTCTTGAAGCGGTTGTGGATACTTTGGGCATATGCACGCTTTGTCTCTCTGATGGCCTGGGACAGTTTGGCCCTCGCTGTTCTTAGGGCCGCCTTGTCACCTGCTCTGAAGGCGGATTCTTCAGTAGCACACACACCTCTGCGGTCATCCAGGGCTTCTGGTTGGAGTGTGTGGTGATGGTCTTGGAGACAGTGACGTCATCAATGCACTCGCTGATATAGCTGGTCACTGATGCCATGTGTTCCTCCAAGTTGGTGAAGTCACCATTGGTTGCAGCTTCCCTGAACATGTGCCAGTCAGTGTGCTGGGATTAACATAACAGAGATGTGGTCTGAGAAGCCAAGGTGGGGGTGGGGCTCCATCCGGTACGCGCCGGGGATGTTTGTGTAAACAAGATCCAGCGTGTTCTCCCCTCTCATTGCAAAGTCCACATGCTGATGGAATTTAGGGAGCACTGACTTGAGATTTGCATGGTTGAAATCTCCGGCAACAATAAACAGTCCGTCAGGGTGTGCGTTCTGCAGTTCACTAATAGCCCCATACAGTTCACAGAGCACCTCCTTAGCATTAGCGCTATAAAGGCAGTGATGAATTTCTGTGGTAAATAAAATGGTCTGCATCTAACAGTCACAAACTCCACCAGCGATGAGCAGTAACTAGAAACTAGCTTTGAGTTCTTGCACTATTCCGTGTTGATGTAAACACACAAGCCACCACCGCAAGCCTTACCGCACAGAGCTGCATTTCTGTTGGCACGAAACGAAGTGAGCCTGTCTAGCTGAATGGCGGTCTCTGGAACTCTGTCGCTGAGCCACATCTCCATGAAAACAAAGATGTAGCAGTCTCATGCCACGTAGTTTGCTGGAGTCAGATGTAGTCCAATTTATTGTCCAGGGAGCAGACATTGGAAAGCAGGATGGAAGGGAGAACCAGCCGGCTAGGGTTTGTTTTTAGCCTAGCATCGACCCCCGCCCTCTTGCCGCTCTTCCGATTCCATGCACACCGCTTACGACGACCCCTCCCCCAGCCACCAGCATCAGGTTATGCCGAGGGCTCGAGGCCTGTTCCCCGCAGCAAACTGAGTTTGTGTAGCTTCTCCAGCAGATCATCATGCAGGTAGGTTGTTGCATGATTTCTGTACTTTAGTAGTGTCTGGCGATGGTAGACACAAACACCGGTTGCTCCAATGTCCATGTACCATCAAAAAGTCGGGCTAAGAACAAAAATAGCACCATTTTCAATCCGGAGTGGCCGCTGTGTGCTATTGCCACCCCACCATCTTGGATCACAAGCCAACTGTTTGTCAGATGGTGGGAGATGCAAAGATAAACTCAGGTGAGTGCCACACAAAGCCACAAAACAGTTCATATTTAACTTAAAGAAAAAGACAAATTGATAGGAGTCTATCTCAAGCTTTGGAGGACAGGTTACCTGGTGCTCTGACTGTAGACACTAGCTGTTATGCAGATACCTCCAAGATATACAAAAAGGTCTGGCCTGGGTACGTGCACAAGAAGCCAACCAGGTGTTAAAGACTACGTGATGGGGGTTAGAAATTCTGAAACAGTATGGAAACATGAAAAATATGCTGTAGATGAACAGTTTAGCTGGAGGTTATGTTTGAGTAAGAAAAAATGAAAACTGTTCAACAGTTCAGTCCACATAGACCTGTGTTGTGTTAACTGTGTGAACAATTCTGAAAAAAGTGAATTCATAAAAAATTTACAAAAGCATGTAACTTAAGGATTTTTTAAACTAAAAAAAACCTTTACTATGTAACACAGTATTTCTTTTGATAATTAATTTGTGCTTGCAACAAATATAGTACAGTGTAACAAATATGTACAGTGTATGTGTCAAACAAGAAGCCACCAAGAATAAGAAAAACCAAATATCAAATCTGAAACAGAATGGCTCTAACAAATCACTAGAGAATAAATATCAGCTCTAGATCATGTCTGTTCAAGCTCCACTTGCAATAATTGTGACTTAATAAACCTAATATCTCAACCACAGAGACAAAACAGTCACAGAAACCTTATGTGCACCAGTGATCCAAAAACAGATGAATGTTTTTAATGTTTGATTGAGATATTGTGTGTGTGGTGGTGGTGTGTGTGTGTGTGTGTGTGTGTGTGTTTCCTTTTAGTTACTGAAGTTAAGGTTAGGTTTACATGTTGGCATAGCATTAATTAACTGCATTAATAATATTCAGTGGAAGGTTCTCACAAGGATAGTAAAACAAATGTGTGTGTGTGTGTGTAAAATGAACAACATGCACAATGTGAATTAATTAATTAGTCAATTATTAGTTGACTAGTAAAGTTGGTAGTAGACTAAACTTTACTCACTTGTCCTTTGGAAGCGAGCTCTTTCTCTAGGTCTTCAATTTTTGCTTTATACCTCTGCACATCAGCTTGGAGCTGCTCATGAGCCTGTAAAAATACATAAATTCTTCTTCATAAAAAAAATCCTCTAAACGTTTTCAGCTGACCCAGCCTCATAGAGTTGTTCTGAATGCAACATCTGAGACTTCCAACAGTGGTCACAGTAATTGCTGACTATGGTGCTTAAAATAGGGTGCAGACAGGAGACACAGATAAAATGTTAAGTGAAATCATATAAAAGGCACACAAAAAATTGACTGGGAGGATATAGACAATGGCTAACCTTGCTTTGCTTGCAAAGATATGGCACACACAGCTTTGTGCAAGGAACATGTTTTAAGGACCACAACACTCAAATCCTTTCTACTCTAGGGTTTTAGCCATAGGCACATTTCAATGAGTAATTGGAGACAAGTCTGGCATTTCCCAACCAACTATGAGCCGAATAATGGAATGTCTTGCATGCATTCAAATTTTTCACGTGGTAATACATCACTTTTCCAAATACAGCAGCAGAAAAGGCAACAATAATGAGGGATTTTCATGCCATCACAGATTGTACAAATGTAATTGGAGCAATAGATTTCACACAGGCATAAAATCATCCTTTAAAGGGAAGTTGTCATACATATGGAAATTTGGAGGCATTTCTTTGTGTAAATGTGTGAGGCCATGCATGAGCAAAACACTCTGATAAACGAAATCTCTAGACTTGCATTGTCCACCAGTGTCCATTGCGCTTGAGTTTTGCTCCAGCAATCTTGCGGTGATGTCACATTTGAATTTGAATTGAGCATTTATTTACATGGCTGTCTGTGACAGAGGGTGTGTGGTCGAACGCCAGCTGCGGACACAGAGGGGGTGGGTTGAACCGGCAGTTAACGCGTGATGATTCTCATCTCTGTCTTATTACCGCCAATCTACTTATTTGTGTTTCTTTGTGCTTTCAGTGCACTGCTGTAACCAGAGAAAGAGTGAGCAATCTAGCTGGCAGAGTTGATTGAATGGTTTAATCAAATGCTTAAAAATATAATTTGTAAGTTTGTTCACGATGACACTCAGAATTGGGATACTTGCCTCGAACCTTTGTTGTTAGCAGTACGAGAGGTCCCACAAGCGTCCAAGGGGTTTTCTTATTCGAGTTATTGTAAGGGTGCAAGTCTCGTGTCATCTTAAATGTCATTAGTGAAAACTGGGACGAGGGACCTTCTAACAGCAAAAACAAAATTCAATAGTTCCTGTAGTCACCTAATACAGGAGAATTTGCATCAGGCCCAAGAACGGCAATCCCGACTATACACCAGGGGTACTCAGCTACATGAATTTGCACTGGGAGATAAGGTACTCTTTTTACTACCCACGTCAAGCTCTAAATTACTCACAAAGTGGCAAGAGGCCTTTGAGGTCACTGCAAGTGGGAGAAGTCAATAATGAGGTCAGATGAACGAACAGAAGTGATGCACATCAAAAATACCACCTCAATCTCCTGATACCACGGAGAGAGGCAGTTCCTGTGGCTCTGGCGACGATGGTTCCCGAGTTGGGACCGGTGGTAAGTCTAAAAAAGTGTGGCCCTTTTGAAGACACAGAGAGCACAGGTTGCCAGGTTGCAAGGTGAATTTTCCGATTTGTTTTTGCCTGAACCTGGTCACGTGGACCTCATAGAACACCACATCGAGACTCCTCCAGGTGTGGTTGTATGCAGCCGCCCATACCAGTTACCTGAACACAAAAAAAAAGTGGTTTGGGATGAACTCAAGTTTATGCTCAACGTGGGAGAAATCGAGGAGTTCCACAGTGATTGGAGCAGACTTTAAAAAAGTCAACGCAGTGTCTAAATTTGATGCATACCCAACGAACTGCTTGAGTGGTTAGGCGCGGCTCTCTTTTATTTGACGCTGTACTTAACCAAGGGGTATTGGCAGATTCTCTTGACTCCAGTGTTTCGAGAAAAAACTGCCTTTTCCACTCTGTTCGGGTTACACCAATTTGTCACCCTTCTGTTTGGTTTGTTTGGAGCCCCAGTAACGTTCAACGTCTCACGGACAGAATACTTAGATGACATTATCATGTACAGTAATGACTCGCAGTGGCATTTACAACATCTGAAAGCTGTCCTGAGATCCTTGAGTGGGGTGGGATACACAGCAAATCCAAAAAACTGTGCAATTGGATGGACGGAAGTACAGTATCTGGGATTCCACTTGGGCCATGGGCAGGTGCATCCGCAAATTGATAAAACACCAGCGACTGCGGCCTGCCTGAGACCCAAGACCAAAAAGGGGGTAAGGCAGTTCCTGGAGCTTGATGTTTGTTCCTAATTTTTTGGATGTCACTAGCCCGCTGACTGACCTCATTAAAAAGGAAGTGCCAGATCTGGTCCAGTGGATGGGGCTGTGAGAAGGGGCTTTTTGCCAGGTAAAAGTGGTTTTGTGTGGGGGCCTGCTGTTGCATTCTCCTGACTTTTCTCTCCCTTTTGTTCTGCAGACTGATGCGTTAGGTGGATGTTTTGTCCCAGATAGTGGAAGGGGAGGGTAAATCCCCATGCTGTACATCAGTTGCGAGCTCTCGGTAAGAGAGAGTAAGTAAAGCAAGATCGAAAAGGAGTGCCTGGCCATCAAGTGGATGGTCCTCACCCTCTGATTTTACCTACTGGGGCACCCTTTTACCCTGTGCAAGGGTCCAATGGCTCCACTGCATGAAGCATACCAACATGCAGATCACTCGTTGGTATCTGGCACTTCAGCCATTTAAATTTGAGGTGGTCCACAGGCCTTGGATGTAGATGGTGGTGGCAAATTATCTCTCTGGCCACTGTTATGGGTGGGGGGGGATGAGTCAGCTGAGTCAGCTCCCTGGCCTGAGTCAGGTGGTGGGTGTATGTGGCAGAGGGGGCATGGTTGAGTGTCAGCTGCGGAAGGAGAGGAGGCGGGTTGAACCAGTAGGTAATGTGTGATGATTCTCAGCCTTTTCTATTGATTTGTCCCTTTTTGTTGAGCTTTTGAAAGTGCGCCAAAAAGCATGGTGTAAATAAATATGAGCCCAGCACTCGGATAAAATCTCGCCTGCCTCCTGACTCTGCCTCCGCACCCTTATACACCGGGTTCTACGCTGTATTCTGGATTAACCCCTGTCTGTCGTCTGGTATTGCCTATAGTAGTGTGTGCGACAACTGCCCAACCCATTGCACGTTCACTGGTTTTTATCTCTGCCCTCTAGCTCTGTTTGCCAGGTATCTTTTAAATTAAGCAATCTGCATTTGCATCCTTCTGTCTGTACACATAATGGATGAGTACCAACTACAAATTTCTACGATTCATACAATGCACGGTGAACTCACTTCTTCCTCAGAACTAGTCAGCCTTTAGTTGTGCAACCTGATAAATGTGATAAAAACCCAAATAACTGCAAGGTTTATTGGTACAATGTTCACTGCATTTATTGTCACTGGCTCTGCCCCTAGTCTATACCAAATACCACTGTGTAGATACTAAACTTTTGTGTCCAGTAAGTAAGTTTTTACTGAAGAGACAACTTGGGAACAAATTGTATTATGTTAATTAATCAATGATTGTTAGAGCATCTTTCTACTATGCACTTGTGAGGTGGTAAAGTGTTCATCTCTAAAGATAAAGATTACCTTGGCTTCCATTTCAGCATCAAAAACTCCACCTTTCTGCTCCTGCAGCAGGGCATAGGCTCTCTGAAGGGCCTGGTACTCCCGTGTCAGCTGCCTGAAGCGCAGCTCAGACTCCTCAGTGGCCAGACCCTGCAAAAAACACTAATTCAGTGGAGGAGACTTGGGGGTTTGTGAAGTAACAATGTAAAGGCAGAATGAAATGGTGTCATTTTAACAGTATAATGACAGAATGAATGTCATTTTAAAGAAGAAATAAAGGCATAGCACAAAACATACATGAGCAATGAGAAACAGAAATTTAGAATAAGAGCAAAGACAGTGAAAAAGTAAAATTGATAGGTTTACTATTTCAGTAAGAATTGAGAAGAACTGAGAAGAAAGAAAATATACCACAATATGCACAGGAAATGTATAGTAGTACTACACTCACTGTCCACTTCATTAGGAGCACCTGTACAACTGCACATTCTGGCAGTTATCTAATCAGCCAATCATGTGGCAACAGCACAATGTAAAAAATCATGCAGATACAGATCAAGAGCTTCAGTTAATGTTCACAGCAAACATCAGAATGAAGAAAGATTGTGATCTCTCTGAGTTTGATCGTGGCATGGATGCTGGTACCAGAAGGGCTGGTTTGAGTATTTCAGAAACTGTCAATCTCCTAGGATTTTCACACACAATAGTCCCTAGAGTTTACACAGAATGGTGCGAAAAACATGGAGTGAGTGAGAGTTCTGTGGGTGGAAACGCCTTGTTGATAAGAGAGATCAGAAGAAAATGGCCAGATTGGTTCAAGCTGCCAGGAAGGACATAGTATAATCATAGAAGGACATAGTAAGCTCATATAATCACTCTTTACAATCGTGGTGAGCTGAAAAGCATCTCAGCATGCACAGAACATCGAACAGTGAGGTGGATGGGCTGCAACAGCAGAAGACCACACTGGGTTCCATTCCTGTCAGCCAAGAACAGGAATCTGAGGCTATCATTGGCACAGGCCCACCCAAACTGGACAGTTGAAGATTTGAAAAAAAAAAATCACCTGATATTTTTCCAGTCTACAACTATCCAGTTTCGGTGAGTCTGTGCCCATAATAGCCTCAGACTCTTGTTCTTGGCTGACAGTAGTGGAACCTGATGTGGACTTCTGCTGTTGTAGCCCATCCACCTCAAGGTTTGATGTGTTGTGTGCTCTGAGTTCTATGTGTGTTCTATGTTTTTCTGCTCACCACAGTTGTAAAGAGTTCTTATTTGAATTACAAGATTTCCTGTCAGCTTAGACCAGTCTGGTAATTCTTCTGTGATCTCTCTCATCAACAAGGTGTTTCAGCCTGCAGACCCTCTGCACACCGGATATTTTGTTTTTCACACCATTCTGTGTAAACCCTAGAGACTGTTGTGTGTGAAAATCCCGAGAGATCAGCTGTTTCTGAAATACTCAAACCAGCCCATCTGGCACCAACAACCATGCCACGGTTAAAGTCACAGAGATCATATTTCTTCTTCATTCTAATGTTTGATGTGAACATTAACTGAAGGTCTTGATCTGTATCTGCATGAATTTTTGCATTTCACTGCTGCCATACAGTATGACTGATTAGATAACTGCGTGAACGTGTGTTCCTAATTAAGTGGACGGTGAGCGTATGTCAACGCAACTACTGTGGTAGTAATTGTGGTCTTTAAGACATTGTACCATTCATCTGAGTGGCTACATCAGTTCAGTTGATGATAATCTCAAATCTAATGCAGCCCTTTGGATGAGTGGTGATATAGCTATCACAACTACAGTCATTTTGGCTTACAAGACATTTCAAACTGATCTGGATGAGTCAAAGTCTCCATGAGAGAGCATTTCTATGGAACATCTAATGCCATACTGTTACTTATCTAAAAATAATGTTAAAGCATACATTGTTTTATTCTCACCTCATCCAGTTCTTCATCTGGTGTGGCTGGAGTACGATCCATACGTAAAGAGGCCACAGAGGAGGTCTCGGAGTCTACTGACTCTTCGTCATATCCATAGAATGTGTCCACAACAATATGCCTCTGAACAGGAGGCACACATTTTTAGTAAACATGGAGAGGTCAATCTTTATTATCTCAATTACTTATGGAGTAAGTTATACAAATGGAAACAGACAAATTAAACCCCTTCCCATGCGTGTACATCCTTATGATTGCATTGGTGTCAGTGCAATAAGAAATGAAGTGTATCTATTTCCTCTCTACAAAGATCAGTCATTTTAGACACTTTCATTTTGTCAGGTGGAAATATAGTTTCCAGAATATAATGTCTATAACAAATTCTGCTATTCATTAGAGAAATTAAGCTAGATATTAAGTTTTTGAAAAAATACTTCTAGGATTGCTCTATTTTTAGTAAAAAATTAAATTTACCATTATGACACAACCAGAAAAACAGTTACAAAAACAAACATGATGTCATCATACCTTAATAGGCCTGCTTCGTTTATGCCGCTTCTTCCTAAGAAGTTTTTCTCTATCCTAAAACAAGGACAGTTAGTGACACCAGTTACACAAACAAAGGAGTAAAGTATTTTATAAAAACAAAGGTGGCAACATCGCTAACATAAAATCCTAGCAGGTAGATAGAGAAAACAGAATGTACCACAAAAACCCTAGCTTAAGTTGGTGGACAGGACAGCTCAGCGATAACAGTATAATTGATAAACCATGATTTAAATGATATTTAACTGCAATCACAGAAATGTTTGGATTTATAAGCAATTAGGTGAGTGTATAAACTTGTGTATAAATTTGTGCACTTGTTACAAAATGAATATCCAGTAATATAGTAAAATATATGTATGGTTTATTAACCAACTTTTTTTGTAGATCTGGGCATCAGTATACAGACATTGACTAAAAAACACATTTTGTACTAATATGAAAGGAAAACATCAAACAAATCAAATTGTCTGTCCAAATGGGAACACAAACATTCACTCAGCTCACCAATTAGAGCTCACTGTTTCAGCCCCCAAATGGCTAACTGCCATTTTTTTCTAAACTGGAAAGTTTGCGATATTTTAATGAGTGATTGTTCTTCTTTAATAAAGTACCATTACTTTACATTTTATAAAATATATTATAAAATATATTATATTTGTTAGCCTAAATCAGCAAAGCACTACAAATGCATTGACATAAACAGTAAGTATACCCACATTATTACTGTGCCCTGTTGTGACAGTGCTTATTTCCATTAATCCTGATCAACTTCCACAAAACACTTCACTACATACACACAGCTGTGAGTTAAACACACGTCTCACCATTCATGCAACATTTCACAGAAGCATTTAAGTGGTTACTGTAGATTAATTAATGAGTAATGGCATTACCTACATCTACAAAAAAAGAAAGAGAAAATGATTCACAGTTCTCAACAGTTCAAGTGAGCTCTCAACACTCACTTAATTCATTCACAAAAGATAAATCATTTCAAAGTTCACTTGGATAAAGACGCTGCTACTGTCATGTAAAGCAAGGTGAGATGGATGCAAGTGCGGTTTAGCGTTTTATTAGAGAGTCCGGCAGACAGAATCCAAAACATATGGCAAAAACGTAGTCAAAAACAGGCAGAGAGTCAGGCAATCAACAAAAGGCAATGACAGGGGTAATCCAAAATATGAAAACTAAGAAACAAAACAAGGTCGATAACAAGAACGGCAAACGAGGGAACAAAAGGCTCAGCAAAGTTAGCAACCAATGACAAGACAGGGGAGGAGACAGGACATGAATGAAAACAAAACACACATGTTAACGTAAACAAAGTCCCAACCCGACAGCACGCGCTGTTGCGCTGCCCGTAGCTTAAGCGCGCTGAGCGCTATGATACTCAGTGTGAGGGGGGAAATACCTGACAGCTACCAGAAGCAAAATTGTCTTTCATATCCCTCATTTCTCATCCCTGTGACTTTATAAAGTGGCACAACTTTATAAACAAAGAGTAATAAATGAAGTATGTTTGTGTCCTTTCTCCATCTGTAAACTCCTTTTACTACTGGGTAATTTTATTTGCACATGGTTTAAGCGCTGGTTTGATAAGAAAGCAGAAAAACATAGTTTTCAGATTGTTCCTGTATCACGTAAGTTGATCATACTACTAAACAATAGATCAGGGGTGTCAAATTCTGGGCTACAACAGCAGTTTTGTGAACCTTGAAGGGCCTTAATCTAAGCAGAGATGGATTTTGAGACAATGGGCCCCTGGGCATGGAAGCACAATGGGGCCCCCTCTGCCTTAAGCAGGGCACAACACAGAAATAAAATAACAAACAGGATTCACTTATGTACAAATGGAATGTGCAATTCCCTGTAAAACGAAGTAGAGGTTTAAGAAGGTGTGACAAAGTTTCACCTATGCCCCCCAACACTCTCCTCAGGACTTTTTAAAGACTTTCCCCCATTGTCAAATACATTAATTAAATCATGTGTCAAAGTCAAGGTCTATGAGCCAAATACAACTCGCTGCATCATTTCATTTGGCCCTGTGAACCTGAAAAAATAATGGTGAAACAGCTCACAGTATCTGCTTGTCTACATGGCAAGGGGAATTCTCCAACATTCCCCTTTTTGCCTCTACCTGGTCACATGGACCTCATAGAGCACCACATCGAGACTCCTCCAGGTGTGGTGGTATGCTTCATGTGGTTCGGGATGAATTCAAGGCTATGCTCTACATGTGAGTAATCGAGAAGTCCCACAGTGATTGGAGCAGTCCGGTGGTTTTGGTGCCCAAGGCCAACGGGTCGGTCCGTTTTTGTGTGGACTTTAAAAAAGTCAATGTGGTGTCTAAATTTGACGCATACCCAATGCCGCGCATTGATGAACTAATTGAACAGTTAGGCGTGGCTGGCTTTTATTCGATACTGGATTTGACCAAGGGCTATTGCCAAATATCCCAAGAAAAAAATGGCTTTTAACCTCCATTTGGGTTACACCAATACTGTCACTCTTCTGTTTGGATTGTTTGGGGCCCCAGTGATGTTTCAACGTCTCATTGACAGAATACTCCGCCCACACAATGCATATGCTGCTGCTTCAGATGATCATTTACAGTAGTGATTGGCAGCAGCATTTACAACATCTGAGGGCTGTTCTGAGATCCTTGAGATGGGCGAGACTCACAGTGAACCCAAAGAAATATGCAATTGGGTGGGTGGAAGTATGGTATCTGGGCTTCCACTTGGGCCACAGGCAGGTGCATCCCCAAATTGATAAGACAGCAGTGATTGCAGCCTGCCCGAGACCCAAGACCAAAAAGGGGGTGAGGCAGTTCCTGGGACTGGCTGGCTATTATTGTTTTTTTTTTTGCCTAATTTTTTGGACATCACCAGACCTCACTAAAAAGGGAGCACCAGATCCGGTCCAGTGGACGGAGCCATGCGAGTGGGCGTTTTGCCAGGTAAAAGCTCCAGGCTGGATGGCTCCTCGGCCTGAGTCCGGTGGTAGGGGTATGTAGCAGCGGGGGTGCGGTCGAGCGTCAGCTGTGGACGGAGATGAGGCGAGTTGAACCGGCAGGTAACGCGTGATGATCCTCATCTGTGTCTTCTTCTTATTATTATTACTATTATTGTTATGTGTGTTTCTTTGTGCTTTCAGTAACTGCCATAACCAGACAGAGAGAGTGGCATAGCTGGCAAAGCAGGCAACACACAAACACCCACACGAAGATCGTGAACTTGATCTTTGAATTTGAACGTGGCAGAAGCTGCGAGCTAGTGATGGCCGCCTTTCTGTTGGTTTATATTTTCTGCTTGAGTTTTGAAAGTGCACTAGATTATTGGTGTTAACTGATAAAGTATATTAAATTAGGTTAAAAAATAATAGCCTCAGATTATGGCCCTTTGGGGTCTCAGAAAATTATTAAAAGTCATAATATTATGTTCATTTAAAGAATTTCATTTGTTTAGACCTAGTACTACATATTTGAAGGAGCCAAACGACACACCACAAGAGCACAATGTGGGTTACCTGGTATGCATAATATTTCACAGCACAGAATGCTTCAACAGACCCCTCTTAGCACCTCTAATGGCCCACACTGCCCCGCAAAAATCAACTCTATGGTCAAGTGACAATGCAGTTGTATCCTGGTCTGGAGGACCATGCTGTTATTTGAGTTAGGGGGCCCTAACAGACAAATCAGGGTGGAAAAAACTTGAGGGTTCCACATGAATCACTCCTTTAGGTAACTACCACATTTATTTTTGTTTATTAAATACATAAGAATTAAATACATAAGAATGTATTCGTGACAACATAAAGATAGATCTTTCAAGCATGTGAATGCCTTTTTCAGCATACATCACACACATGACCTGCATGTGAAATAAAATTACCAACAACCTGATACAGTTTCTCACTCACTCTAGTCAGCTCATCGATCATGCTCTGCTGCTCAAGAACCTGCAACTTAAGGAACTCAATCTCTTGTTCATCCTGAGCCTGGTCCAAGTCGTTCAAAGATTTCAGCTTCTTTAGTGGTGGATGAGAAGTCATTTTCTCTTTCTGAACAAAAAGATAAAGTAAATTAGATTTAATTATCACAGTAAAAAATATTAACATTTAATTTTATTCATTGTCATTTATTACATGTCCACATTAATAATTAAATAGGACCATAACATCACAGTATCCCTACCTATGCTGTGTAACAAAAAAATTGCTGCTTCAATAAACTTTATAATTGCCTTGGACCAAATAGGTTGCAAGCCAACATCAAATAGAAGATGGCTGTTGACCTGAACAAGACCAGAAACTGATATAATACATACTGTATATAAAGTACAATAAAAATTTATTTGTAAAAAAACAAAATGCCAGGAAGAGGAAGCATAAGCAATATTTTGCGTGAAATGTAAGTGCATAATGGCTGTCACACAAACCTAATTTCTCACTGCAGTTTTTAATTTATTTATGAATTTTTTCTGGTCAGATCATGAAAGCTGCACGCTAGGGCATTATGCTGCTATTGTACTCATTCATTATCTATGCTATTTTTATTAATTATTATATAATAAAAAAATGAAGTATTATATATTGTTATTAATATTCATCACAGTCTCTATTTTTGTGACTTTTTGGCTTTGGTCCAATAAAGGGTTTGCAAATATTTATTTTAATTGATGTATAGGGCTATATGTGTAAACTTTAAATGGGCTGTGTGCAGCATCCATACATCCCTAACACCAATCGAGTTTCAGGCCATGTGAAGTGATTCTAACATGTCTGACTTTGTTCACTATTCACCGCACTGTTTGGGGGGAAGCCATTTTGTAACATTGTCTGAAATCTCAGTGGACAAATTATATTCAGTGGATAGTGAACTATTAAGACCCAATTAACTGTATTTAGTCTTTTTTCCCCTTATATGATGTCTCCCTTTAAAGTGTTCTATACAGTAGTGGAGTGACTTCAGACAGTATTTAGTATTGTATGCTGGTCAAAAACAGGATATGTCCTGTCTATAGGCAATGAATAATAAGAACGTGGAAAAAGGAAGTAGGTAAGTAAATAGATAAATGAAAATAGTAGACAGGCTTCGTTCTATTTGCTTATGTCAGCACACAACAATCACATTTGACCAGACTAATTAAAACTGTCTTTATAGGGCTTATAGGGCTTTATTAGACAAATTAGACTAGTCAGACAACTCACTGACTAGTGGACTTTGAAATTGTGTACTTTCACGCATCCTTAATATGGAATGCGAAAGGAGTTCATCTGTGTATGCAGATCTATACAGACTTGTGAGTGTGTGAAGGAATGTACCATCTCCAGATTCTCTTTAGTCAAGCTCTTAAGCTTCTCTTCCATGCGCTGGAGAGACTGAGTCAGTTCATCGTTCTTCTTACTCAATAGTTTGTTCTTATCCAGCAGCGGCTTACATTGTTTCTCTGCTTCCCGCACTCGCTTTAGCTGAAAGAGAGGGAGCAAAAAACAAAGTACAGCAAAGCGTAAAAGTTGAAAGATGGATAAAAAAATGGAAAAACAAATTAAATAATAAATCCCAACTTACCTTTAAACTTTTTTAAAAAAGTTTTCTTTAATCTTATTTATTGTCTTCATATTTCTAATTCTAATTAATTACCCATTTTTTTGGTTAATGCCTTGCATCCTTGTTCACAAAATATTTTTTAGGAATTTGACATACTAGCTCATTTCTTTCATCCACTAGAAGTGTGTTACGGTCTTCCAGTTTTCGGATAGTAGAGTTCAGTTCAGCAACACGTCTTTGATTCCTCCTCATTTCCTATGCAAACAGCAAACATACAGTAAAATAATTACATTTAAAAAGTCCACAAAAACTGTCAACAAAAGTTTAAAGTTTTTAAAAAATTTTAAAAATGTGCTTTACGTGTAACGTGTTTGCCCAAAAATGAGATTTGTCTTAGTTATCAACTATTCTTAGATGCTTGTTTTGTGCAATGTCTACTTTAATGTTGATCTGTATTCCACTGCCACCATCTGGAATTTGGTTGTATTCACAATATGTCATGCTCAGGTCTTTAGGCACACAAATTATGGAATGGCATTTAAGGTCATAATACAAATTAAGCTATGAAATTAATATTCACATAAGTACACATATTTGTAATTTAAAACCATTTGTGCAATACTTCAATATTTAATAAAAACTGAAATCACATTCTTGGGTCTTTCATCATCATAACAGAGGTGTCATTTGGAAACAATTCTGACTATATAACAGTATAATTCATTTAAAATCGACAATCAAAGCTAATACGTGCTTATGAGTCTTAACGACTCTACAAGTCAAGAATATGATTGTCTCTACATTTGAAAAAGCCGCACTGCCCTAAATTTGTTTACTAATTTAGTCACTTAATTAAGTGACTAGGAATCGGGCATAAATGAACCTGTCCACCAGCAGCTCATTCAAAATGTGTCCAGCCTCTCATATTCTGTTTTACTTCAGTAAAAGGATGCTTACACAAGAGGGAAAACTGTTTTCAGATCTTGAATGCATGTGCCTCTAATGCATCTTCAGTGTGTAAACAGATTTTGATTTGACGAACAAACAATCCCTGATCTGTGACAGATACAGAATTACAAAAATCAACATCTCCTATTTGTTCTCTGTGCTCTACCACGTAATTCGGCTTGGCATTCTGGAATCTGACTCATTTCCAGGGAGTCTGGGACTATTCTCAGTCTTTTAAAAGGTATCAGTGCCCCAGTGCTTTAGCGCCTTCATTCATGCAATGCAATAACAAGACACACAGAAGCCTTCATTATGTTCCCTACCATGAAGGTTGATCTCAAATTGTTACATTAAGACAAATTGCAGAGATAGCAAAATATCATGAGCATCATGACTAGATCTATTCATGACAAATAGCCTCCACTTACCAATGTATCAGTCCACATTTTCTATTTCTCAGATTGTTTTTTATAGGTGTGGCCTAGACTCCAAGTGAAAAACTGAAGCAAATGCTCTACACAAGAAAAGTCAGATTTTTTTCTGATTTGATTGGGGCACATAGAAAATCCAGTTACACACTTTTTCCATGTATCTATCTCATGAAAATTGCTTTTGAGAACACAAAACCAAAATCTTTCTTTTTTTAAGATATCAGATTAATCATTATTATGTGTTTTATCAATTACCATTTTTATTCACTGGGGATCCTATAGCTTGTAAAATTCATTAAAAGAGGGTGAGCATTTCCTTACCGGGCTCCCACAGTGCTCTGCTCCATCGCCAGCCCTTCCAGGGATCTCTCTTTTTGGACTTCCAAGGTTACATTCTGCTTCCTTCACAAGGAAAAGCTGCTCATCCAGTGCATCCTTCTGAAGCTGCAACTTCTGCAGGAAACATGTAGTGGTCTCCAGCTCTTTCTCCAAAGAGAAAATTGTCCTGTCTTTCGCTTTGATTTCATCTACCTGGAAGATTGCACACAGGTCACTCTGAGTCCTTTTTTTAATTGAAGTCATTCATATACATACAAGGGAGGCACAGAGGGTAACATTTCCTCCCATTCAGGGGCACAGTTTCTGGGGTGGGGGGGGTGGGGGGTGATACTAATCAGAACTAGCAATTACAATCCATTCAATATTTATACCATGATCAACTGAAAAATATGTAGAAGTAATTTATTTTTTAACATTATTGGTGTTCCGAATCGATTGTGAGTTTGTCATAATAAATCAGATGAAAATACTAAAAGTTTCTCTCTGATGCAAAAGTTGGTAATGCCCTCGCAACACAATGCCTGATTACTGCTGTTTGACTGGGAGAGCACAGGTAGCTTTGAAGATGAAGAGATGCGCTGCCCAGTAGACTATTTTGCATTTATGGTCAGAGAGGAACAGTAAAAAAAAAACATGTACTCAGAAGGCGGTAGGATAATATGGTGTAATCTACTTAACAACACTCCACATATGTTGTACCTAGCTAGCTAATTCAATGCGATTTAACCATAACTATCAATATACCAAATTAGCGAAAAACAGCCTTGTGTTATGTTAGCTAAAATTTATTTTAATAGTTCCCATTATTAGCAACAACAAGGTTGTTCACACTGGATGTTGCGTCGCACCGTCTTCTGTTGACAGATGGCCCAGTTTTATTTTAGATTGTTCTGTTGTCGGGTATCTGAACATTCGGAGGTGACGTGAAGCTTCGACGGAATCAACGCATCCAATGTGAACATCCTCAAATCGATGCTAGGCAACTCGCCCCCCTACATTTCCATTCTTTTTACTTAGTTTCCACCTTTTTTAGGGGTCCAAACATGAAGTGCTGGAATCCTATTGTATTTGTACTGATTTTCTTCTTCTTCTTATTATTATTCTTTTTCTCCCCTAAAAGTGCCTGAGGGTCAGAGACCGTAAGTTGTAGAGACACCAAATTTTGTGGGATGGTCAGAAATCCCACCCACTACTCAGGCACACTGACTTTTGCATTTTTTTAGTTCATAACTCTGGAACCATAAGGGCTAGAATCAAAATTTTTTTCTTCTGAATCCTTGAGTCATGCCCTACAAAACGTATGTATCTCCATCATGAAAATTTTTCCACCATTTTGAATTTTTTTTGAAAAAAGGAGTTCTTTTTCAAACTCCTCTTAGGCCATTCGTCCGATTTGCATGAAACTTGATTTGCACCTTGAATGATCCACAGACCCTCATGACAAAAAGTTATTAAAAGAATTTTGATTTGTCAAAGCAGGCAACCCCCATTTTTAACGAATTGACCTGTATCTGATGAACACAATGTCCAAACTTAATGAAGCCACTGGAAGCTGGACACGAAGCGTCTGAGGACGCACACCAAGTTTTGGCAAATTCCACCCATAGGGGGTGCTACAACTGAAAAATCACTGTAACTCCACAACTGTATGATCGATGAAAATTGGTATGCATCTTCTTTGGTGGACGTCCTAACATATCTTCTAATATGACTCAGAAACATAAAAAAACATGGCTGCCAGCAGCCAATTAAATTTCAGCAGCTAATAACATCAAATCTGAATGGCTTATTGTTACAAAAATGGATATCTTCGTACATTGTATGAAAATGAATATTTGTACCAAATTTTGTGAAAACCGGCCACAAGGTGGCGCTATAATTAGCAACTTTACGTTTTAGGTAATAACTCCACAACCGCGTGTGATAGAATCAAAATTCTTGTTTCTTCTGAATCCTTGCTTTAAGCCCTAACATGTACATCTTTATTATATGTTTATCTATAGAGTTTATCCGCCATTCTAATTTTTTGAAAAACCTAATTTTTCAAACTTGTCCTAGGCTGTTCATTTAATTCGCACGGAACTTGGCATGCATGATCCCCAGACCCTCATGACAAAAAGTTATCTATATCTGCTGAACGCAATGTCCAAACTTAACAAAACTTGATACTCATAGACAACAGGACATTCTGAGTATGCACAACAAGTCGTGTCAAATTCCGCCTATGGGGACGCTAAAACTGAAAAACCACTATAACTCCGCAACTGCATAATCCATGAAGTTGAAAATTGGTATACATCATCTTTGGTACACATGCTGACCTATTCTTTAAATATGATTTGGACAAATCAACAAACATATCCACAAGCAGCCAATCAACATTCAGCAGCTAATAATGTGAAAATGTCCGACTGTTATGAAAATTGACATGTTCGTACGTAGTGGCAAAACGAGGCTGTGTACCAAATCTATTGACAATCGGCCCCAAGGTGGCGCTATAATAAGCAAATTTGCGTTTTTGCTATTAACTCTGCATCCATGCATGCTAGCGTATAATTCTTGCTTCTTATGAATCCTTGCATCAGGCACTACAAAATGTGTATCTCATTTTTATTTTTATATATAAAATGTATTTGAAATTCTAATTTTCCTAAAAACCTACTTTTTTTTTAACTCATCCTAGGCCGTTTGTCTGATTCACACAAAATTAGGTATGCACCATCTCAAGATAGTCCAGACAGAAAGTTACAATGTTTGTGGAGACATAGGCCCATATATTTGTGGGTGTGGCAAATAATAACTAATTGGTTTATCTTGTGA
Organism: Pangasianodon gigas; assembly: GCA_022758105.1. Lineage (NCBI taxonomy): Eukaryota > Metazoa > Chordata > Actinopteri > Siluriformes > Pangasiidae > Pangasianodon > Pangasianodon gigas. The sequence continues at coordinate 14,645,143 of CM040468.1, read as the reverse complement.
ACGCAATGTCCAAACTTCATGAAACTTGGTACACATGGACAACAGGACAGTCCGAGAAAACACGCCAAATTTAATGAATTTCTGACGTTCGGGGGCTAACAGCAAATTCTAAATGAGCAGCCATTTATCTCAATGTGACAGTTGATGGCTGCAATACTTATGTTGCCCACAAGAGGGAGCCACAGGATAATAAATCTTTTTCCATCAGTTAAGTCTAATCTTTTTCCATCAGTTTCCATCGATTTGAACGGCAGAATAGCTCAAAATGCAACTTAAAAAAATACATTAAATTATATTAAATGCATAGAACCATGGCACGCTAACAATATCTCCTGATTTTTATAAAATTATTTTGCAAACAAAGATTAAATCATCAAAGATGATTAAATGTTATCTTAATTTTTATATTTATTATTATTCTGCTTCTTCTGCTGGCAATTTCTTAAGCCATTTCACATATTCATTAAAAAGTACAGACTAAAAACAGTGATACATTTCCAACACAGACATTAATATAATGATTAATATGATGATGGCACCAGGATGCACTATGTGAAGAAGGCAAGCCAGCAGAGGCAGTGTTATACTCTGGGCAATACTCTGCCGGGAATCCTTGGCTCCTGGTATTCATGTGGATGTTACATTACGTTGACGTTACTTCATGGCAACAGTATTCCCTAATGGCAGTGGCCTCTTTCAGCAGGATAATGTGCCCTGCGACACTGCAAAAATTGTTATGGTTTGAGGAACATGACTTGGCCTCCAAATTCCCCAGATCTCCATCCTATCGAGCATCTGTGTGACGTGCTGGACAAACAAGTCCAATCCATGGAGGCACCACCTCACAACTTACAGGACTTAAAGGATCTGTCTTGGTGTCAGATACCACAGCACACCTTCAGAGGTCAGGTGGAATCCACGCCTCGATGGATCAGTGCTGTTTTTGTGGCACAAAGGGGACTTACACAATATTAGGTAGGTGATTTTAATGTTATGGCTGATCAGTGTATACGTTAAAGTGAACGACAGGGTGAGGACAGCAACCAGGCAGCCATTTCAGATGAGCAGGTAAGAATTAAACATCCCCTTCAAACCTCCCCTTTATCTCCAAGATCTTAGAAAATCTTGTAGCACAGCAGCTATACTCATACATACATAGGAATAACATTCATGAAATGTATCAGTCAGGATTTAGGCCTCATCATAGCACAGAGACAGCACTGGTTAAATGACCTACTACTAGCCTCTGATCAGGTTGTGTCTCCTTGCTTGTGCTGCTTGACCTTAGTGCAGTTTTTGATACCACTAATCATGCTATTCTCCTTGATAGACTAGAAAATGCTGCTGGCATTAATGGAAAGGCCGTTTCCTGGCTCAGGTCTTATTTGACTGATCGTTATCAGTTTGTAGATGTAAATGGTCACTTCTCTATTCATGGTATTAGCTTCCACTGTTATGCTGACACCACACAGTTGTATGTTTCAGCAAAGCCAGATGACAGACACCAGCTTAAAAAAGTTGAGGAATGTGTAAAGGACATTAGACACTAGATGCTTATTAACTTCCTTTTACTTAATTCTGACAAGATAGAAATACTTGTACTAGGACCTGCTAGAAGTAAGCTTTCTGATTACATAGTAAATCTGGATGGCATCATGTGCATCAGTAAAAGATCTTGGGGTGATTATTGACTCCAGTCTTTCATATGAAGCTCATTTAGATAATATTACTAGGATAGCCTTCTTTCATCTCAGAAATATTTCTAAGATAAGAAATACAATGTCACACAATGCAGAAGAATAGGTTCATCTTTTTGTTACCTCTAGGTTGGATTATTGCAATGTCTTACTGTCTGGCTGTTCCAGTAGGAGCATTAACAAGCTCCATTAGTCCAGAATGCAGCTGCAAGAGTCCTTACTAGAACCAGAAGATATGACCACATCACTCCACACTGCATTGGCTCCCAATCAAATTTCGCATTGATTATAAAATACTACTATTGACCTATAAAGCATTGAATGGTCTCGTGCCACAGTACCTGAGCGAACTTTTGGTCTTTTATGATCCACCATGCCTACTTCGATCAAAAGGTGCAGGCTATTTGTTGGTACCTCAAATAGTGAAGGCTACAGCAGAGGGTAGAGCTTTCTCTTACAAAGTGAGTGTTCCAATTAGTGTTCAGTGTTTAAGTCTAGGCGGAAAATATATTTATTTAGTCAAGCGTTTTGTGAATAGTTTTTTCTTAGGTAAAGGAGCAGATCTGGAGGGTTCATCTGGAGGCATTCAGTGTTGTAGTGAACTGAGATGTTTGGATGCTGCCCCTCTGTCTCTCTCTCTGACCTGACTGATCCATCCTGATGCCCTACTTCTGGTTGGAGTTCTCATCAATTGGAAATCACTCACTGCTGCTGAGGATGGCCCCACATGGACAGCCTGAAGATCATTGAGATTACTGAGGATGGTACCACTTAAAAACCATGAAGATGGCTTTGGACCACAATTCATATGAACAGTTATGCTATGATGGCTTAGGACTACAATTGCTATGATAGCTTTAGGACTGCAATTGCCACGAACAATTTTGCATTCCAGTCTCCAACAGTGAACAGTGGATAAGTTCAACAAAACAGACTTCATGTGAAAACTGTAATGAATTTCCTGATTACACAATTGATCTATATGTCCATGTCGTAAACAATTGATATTATGCTAGTTTTTGCTGTTTTAGTTGTATGTCTTTAGTGGACTTGTTGTTCTTATATCAGATCCAAGGTGAACGTAGCAGCAGATTATACCAATCAAATGAGGGAGAGGAAAAACATCTGATCAGGTAAAGGCAAACAAACACTACTGAAAAGACAAGTGGAGATGTTAAAGGTGTCAATAAAAATGACTATTTTTTTTTTGGCTTATATGTATATACCACAGTGAGGACAGCAGCCAGGCAGCCGTTTCAGATAAGCAAGTAAGAATTAAACATCTGAGAGGGAAGAATGTTTGCTGTGATAAACAGTATACAAAATGAATTTTTTATTTTTAATTATTTAGTAGGTAACAGTATTTCTTGTTATGTCAGTTTCAGGGTGAACCTAATGTTAGGGACTAGCTGAGCTCAGGTGACAGGGACAGAGAAGGATATAATGATTCAGAAACCACCACCTGCTTAAAGCCTGCACATCCTGATCCCAAGTTTATAGCAATACAGACTAGAGCTCACTATGCTTTATACTTTCAGCAAAAATGGTTTCAAATGTTCCCCTGGCTGCACTACAGTGCCACTTTAAAAGGGGTTTTATGCTTTTATTGCGTGAAAGTCCTCTCAAAGAAAACAACGTTTGCTTCTAAGTTAGATCCTGTCTTTTTGAGTACTGGCTTCAGGAATTGGAAAAAGGCAGTCGAGAAGTTCACAGCCCATGCTAAATCTCACTCGCCATGCACCAACTGTGTATGCTCAAGAAAAAACAGCATAGCTTCACAACTCTACTCAGTTGTTTCTAGACAACAGGAGGAAGCAAGAAATGCATTGCTAAAGATTGAAGGGTGTATTCCGAATTTGGCTCACCAAGGTGTTGCATTGAGAGGTCATACTGAAGAGAGGGAAATTTTTTCCAACTTCTAAAATGCAAGGCAGCAGATGATCCAATTCTTCACAAGTGGCTAGCACAAAAGAATAATTACTCAAATCCTCAAATTCAAAACAACATACTCAGCTTAATAAGCAATGACATCATCAGAGAAATAGCTGATACCATTTGATGCCTTCCTGTCACTCAGTTTGCCTTAATTGTTGATGGAACACAAGATGTCTCAGGCACAAAGCAAACGTCTGTTTGTCTTCGGTATGTTGACCATGACTTGACTCCTCATGAGGAATTCATTGGCTTTTACTCAGTGACAGAAACTACAGGAGAGTGTCTTGCAAACATGGCAACAGATGTACTCTCTGGATTACATTTGCCATTATCTGCATTGCATGGCCAGACATATGATGGTGCAGCCAATATGTCTGGCAAATACTCTGGAGCACAGGCTATAATTAGAAAGAAACAGCCCTCATCTTTATATGTGCTTGTGGAGCACATTGTGTGAACCTAGTTACTCAAAACACATGCACAGCTTCAAAATTGCTGAGAGATTCTCTTGACTGGGTACATCAGCTATGAAATCTGTGTAGCCTGTCTGTTAAATTCAAAGAAACGTTTAGGCAGATTGATACAGCAGATCATGGTACCTCAAGCATTCTAAAGCTTCTCTGCCAAATGCAACGGGCAGTACGACACCAAGAAATAACATCTGTTCTCAAGCAGTATGATTCTGTACTCACTTCCTTAGAGGAAATGGCAAACAGCAATGCTCCTAGTACAGCCACCACCAATGGCCTGCACCAACGGTTTCTCAATGGCAAGACTGTACTGGGTCTTGTGTTGGCAGGGTCTGTAATTGGAGAGTTGGAATGTCTGAATATTTCCCTCTAAAGAAAAACACAAATTATCTCTGGCATGAAAGCTGCTGTTTCTTGCATTCAGTCTGTTTTGAAAGAGAAAAGAAATGAAGATGCCTTTCAAAGTCTTTTTGAGCAGGCAACTGTGATTGTGAATTCTCTAATCTTAGAGCCCATCAAAGTTCCAGAACTAAGACAACTGCCTAAGCGTTTTAGTGGAGAAGCAAGCACATGCCATGATCAAAGTCACAGAGGTCACACTTCTCTTTATTCTGATGTTTGATGTGAACATTAACCAAAGCTCTTGACCTGTACATGATCTGCATGATTTTTTGCATTGCGCTGCTGCCACATGATTGGCTGATCAAAAAACAGCATGAATGTGCAGGTGTACATGTGTTCCCAATAACATGGAAATGGAGTGTATATAAAAAAAGACAGAGAGTCAACCCAAATCATTTTATGGTAAATAAGGCTAGATGTTCAATTAAGCGGACATGAAAGCAGGCTGGACTGGTCTGTGCATATGGTAGCCATAAGTATTATAAGTATAATAATTGATATTATTGTAAGAGTTACCACTTGATGCCCTTAGGAGGCAACAGATATTTAGAGACCCATATGATTTTCTTTTAGAGGATGAAAGCTGACTTATAAATTGGTTATGTTTGCCAAATTTAAAAAGTTGTTATGGTTTGACCTCCCTGGGTAGCAGAGAAACACTGCTGCCGATTAGCAGTAAAATTTTTTTTTAACTCAGACTTGCGTCAAACCAAACTTTTGACCTTACTTAAGTATATCGTGCTTGATGAACAACACAGAACTCACCTCCATAATTTCTCTCCATATTTTGGTCTTTTCAGGTGCTGTGACTCCACTGGATATGCTAAATAATATTTTTTTTATTCTTGTACTTCCACTGCCTCAGATAAATTGTTCTTTTTTTGGCCATTTAGTAGCCATTTTGCACTTTCCAAATGCAAATCACCTGTGGCATGCATGCACCCCATAATTTATGGATGATTGGTATTGATCAACATACAGATACAAATACAATGAAAATCAGTGTTCAAAACTTTAGTAAATCCGCCATACATTTTTAGTTCAGTTTGGCTTGCGCAAACATTTATACACAAATTTAAGATTGAGGAATGAAGCCCATTGTTTGTTAAGACAAATATTTTAGCTGTGGATACATAAAGAATGTTCTCAGGAGCCAGGGATTGATGAAAGGAATGTTTTCAATGCTTGGCCCACAGCCTATTCGAGGATTTCCAGGAAATATGAAAAGTCTTTAACAAATGTAGGTAACGCCAGAACTAGAAAATATCATCCAGAAACTGTATGTTTCTCCTGAAATTGTGATTGGGATTCTACGACGGGATTTTCATGAATACAATTTTTTCTTTTGTGTAAACGCTCATACGAATGATTTATGCATAAATCCATTCATATTCATCTTGATTAATGAATCACATTGTTGGCAATAAAGATTTATGTACATTTTCCTAAAAGGTAAAGTTTAACTTGCAGTTTATAGAGGCAACATGTCAGGACACCTATATAGAGAGATCCAATGAGAGCTTGTCCATAACATGTTTATCTCTCTAATTTCCAAGAAATGCAAAAGCAGAAGGATCGGTATGAAATGTCATGTATAAATTCTTCTAAACAAGTCTATTTTCACAATACCCATCTTCTTCTGACAGGTGAAGTGAATAACACTGATTATCTCATTACAATGGCACATGTCAAGGGGTGGGCTATATTAAGCAGCAAGTAAACAGTCAGTCCACGAAGTTGATGTGTTGGAAGCAGGAAAAATCAGCAAGCATAAAGATCTGAGCAACTTTGACAAGGGCCAAATTGTGATCGCTAGAAGACAGAGTTAGTTCATCTCCAAAACAGCAGGTGGGGTGTTCCCGGTATGCAATGGTTAGTATCTACCAAAAGTGGTCCAAGGAAGGACAGCTGGTGAACCACAGACAGGGTCACGGGCGCCCAAGGCTCATTCAACGAAGGGGAACAAAGGCTAGCCCATTGGGTCCAATTCTGTGCTACAGAAGAGCTACCACTGCCCTAAGTGCCTACAGTGGACATGTGAGCATCAGAACTGGACCATGGAGCAATGGAAAAAGGTGGCTTGGTCTGATGAATCATGTTTTCTTTTACATCATGTAGACAGCCAGGTGGGTGTGCGTTGCTTACCTGGGGAAGAGATGGCACCAGGATGCACTATGGAAAGAAGGCAATCCGGGAGAGGCAATGTGATGCTCTGGGCAATGTTCTGCTGGGAAACCTTGGGTCCTGGCATTCATGTGGATGTTACTTTGACACGTACCACCCACCTAAACATTACTGCATACCAAGTACACCCCTTCATGGCAACGGTCTCTTTCAGCAGGATAATGATAAGATAATCCTTTATTCATCCCCCAGTGGAGAAATTTGCATTGTTACAGCAGCAGATATAAAGATTTATTAAAAAAATAAAAAATATATAAGTATAAAAATATAAAAGAGAGACACACCAAGAATGCACAAAAACATTATTAAACACACAACAGCATTAAAGTGACCAAACTGCATTATCGCACTGTTCCCATGAGATGGGTGTTACCAAAGATTTATTGTCCAATTTAGTGCCAAAGATTTATTGTCCAGTTAAGTGGTGGGGTCTGCTGGGAGTAGTGCTAGTTGTACAGTCTCACAGCAGCAGGGAGGAAGGACCTGTGATACCGCTCCTTCACACACTTGGAATGGAGCAGCCTGTCACTAAAGGAGCTGCCCAGTGCCACCAGAGTCTCATGCATGGGGTGGGAGTCGTTCTCCAGTATATGTGATAGCTTGGCCATCATCCTCCTTTCTACCACCACCTGCACTGGGTCAAGAGTGCATCCCACGACAGAGCTGACCCTCCTTATGATTTTATCCAGTCTCTCCCTGTCTGCAGCAGAGATGCCACTGCCCCAACAGACAACCCCATAAAAGATAGCAGATGCCACCACAGAGTCAAAAAAAAGTCTTGAGAAGTGCTCCCTGCACTCCAAAAGACCTAAGTCTCCTCAGCAGGTACAGTCTGCTCTGTCCTTTGTTGTACAGTGCAGTGGAGTTGTCCATCCAGTCCATTTTATTGTTGAGGTGAATACCCAGGTACTTATATGAGTCCATTATCTCAATGTCCATTGATCTGGAGGCAGTTCTGCTGGCACCAGACTACAAAGTCCTGGATCAGTTGTCTGTACTCTGCGTCATCCTCCCCAGTGATGAGGCCAACAATTGCAGAGTCATCAGAGAACTTCTGCAGGTGACAGCCCGCTGTGTTGTATCTGAAGTCTGCAGTATAGAGTGTGAAGAAGTATGGAGCCAGGACCGTTCCATGAGGGGCCCCTGTACTGCAGACTACCATGTCAGACACATGGTGTGTTCCAGCTTGTCTCTCAGAAGCACAGGCTGTATAGTGTTGAAAGCACTGGAAAAATAAAAAAACATGATTCTCACAGTGCTCCCAGGCTTGTCTAAGTGAGAGAGGGCCCTATGCAGGAGGAAGATGACTGCATCGTCCACCCCAATGCCAGGCTGGTATGCAAACTGGAGTGGGTCCATCGATGGGCTCACCAGATGGCAGAGATGCACAAGGACCAGCCTCTCCAGAGTCTTCATCAGGTGGGATGTCAGAGCCACTGGCCTGTAGCTGTTGAAGTCCTTGGGGTGTGGCGTCTTTGGGACCAGAACCACGCAGGATGTTTTCCACAGCTGTGGCACTCTTCCCAGTTTCAGGCTCATAAGAAGATGAACTCCACTATCCCACATAGCTGGTCTGCACAGAACTTGAGGAGCCTAGCGCTGATGCCATCAGGACCAGCAGCCTTCCTTGCCTTTATTTTCCTGAGTGCAGCTCTCATCTGGTCTGTAGTGAGGGACATGCTAGAGCAGGGGGACTGTGTGCTGGAGAGTGTGGGTGTGGGGGGTGGAGTCGTGACAGAAGGTGTGGAGGATGGGGTTATGGTGGAAGTGACTGAGGGAGGTGGCTGTGAGCTAGAAGTCCTGGAGAGGCTAGGGGTGGGGGTGGGACAGACTGCTGGGAGTACAGAGACGGTGGGGCACAGCTGAGATGGCTGGGTGGGGGGAGGAGCATGTGACTGGTCAAACCTATTGAAGAGAAGGTTCAGATCATTCACCCACTTCCTATCCCCCACGCCCTGGGAGTCAGTTTTCTTGTGGCCTGAGATAGTTTTCAGTCCTTTCCAGACTCCGCTGACATTATTCAGTTGCAGCTTATTCTCCATCTTCCTCCTGTAGCAGTCTTTGCCCTCCCTGATCTTCCTCCTCAGCTCCTTCTGTACAGCCCTCAGTTCTTCTTTGTTTCTTGCTTTAAAGGCCCTGTTTTTCTCCTTGAGTAGTGTCTTTATAGCAGGAGTAATCCAGGGTTTGTTATTGGAGAAACACCATACAGTCCTGGTGGGTACAGTGTTCTTCACACAGAAATTTATATATTCTGTTATACAGTGTGTAAGACTGTCAATGTCCTCCCCATAAGGGTCACAAAGTACTTCCCATACAGTAGATTCATTTGTATACAGGCAGGAGATGAACCAGGTTGTGATCCGATCTTCCAAGAGGGGGGAGGGGTGAAGAGTTGTATGCCTCATTGGTGTTGGCATATAATAAGTCCAGTATTTAATTGTCTCTGGTAGGGCAGGTGACATACTGACTAAAAGTGGGCAGCATGTGGGAAGGAGAGGCATGATTGAAGTCCCCAGAGATAAGAAAGAGGGCCTGTGGGTGCTGTGTAGCCTGCCAGGACATCACCGGACACATCAGCATTAGCAGAGGGGGGAACATACGCAGCCACCGCGATAACATGCGAGAATTCCCTCGGTAGATAGTATGGCCTCAAGCTAACGGCTAACAGCTCAATGTCCTTACAGCAGATTTGTTCCTTCACAGTGATATGCCTAGCATTACACCATCGGTCATTTACAAATACTGCCAGCCCTCCTCCTTTCCTCTTACCGCTTTCCTTTGTCCTGTCTGCCCTCACCAGGTGGAATCCATCCAAAGTTGCATTCGTGTCCGGAGTTAGCTTGGTTAGCCACGTCTCCGTAAACAGCATTATGCTACACTGCCGGTATTCCCTTTGGTGCCGGGACAACGCCGCTAACTCATCCATCTTATTGGGGAGAGATCTTACATCCCCATGATGATCGACGGGAGGACGGGTCTGTATCGTCTCCTCTTGGCTCCAGCTCGGCTCCCCCTTTTCCTCCTCCTCAGCTCATGAGGGATGTCCGGTCTCTCCTGGGGCAATATCGCTGTGTTACGGAGTGCTAGCAGCTGATCCATACTGTAAACAATGGAGCCGTGATTGCACGACGATACGGTTCCAAACAGTGCAAAAAATATAAGTATTACCAAGATACTACCTTGCACTACCTTGGTCCCCATAGTGCAAAGTTACGTAAAAGAGAAGATAAAAAGTGACAAAGAAAGATAAACTCAAGAGAGAAACTCAAGAATATATGAAAAAAACTCAAAAGTAAGTGGGAGCCGCTGTAACAGGCAGCCACACGTGCGGCGCCAACGGAAGATGCACGATCCCACAAAAAAATTGTTCAGGAATGGTTTGAGGAACATGACAAAGAGCCTAAGGTGTTGACTAGGCCTCCAAATTCCCCAAATCTCAATCCGATCGAGCATCTGTGGGATGTGCTGGACAAAAAGTCCGGTCCATGGAGGCCCCAGCTTGCAACTTACAGGACTTAAGGATTTGCTGCTGACATCTTGGTGACAGATACCAAAGCACACCTTTAGAGGTCTTGTGGAGTCCATGCCTCGACAGGTAAGAGCTGTTTTGGCAGCTCAAGGGGGATCTACACAATATTAGATAGGTGGTTTTAATGTTATGGCTGATCGGTGTATATACGTACATACATACCGTATATATGGTCTGCACCCCTGTTGTAGAAGGCCAGGATGCATGTGGATATGAGGCTGAGCATGCTGATGCAGCACAGCTAGGAAGAACTAATCATCACAACTGCTTTCTCTCTCTGATTCACTCCACAGTGTGCACAGAGAGATGAGAGCAGTTGTTGGTGTGCCTCTGTCTTTTTTTCATCAGACAATGATGACGATGTCTCCACTCACCACCGCCTCCCAAGCCTGCACCATCCTCACTTTCAGCCTACCACTTCTCACTCCTTTCCCCCTCTCCTGTTTAATGACTAAAAATAAAGGCCCCCTAAGGGGATTCTGTTCACCCGATCTCGGTGTCAGCGTGTCTGTGTTCTGCCCTTTCTGCCTTGAGTATCTTACAATATACATACGGTATCTTACAATATACACACAGTCCCCTCCAAAAGTATTGTAACAGCAAGGCCAATTCTTTTGTTTTTGCTATACACTGAAAACATTTGGTTTGAGATTTAAAGATGAATATGAGACAATACATCACAATCTCAGCGTTCCTGATATTTATAGCCAGATGTCTTAAACAACTTAGAACATGGCACCTTTGGTGGCAGACCACCCAATTATTTGGTGTAGTGGAACAGATAGTCTTAAAGTAAATTAAAGTAAATAATGCTGAATATTTGGTTGCATATCCCTTGCTTGCAATTACTACATTAAGCTGGTGACCCACTGACGTCACCAAACTGTTGCATTTTTCTTTTGTGATGCTTTTAAAGGCTTGTGCTGCAGTCGTTCTTTCAGTTGCTGTTTGTTTTGGGGGTTTCTCCCTTCAGTCTCCTCTTCACAAGGTGAAATGCATGCTCAATTGGGTTTATGTCTGGTGACTGACTTGGCCAGTCTGAATGGAAAAGCAATTCCCTACGGCTCTTTGGGACCAACAACTGGGTCACCTCCTCTTACATTTGAGTGTCCTGTGTCACTCAACATCTATCGTTAATAGTCAAAAATAGGGATAGGAGAGTGTAACATTGGGCTGAACCTGTTGACCATCAATTACTTTCACTTGGTGGTAGGTGTGTCTTAGGGTTTCGTCTTAGGACTGCTCCAAGGGGAAATCTCTGAAGAAAATTCCCCTGAAGGGTGAGGGGGCGGGGCCCCATGTCTTCCTAACGTGGAGCTGATGTCGACAACTCAGGCAACGCCTCCCCTGCCAACACTGCACACATCCCACACCATGTTGCACTACTGCAGGACCCATACACACTTTGCCCTTAACAATGCCTGAAATGCTGGCCAATTTGTTTCCAAAATTAGTGAATGGGTGAGGTGAGGACTAACCGCTGGCTCTGTTGGTGGATATTCATGCACATCCCCATGCACACACCTCACCTTCATCAAACGTGCTGTATCCAGTATCTCACTTTGAACCAGGCTTTGGTGAATTGAGGTTTGACTACAGCCCGAATCCACTAATGCATGGCGTATATACTCCTTTGAATACACACAGGTACGTGGTATGTCCCAGCTTGATCGAGGGAAGTCTGTGGCGCATCAGGGACCTGGACCAATTCCCCCACCTCAATCATGTGGCATTGGTCCAGGAAATACCCGGGCTCCCCGCAACGCCAGCACACTTGCCCAGGTCTTACTCCCACACCTGTGGCTCCACAGGCACCGACCTGAGGATGGGAGAGACAGAAACAGAAGTGGAAGGGGTAGGGAAAAACCGGGTTTGGGGAATTGGTTTCGGGGGAACAGGGGCCTGTTTCTGAAGCTCCAGGACGGGGGGGTAGTGGAACGTGAGGAGGAGGGGAGAGAAAGAGAGAGAGGGAGAATGCGAGTGGCTGCCTGTTCCCAGATACGCCACCAAGTGCTCAGCGAACTGCTCCAGTACCACTAGGTTGACTATGTTCTCGGTGCCACGCTCCTCTGCCAGAAACCAGCTTCAACATGTGTCTCGAATCTGTTGGGCAAATGCGAATGGTCTGCCGAGCTCATTGAGCATCAGCAAGCAGAACCATTGACGGTGTTCGGGGGAGTGGCAGACTTGTTGCAATTTAGCCTGCTTTGGGTCCAGGTACTCCAGCAGGCTCGTTACTGGAAGCTGCTGGGCTGTGAGCTGGGCTTCCCCCGACAGCAGCAGCAGCAAGCGAACCGTCCACTGTGTCTCTGGCCATCCCCATGTGTCCGTGGCATGCTCGAATAGCTCCACGAATGCTTCCGGGTCATCCTGCAGTCCCATCTTGTAGAGCGTGATGAGGGACATGGCTGCCGTAGCCACCGCGGCCACTGATGGAGCACCTGCCAGCTGGACCAGTCTCTGCAGCACCTGCCAGTCCTCTGCCTGGGCTTGGAGAAGGGCCTGGAAGCACTGCTCCTGCTCCGTGTGCAGCTCGAGGAGGGCCTGATGTTGTGTCTGGTGGGTGCCGGTGAGAGTCTTGATGATCTCAGCGAGGGGAGAGGGCTCCATGATGATCTTCCTCACTCCTAGGTTTCTGCACCAGTGTAACACTATGTTACCAGAAGAATGAGGACATGGGTGACAGGCATGCCCCAACTCTTCTTTAATGTAACAGTAGATTGCTTTTCTACCTTCTTTATCAAAATCACACACGTGCACACAGTTCTGAATGTCTCATCCTCTCTCGTGGCTTCTCTCTCTCCCCACTTTATCTCCTCACTGCTGCTCACTGAAACAGAGAAAAGTCATTAGAAGAATCACACACAGGTGCAGCCTCAACGTTACCACTCACTCTCCTGACTCCGCCTTCCATTTACAAACTGCCGCCACAACTCTGTATTTCTGGTGAAAGCTTCCTTTGACACAGATACGTCTACCTCCTGGAGGGTGTTCTTAATCTGGCCAACATGATGTCTCTGATGATTTGCTTCACTGGCAGTGACAGCCTTTTGGACTTCATATTGAGAGTTATATAGACAGCAACAGATTCCAAATGCAAATGCCACACTTGAAATGTAGACCTTTTATCTCTTTCTTGTAAGTTACATAATTAAGGACTCACATCTGGCCATGGAACAGCTGAGCAGCCGATTGTCCAATTACTTTTGGTCCCTTAAAAAGGGAGGGGGGCACATAAAAAGTGCCGTAATTCCTACACCGTTCACCTAATTTGGATATAAGAACGCTTACATAAAAGCTGAGAGTCTGCAGTTTTAGATCATATTTGTTATTTAATTTCTACTCCTACATACTGTGGTAGACAGCTAAAAATACAATAACACTGTTAATGTCCAAATATTTATGGACCCAAATGTAGGTACAGTAGCTATAAAATGTCTACATGCCCCCTTTTAAAATTGCAGGTTATTGTGATGTACAAAATGAAAACAAGATAAATCATGCCAGATTGTTTTCCACCTTTAATGTAATATAGCCACCAAAAAAATTAAGTGAAAAACAAATAACATTTTAAGGGAAAAAAGAAAAACAATTTTTACAGTAAATTGCAAGTGTGCACACCCTTTTATAATGTGGCATGTGCTCATGTGCACTGTGCTCAGAATTAACCTATCACAAAATCATGTTCAAAAGTAATTATTATACATTTGTCATCAATGAATTGATTCTGATTAACCACAGATAAATAACTTTTTCTGTAAGATGTCTTCTTGGGTTGATCTGATTGCAGAAGCCATGGTCTGCAAAGAGCTGACAAAGTATGTACAGGATCTCAATGTCGAAAGTTATCAACCAGGAGAGGGGTACAAAAGAATTTCCAAAACATTAGATGTACCATTGAACACCGTGAAGGTGATCATCAATAAGTTGAGAAAATGGGGTATCACAGTCACATTAGGAACAAGATGTTCCTCTTAAAAAGTGAAAAAAGGATAAGGCTGCCAAGAGACCTACAGCAACATGAAAGGAACTATAGAAATATCTGGCAAGTACTAGTCACTCCATGCATGTGACAACAATCTCTCATTCTTTAGTGAAGTGAAGTGACGTGTAGCCAAGTACGGTGACCCATACTCGGAATTTGTGCTCTGCATTTAACCCATCCAAGTGCACTCACACAGTAGAGGACACACACACCGTGAACACACACCCGGAGCAGTGGGCAGCCTTTTTTTTTTTTTTTTTGCTGCGGCGCCCGGGGAGCAGTTGGAGGTTCGGTGCCTTGCTCAAGGGTCTCACCTCAGTCGTGGTATTGAGGGTGGAAGGGAGTGCTGGCCATTCGCTCCTCCCACCTACAAGCCCTGCTGGACCTGAGACTCGAACCCACAACCTTCAGGTTCACCTTCGGGTTGCAAGTCCGACTCTCTATCCACGACTGCCCCCTCAGCTACATATCTGAGCTATCGGGTAGGGTGAAAAAAAACATCCGATCTCACCTATATTATACCAAAACATACAATCATCCCAAACCATGTGGCAAAATGTGTTATACTCTGATGAGACCAAAGTAGAAAGTTTTGGGCATAATTCTAAAAGATATGTTATGGCACAAAGCCCTGACTTCAACCCCAACAAACCTCTGAAATGAACTGGAATGGAAACTGAGCCCCAGGCCTTTCACCTTCCAGCAGGACAATGACCCAAAGCACAAATCCAAGTCAACATAGGAACTTCAGAAGAAGTTGTTCAACATTCTGTAGTAGGGACTGCACTTCAGTCTACATAGCCAATTGGCGTGGGTCTTGCGCCTTTGTGGAGCAGATCCCTACATTTTGTGGTGGTCAATGATAAAATTGTAACATTTATTGTAACATTTATTTATAGTTATATTTATACATTTATATTTAGGGCATTTGGCAGACATCCTTATCCAGAGCGACTTTGAAGTGATTGTTTGATGTGACTTTGAATAGATTCCATCAGTCCTACATCTATGTAAACACTAAAATTACTGTCACCCAAGGTGTGTGCCAAAGCACACTCATTTTACATTGTAGATTTAATAATAAGAAAATGAGCAAGAAACCAAAGATTTGTAGGCTGTAGATTTTCATAGGTTGAAAATGTGGAGTCACTGTCATGAGGTGACAACTTTGCTATTAGCACTTGGGAGGAGAAAAAAGCAAACGGGAAAATTCCACTCATTCCACCCTGAAGAGGAAACTGGCTTGGTGGTTTAGAATGAAAGGAAATTGAAAAACCTTGTTGTAAGTTGTTAAATGCTCAAATGTACTCTGACCAGACATGAGTTTCAGATGAGAGCTGAGACTGTATTTTAATCACATGCCGCACCTGATAAATAATGGTCATTGTGGGCTACCGTTAAGCAATATGGTGTTTTTTTTTAAAATAATATACACATTAACCTCATTTAATTGCTCTACACACAGGTTCTCAACCCCAAGTGGGTTGCCCAATATGCAAAAGGGGTTGCAGGAGTACTTCTATGCATATAAACTGAATATGATTAGTGGAATATTTAATAATAATTAAAGATTATTATTAGTCAAATTTCTTTGGCCTTCATTCAATTTGGGGGTCCTCTTAAGCCCTTTTTTTTTTCTTTTTTTTTTTTTTTTTTTACAGGTGTTGAGCTACAGTATGTTGTTCCATGCACCACCTGGTGGATATTGTGTGAAGCACAACAAATGAATTTTAAATTCTAAGAAACATGCCTGCAGGGTGCGAAAACCAAATGAAAAAACATGCATTCTTAAAGGCCACAACTGTACAATTTCTGGATAGGCCATCTTTCCTTCATCTTCAGGCTACTTTCAGTTTAGTGTTTAGTAATTTTAGTGTCAATTTTTAAAGCATTTCTGGGAGATCTATTTGTTAGTTTCAAAATTATGTGGCCATCTAAGTGTGAAAAATATTTGATATTTTTGTAGTCTCTGAGAAGCGCTATTCATATTTGCAATACTAGTGGACTACTGTGTATGTTTAACAATAGAGTAGCAAATTTCAAAACAGTTCAGCTGAAAGAAAATAGGGTGGAAATAAAGTAAGAGTGCCGGTTTAAGCATAAAAATTAAACTCAGAATTGTCTTAGCCAAATATATTTTTGATATTGTGTTCATTTAAAATTAGCTATAGCCTTTTATATTTATTTTAGGTCTGTTAATTTTTTTGTTTGCATATATTTATTTAATTTATGTTGTAGTTGGTGCCTGCTATGAAATATCTTTGAAAATAGTCAAAAGAGTTTAAACTCTGGATTTTGTCAATTTGGACATCCCAAGTGTGTGTGGGCCACTCAGATGACATCCCCGGGCTGAAAAACAGTCCCACTCCAGCCCAGACCAGGCTGCAGTGGCACTGAATCCATCATGCTGTCATGGTAATCAAAATGGCCTTTACATCACACATTATTTTCTGTTGTTGTCATGAGTTATTACTAAAATATATTTTAAAATGTATATAACCATTATAATGAAACCTCCACTATGTTGGGACCTTTGTCATGTTTGCAAAAAAGAATGTAATAAATAAATTAAATGGCCACTCACCAACCGCCGAATGTCACGCTCGCAGTCCCACTTGATCTTAGTGATCTGCTCCTGATGTGCCTGGTGCTCAGAGCGCAGGTCAACCGCCTTAGTCTTATCAGCCTGGATGGCAGCATTGAGCGCCTCATCTGTGTGACGCTTTGCAGCCTTCAGTTCAGTGATCTCGCCTAGCAACTTTGCACGTTCCTGCTCAAAGAAACGCCGTGCCTCATCACGTGCCTCCAGTGCCAGTGCTGTGCGAACCTTCTCACCAGTTCCATCACGCAATGCGGCCAGTGCAGACCGTAGCCTCTGGATCTCACCATCCTTGATCTTGGCAGTTCTTCCTAGCTCCTGCTCATGCTGTCGTGTCAGTGACTCGCGCAGTGCCGCCAGCTCCTTCAGCTTCTCCTCATGCCAGCGTGCCCGCTGTTCAGTAAGAGCTGCAGTGTGCCGGTGCTGCTCCTGCTCACGGATGCGCTTGGCCTCCTGTGTCTTATCACGTTCCAACTTGCTGACCTGTTGGAGATAGCAATGCATTTGGGTGGAAGACCATGTGTGATTTATGTTTTGTACTTCCAGTTTCATTTTAGTCATTCACTTACTCACTTACATACAATGCTTACTCATATGATTGTACTTGCCAGCTTTACATAATCGTACCCTTGTATCTCATGGCAAACCTGATAAAACCTGATCCTGTTCCAGTCCATGTCTCATTCCCTGTCCCTATCTCAGCAGTCTCATTCCATGTATAAAGTGCCTTACACAGACTGTATACCATATACCGTATGGCCAAACCTCATGACCATTGTTTCTAGTTTGTCTCATCTATATCTTACTCTTAAATACGAACTGTCCTTTGTTTGACCTATGTTAAAATCTTTCCAAAGTGTTGCATGTCTTAAAGACACATTACATGGCTCATGTGTGATACACAACAGGTGAGTACATGGACCTACAAATACAAATGTATAAATCTGAAGACCAGAATTATGAAAAAACAAAAGTTTAATATATAAGTGCAAATTTGAGAATATTAAAATGGCTCACAGTTTATTTTCTTGTACACCTACCTTGCATTTTTCTTGGTGCAGTTCAATTTGAATGTCAGTTAGTTTGGACCTGAGATCTTCATTGGCTGCCTGTAAGGCAGAGATGATGGCTTCAGGTTTTTCACCCTTGGAGCGCCCTTTTTTGGCCATTGAGTCAGATCTTACTAAGCGTCCTCAAACTCAACTCTCAATTATCCAGTGCTTAAACAGACGAAACTGAGGTTTCCAATGCCGTCTCTTCCTCATTATTCTGGCAGACAGAATACCTGTGGGAGAGCATTGATAAGAGGAATTTACATACAAGGGAATATACAAAAACCCAGCAACTTCTCTTCCATTTTCCTAGCATCTGGTCTTACTTCAGACCCACATGTTGCTTTTGTGGATCAAAATAGTAAAGCCTTGAAAAAGCTATTTAATATGGCTAATTTTTAATGATTTGACTAAATTTGGTCTTTTTACAAAAAATAACTTTATTGCATTGACTAGACCTCTAGAAATCTTAAATAGACCTAGAATTAAATAGACTTATTCAATTAATTAGATGACTTCCAATTTGTCTTTTGAATATTTACACAATCACAACTTTCAACTTTTTCCAAATGTTTTCCAAATATACTCTGGAAGGTCTAAAACATTTGCTCAGAGGTTAGAGAGTACACACAAAAAAGCTGTGTGAGTAGCATGACTGAATTTGGTTTTCACTGCCCTGTAGTGTTGCCAGTTTATTTGTTTTTAACATTACACAGATTATGGTTGCTTCTTCACAGTCACAGGTGAACCTCTTGTTTGTAAATGGGCCCATCTATGTTGGACACAGTCCTAACAGAGCTGTGTCATTGTCAAATTGGCAAGTACACTGTAACAGTGAGGTAATTCAGGGATTGATTAAATATGTGTGCAAACCAGGAGGCAGTTCTGCACAGTGTTTTTGTTAGGAAAGAGATCTGGGCTAGCAGCTTTTCTTGCCATTTTGCTTCTTGAAGCAAGTTACCTTGCCAAATCTAATGAGTTACTTGCTAGTTTCTTTTCAATTTCAGGGTCATCATTGGTAATCCTAGAATAAAAAAACAGATAGTGGAATATCATTTAAAAGTTCTCCTTATAGGAGAGAACTGGTTGGTGGGTGGGAATTGGCAGGTGACCAAATCGGGGAAAATAAGTATATTGTATAAACTATTATATTAAATTATAAAGCTGCCTGAACAACACTGCCTCCCAAATGGAATGTAGGCCTAGTAAAGATGTTGTGTCCATAATAACAAAAGTTTGCAAAAGTTACATCAGGCATCCTCCAGCTTGTGCATTTGTATTTGTTTGCCTCTATAAACTTACAAAATCTCATTATGCGCATAGCTGTTCCTAAAAAAACTGGAGACAACTGTTGTTTATGAGTGTTCTTGTTTATGCAAAAATAAAACCTTTTATAAAGCTTTGGTTTTATAAAATAAAGTTCAAATACATTTAAATGGCCCCTACTTTAGACCCCTGTAAAGAAGCACCCTTCAGAGTTCTCTTTGTGAATGGTGTCACCTTCATAGGTAGTATGGCATTTGATCCTTTCAGAATGGACCTCACTGAGCATAGCCCACTTAAATTCTTTTCCTCTAAAGTACGACAATCAGGCATACATGTGGTAACTTGGTACAGAAGTTTGTTCCTTACATAATTTAAGCTCATTCATCTGTAGTCTTTTGCAGTTTTGTTGCAGTCATATCAAAATTAACAGAAATAAGATTAAGAGTTCCTAGTGTTTAAATAATGTATTATAAAGTGTCATGAGTATAATATACTGTAAAATTCTATAAAATGCCATGAATTTATTGTACATTAAAAATCTTTACATTTCAGCTTTTAATGTTGTCCTGACACCTACTGCAATACCCAGAATCCTTGTCCACTCCCAGCCAATCAGAAATGAGGAGAACCAACCAGTCATCACAGTCTTTATGAATACAGTTATGTTCAAAATACAGAAACTTCTGAGGCTGTGTAACCTACCAGAGTTTTTGGGGTAGAGGAGTGCATCAGGACTGGGCTCCAGCAAGACCCAACAAAAATGTACTGTAGAGGGGTCAGGCAGTATTTACTTTCATGCAAGCAGGAGCAGACCAACTATTAAGGCAGGACAAAGAAAAGCCACACCGATTAACATTGGGACAATGCATTGGTTGCTTGTGTGGTGCTACAGGACACATTTATTCATTCATTTTCAGCAAATGCTTTTCCTAGTCAAGGTTGCGGTGATTTAAATTACTTGTTTTTTTGTTGGTTT
Source organism: Pangasianodon gigas (assembly GCA_022758105.1). NCBI lineage: Eukaryota > Metazoa > Chordata > Actinopteri > Siluriformes > Pangasiidae > Pangasianodon > Pangasianodon gigas. The sequence goes on along the minus strand of CM040468.1, from coordinate 14,625,048 downwards.
TTTTTGGATACAGAACCAGCTAAATTTATACAAAAAAAAAAAAAAAACTGCTGGCGCAGGCAGGACTGGTCAAACTTTTGTGGGCAGGATTGAGTGTCTGTGGGAGCAGGTGGGATTGGTCAAAGTTTCTGTGACCAGTCCAATGCATGGCAACATTCTCACATATGGGTGATTTAGAGTAGACAATAAACCTATTGGCATATTTTTGTACAGTGGGAACAAACCAGTGAACTCAGTGGAAACTCACACAGACACAGGAAGAACATGCAAAACTATACACAATCAGTACTTGGAGCTTTATTATTATTATTATTGTTGTTGTTGTTGTTGTCGTCACTCACATTTCTAAAAGCTACAGCTACAGAGGATGCATTCTTCAAGAAATGAAGACCCATGAACAACCATAGCAATATTTAAAGGTAGGTAGCTTTTATTTTTTGCTACTGTTTTTGATTACCTAGCCGGTTAAAAGGGTTATAAAGAGTGACAGCATTAGGTGTCACGTATTTTCTGTTGAATTAATGCGATTACTGGGATTAAAGTAACTTTTTCAATGGAGATACCTCAGGTATGATTTACCCATGTCATATTCAAACTTTTTCCCCATGAGCCCCATTTCCCAGCTTTTTGAGAATACACCAACCCCATCCACCCCCCCAACCAAAAAAATTCCCTTGTCAAATAACTGTCTATTATTAACTGGAAAATAAGATTCAATAAAACAAAACTGCAGTCTTATATTACAGCAGAAGAGAGTGGTAAATGCATTGAACAGTAAGAAACATAATAGTATATTTTCAATATAATCCTTTTACAAATCATTCTCTAATATCCCTCCTGAAACCTGAATGGTCCCTTGACTGTTGCAGGAGAGCAAAGCAAACAAACAGCATTTTAAATTACCGTCCAATTATAATTACCATCAAAATAATTTATAAAGTGTTAGATTTGACACTTCCTTGTAGGCCAGTTTCATGTTTTTTTCCTTGTCAAAATTTTCAGCCTTGTGTCTGTTTCTGCTAAAAACCGAAAGTGCCATTTTTGACTATTTTGGGCTGAAATATTCCAGTGGCATCTAAAATAAATACTAAACTGGTCCTATATACTAGTTTAATAATAGTTAAGTTGGCCACACATTGATAGACTTTATTTCACATTAATTTGAATTAACTCTATTTACTGTGACAGAAAGTGAGGGTGCCACAGTATTTTTTCTTACTAGTTTGTAATATAGCTAGCTACTTTATCAAAACTATAGCTTGACTGTAGCTTAGCTATTTTAAATTATGAGTAGCTTGAAGCTTGACAATTTACAGCTGCTGTTTACATGTTTCTACATGTATACTATTTTATTCAGCCATTGAATACATTTTTATGCCATTATAAATGCTCCTATAAAGTGTGATTTATGATGCAAAATATAAGAAAATGTGCTGTGCCAACACAGAGATGTGTGACAAAAGGAGAAACCATGTGTGGCCATGTGATGCTGTGGGAGGCTGGCATGGTTTTGGTCCAGCTGTCCCTAAGGGTCACTGCCTCTACTCAAGAAAAATCTGACAACTACTGAGGTGTCAATTACATGCAGGTGATAATTATAATAATTTAAATTACTATAATCTGCCTAGATTTTAATGATTTGACTGTTTTTAGTAATTTTAATAATTCTGTCTGCCCAAAAAATCAACTTAAGTACCTCTGTAACCTGACTCTTGAATATGAGGAATTTTCCCTGCATATATACGCTGATCAGCCGTAACATTAAAATCACCTGCCTAACATTGTGTAGGTCCACCTTGTGCAGCCAAAACAGCTCTGATCTGTCGAGGCATGGACTCCACAAGACCTCTGAAGGTGTGCTGTGGTGTCTGGCACCAAGACGGTAGCGGCAGATCCTTTAAGTCCTGTAAGTTGTGAGTTGGGGCCTCCATGGATCGGACTTGTTTGTCTAGCACATCCCACAGATGCTTGATCAGATTGAGATCTGGGGAATTTGGAGGCCAAATCAACACTTTGTACACTTTGTCATGTTCCTCAAACCATTCCTAAACAATTTTTGCAGTGTGGCGTGGCGCATTATTATTACTGAAAGAGGCCACTTCCATTAGGGAATACTGTTGCCATGAAGGGGTGTACTTGGTCTGCAACGATGTTTAAGTAAGTCATACGTGTCAAAGTAACATCCACATGAATGCCAGGACCCAAGGTTTCCCAGCAGAACACTGCCCAGAGCATCACACTGCCTCCGCCGGCTTGCCTTCTTCCCATAGTGCATCTTGGTGCCATCTCTCCCCCAGGTAAGTGACACACACACAGCTGGCCATCCACATGATGTAAAAGAAAAAGTGATTCATCAGACCAGGCCACCTTCTTCCATTGCTCCATGATCCAGTTCTGATGCTCACATACCCATTGTAGGCACTTTCAGTGGTGGACACGGGTCAGCATGGGCACTCTGACCAGTCTGCAGGTACGCAGCCCATACACAGCAAGCTGCGATGCACTGCGTGTTCTGACACCTTTCTATCATAGTCAGCATTAACTTTTTCAGCAATTTGTGCTAGAGAAGCTCGTCTGTGGGATAGGACCAGACAGGCTAGTCTTCGCTCTCCACACGCATCAGTAAGCTTTGGGCGCCCATGACCCTGTCGCCAGTTCACCGGTTGTCCTTCCTTGGACCACTTTTGGTAGATACTAACCACTGCATACTGGGAACACCCCAGAAGACCTGTCGTTTTGGAGATGCTCTGAGCCAGTTGTCTAGCCATCACAATTTGGCCCTTTTCAAAGTCACTCAGATCCTTATGCTTGCCAATTTTTCCTGCTTCCAACACATCAACTTCAAGAACTGACTGTTCACTTGCTGCCTAATATATCCCATCCCTTGACAGATGCCATCGTACTGAGATAGTCAGTGTTAATCACTTCACCTGTCAGATGTTTTAATGTTTATATATATATATATATATATATATATATATATATATATATATGTGTGTGTGTGTGTGTGTGTGAGTGTATAACATGTATCCCAGACATTTCTGTACCAAACCACCAGACAGTGCCCTCCCCTGAATTTTTAATGTCTTCTTCTATTGTCCCACTCATTTCCTGTCTGCATTGCAAAATCATGGCTTGGGCTTGCATGGCTGCTTCTGGAATGGGCTCACTGATCTTTATTGATAATGTAACTCATGAGGGTATCAGTAGAATGAATTCAGAGGTCTACAGAAACACTTTGCCTGCCAATTTACAGAGAAATGCATCCAATCTAATTGGCAGGAACTTCATCATGCAGCAAGACAATGACACAAAACACACTGCCAACACAACAAAGGACTTAAAATGGTTTTAGACTGGCCAAGTCAATCACTTCCTGAAGAGGAGACAGAAGGGGGAAACCCCCCAAAACAAACAACAACTGAAAGAAGTTGCGGTACAAGCATGGAAAAGCTTGTGTGTTAGGGAGGTTAGATGCATAGTATCTTGAATTGAATAGTAACGTACTGATCTACCCGGCAGGATATCAGCTAGCATACACTTGCTGCATGTCTCCTAAAGTGTACAGAAATGTCAGGGAGAAAGAGAAGAGCATATACATGGATAAATTTCAGATTTGATGTCAAAGAAAACAAGACCCTTTGTAAACCATGTGGGACAACAGTCACCGGTAAAATCACAATGAACTTGAAGCGACATTTGCAATTTGAATTTCAGAGTCATCCTGAAATTCATGCAAAGGTAATCACACTTAAATGTGTGGTTTTTTTTCAAGCTAAAATTATTTTATCAGCCAACCCGAGCTGGTGTGTTTTTTTGTTAAACCTGAAATACAATACAAGCCAAAAGAAACCACCACTGTCATGTACCTGATTCGAGAAGTGACCTAGAGTTGCTAATCTTTGATCGTAAATGAAAAGATGGATTGACATGCTAAAGATAATAAGTATAAAGTTTCACTGTCCTCAAATTGAAACAAATATGTAACAAAAAGAAGAATGCATGTTTGAAGAAATGTAGTAGACTTAACGTGAGACATGACGGGAGAAAGGAGCAGAAATGTAGTATCTAAACAACTTGGAGCTGTGTGTGTGTGTTTATGAGTGAGTGAAGGGAGTGGGAGAGAGAAAGAAAAATCAGAACTTGTTTTTTTCCCCCTTATTCAACCTCACAGATAGAGAAGACCTCCAATGACAAAGATGGGCCACTGAGTGCAAATAAAGCTAGTGCATCCCAGCAGAATATTTCAACAGCTCTTCTAAGTGCTTCAAAGTACAAAAGTGACTCTAAAGAACAACAGACCAAAGAGGAGGCCATAGCAAATTGGATTGGGTGCACAGGATTACCAGTCACAAGAATTGAAGATAAGGAATTTGTTCTAATGATGGAGACAGTAGATAGGAGGCTGACTTTTCGAAAGAAAAGTAAAATAAGCAATCTGATTTACAAACATTATGAAGATGAAAAACAATGCATATCTAATTACTGATCTTTTGGTCTTCTGTGAAAAAGCAAGGCCATATTCTTCTTTCTTTATGAGACTTGGTTTTAATCTGTTAAATCTGTGTCTGCATTGTACGTTCAAACCTTAATATCATTCATAATAACAAGTTAACAGATGTTTCCTCCTGAGTTCTAGAGAAATTCTTAAATAATGCATTATATTTTAACTAAACCCATTAGATTTTAGTCGACTAAATCTACTAGATTTAGTCATCTAAAATCTTATGATATTTAGTCGACTAAAACTTGACCAAAACTAAAACAATTCAGATGACTAAAATATGACTAAAACTAAAGGGCATATTAGTCAAAAGATTATGACTAAAACTCTCAAAACAGCCTCAATTCTTCATGGCATGGGTTCCACAAGATGTTGGAAACATTCCCTTGAGATTCTGGTCCCTATTGACATGATTGCATCACTCAGTTCCTGCAGATTTTTCAGGTCCATGTTCATGCTGTGAATTTCCCTTTCTATCACATCCCAAAGGTGTTCTATTGGATTCAGATCTGGTGACTGGGAAGGCCAGTGAAGAACATTGAACTCACTGTCATGTTCATGAAACCATTCATGACAACATTCGCTTTGTGACATGGTGCACTATCATGCTGGAAGTAGCCATGAGAAGATGGTTAAATTGTGGCCATGAAGGGATGCACATGGTCAGCAACAATACTCAAACAGGCTGTGGCATTCAAGTGATGATTGATTGGTATTAACGGGCCCAAAGTGTACCAAGAAAACATTCCCCACACCATTACACCACCTCCATCAGCCTGGACTGTTGACACAAGGCAGGATGGGGCCATGGATTCATGCTGTTGGTGCCAAATTCTGACCTTACCATCTGTGTGCCTCAGCAGAAATCGAGATTCATCAGACCAGGCTACGTTTTTCCAGTTTTCAACTGTCCAGTTTTGGTGAGACTGTGCCCACTGCAGCCTCAGCTTTCTGTTCTTGGCTAACAGAAGTGGAACCCGACATGGTCTTCTGATGTTGTTGCCCATCCACCTCAAGGTTCAATGTGTTGTGCATTTTGAGATGTTTTTCTGCTCACCACAATTGTACAGAGTGGTTATCTGAGTTACTGTAGCCTTTCTGTCAGCTCGACCCAGTCTGGCCATTCTCCGTTGACCTCTCTCATCAACAAGGTGTTTCCATCTGCAGAACTGTCACTCACTGAATGTTCTTTCTTTTTTGCACCATTCTGAGTAAACTCTAGAGACTGTTGTGCATGAAAGTCCCAGGAGATCAGCATTTATAGAAATACTCAAACCAGCTTGTCTGGCACCAACAATCATGCCATAGCCAGAATCACTGAGATCACAGTTTTTCCCCATTCTGATGGTTGATGTGAACATTACCCGAAGCTGCTGGCCTGTATCTGCATTGTTTTCTGCATTGTACTGCTAGTGTATAGGTGTTCCTAATAAAGTGCTCAGTGAGTGGATGTTTGTTTTCAGCAGAGATAATCATGTGTTTTAAAGAGGCTGTGGTCCCATTAAATGAGCTTGACTGGATTGACCAATCAGAGTGCGCCATTCACGAGCACCAAAGTGCTACTGTGAGAAAGTTTATTTAGTTTGTTAAGTTGGTTAGTTGGTTAGCAGGTGGTTAGTTCACTTACCTTCAGTAAGGTGTATTGTGCATGCATATTAAGTAAGTACGACAGTGCTTTTTTCATTGTTGTTTGACTTTAATTAATTAAATTACTTACTTAATAATATGTTAATATTAAGGCGATATATGGGGTTATGCTTCTGGTGTTAGTATGGTTGTTACAGTGAATTCTGCCTCTACTTTGTATTTAAATTGTAGTGTTGACTTAAAAAATATAAGTGGATATAGTATGTTTTAGTATGGCTTGTAATATTGTAGTTTATATTTAGTTAATATAGAGCTGCAGAGTTTTTTGTAGCTGGCACGTGCGCATTGGGTCAATCACACAGTGAAGACCTCATGTTTGAGAATAGTATGCATCTGCCCACTAGGGATGCAGTGCTTATTATAGAGAATGTTATAGAGACCACAGAAGACTCCGCTTAGTCCAATAATTCATATTTGCCTGAAAGTGAGGCATAAGGATGCTCTGGTTGAAGAAAATAAGACAAAATGCATACATTATACATTATCCATTAGTAAAACAAAAAATATGAGGCATGTACTCATGTACTAATGTTAACAATATGAAAGGCCATGATTTGGGAATAACTGCACACAAAATAAAGTCTGTATCTAGGTTTCCACATTTTACCCCTGTTTTTTTTTTTGTTAAAATAGATCATTAAATAGATTAAAATCTATTTAAAACACAAGCTTTTTTCCCCAGACAGAGCGCACCAAGACCCAAATGTTCCTGCACAGAAAACAGAACAACTGATTTTGATTGTAAAGTAATTGAATGTAAAGGTTTCATGCGTCAGTGTTTGAGTCATGATGTGCTCCTTCAACAGAACGGTCATATAAGAAAACACAGTTCATTTTATAGATTTCAGTAAGGGAAGGGTTAGATTCAAATAACTGATTCTCAGGCTGTAAGTCCTATGAAGCTAAACTTTGTTGTACTGCATTGTTGTACTAATCTGTGAATGGATTTCTACTGTTGACTAGGTTACTTTAAAAACATGGGGACCATCAGCCAATCACACTGCAGCACACACTTCACAGTGTTAGCATTAAGCTACCATCATTAAATTTTAATAATACGTTCATCTGTGGTCGCTTTAGTGCAACTTGCCGAGAACTACAGTCATAGGAAAAAAGAAAGTACACTTCAATTCTATGATTTTATTTGATATGATTAGGGCCTAAATAACAATTGTGTGGTCCTCACCATCTTCTATAAACAAACAAATAACCTCAGATGACAACAAAAAACACAACACATTTCAATATGTAGTCATTTTTTGCCAAAAAGTAAACAGTCTTAAACCAGGTGGGAAAAAATGAGTGCACCCTTCCTACTTCCACAATCATTAAGAGAGTAATTAGCAGCCAGGTGTTACTAATGAGATGCACAAGATTAGTTCATCATCAAGAAGTGTGACTACCACTATATAAGCAGAACTTTTTGCAGTTTGGTGCTCTGGAGTACTCAGGCGTGTGTCTACATCATGGCAAGAAGAAAGGACATCAGCCATGACCTCAGAGAAGCAACTGTTTCTGCTCATCTATCTGGGAAGAGTTATAAGGCCTTCTCCAAACAATTTGAAATTCACCATTCTACAGTGAGAAGGACTGTTTATAAATGGAGAGCCTTCAAGATTTTTTTTTTTTTACAAATGGAGAGCCTTCAAGACAGTTGCCAATCTTCCCAGGAGTTGGCGTCCCAGCAAATTCAGTCCAAGGTCAGACCATTTAATGCTCAGAGATATAAAGAAAAACCCAAGAGCTACATCATGTGATCTACAGGCCTCTGTAAGCACATTAAATGTTTATCTTCGTTACAGCCCAATCAGAAAAAGCCTGAAGAAGTATGGCTGTAAGAAAAAGCCACTTCTCTCCAAAAAGAATAAGGCAGCACAACTGAGGTTTGCAAAATTGCATCTGAACAAACCACAAATGTTCTGGAACAATATCCTCTGGACTGATGAAACCAAAGTGGAGATGTTTGGTTATCACGTATAGCACCATGGTTGGCAAAAACCAAACGCAGAGTATCACCACAAACACCTCATACCAACTGTCAAGCATGGTGGTGGTGGGGTGATGATTTGAGCTTGTTTCGCAGCGACAAGACCTGGGAAACTTGCAGCCATTGGGACAATGATGAACTCCATTTTATACAAGAAAATTTTTGAGACGAATATGAGTCCACCTGTCCAACAGCATAAGCTGGGACAAAATTGGGTCATGCAACAGGACAATGATCCGAAGCACACCAGCAGATCGACATCTGAGTGGCTAAAGAAGAAAAAAATCAATGCTGTAATGGTCAGAGTCCAGACTTCAACCCCACTGAGATGCTGTGGCAGGGTCTTAAGAGAGCTGTGCATTTTGAAGGCATTTTCATTTTGTCCTATATCCTAAGAACTGTAAGTCATACGCTCAAAATTCTTTTTCTCCTCTTATTCCTTGGCTTCTGCTGAACCCAGCTAGACTCCGCCCACTAATTTCCATCATGATGTATTTTTTTTTGCTAATAAACATCATATAATATTGCATAGGATTTTTGACTGATCTTCACAAACCTGGTGTCAAACTATTCATGAGAGTGTAAACTTCAATAATTATCAAAAACATGTTTACAATTTTAAACAATATGGCCACCACATGTCAATCAATTCTAACGAGGCGGAACATAGTTTACTCCAAGGGCTCAACTCAAATGCTTGTGTGCCTCCAGACATGCAAAGGTTGATGTGTGGTCATGAATAGGGGGTGAAGCTGAGATCAGATAACTGTTTCTCAGGAACTGTAAGTCTGATCATGTACAATTATCTGTGGATGTCTGCAAATGTTGGGGTGTGGTCATTGAAAGGGGGCAGAATTAGGTTCAATTAGATGTCTCAGGAGTCCCTTTGAGCTGAAATTTGATGTGCTGCATCATTCTGCTAATCTGCAACTGGATTTTTAATCACTACTGAATTACTTCAAAAACATGGCTGCCTTCAGCCAATCAGTTTTCAGCAGGCATTTCACACAACTAGCACTGAGCTATTGTCAGTAAACTTTATAATTATGTTGATGTATGGTCTCTTTATTGTTCTATGTACACTGACCACTGGGGGTGATGTTTGCTACGATTGCTTGGACCCCACAGATCATCACTTGTTGCTATATTTATTATTATTTTTCTGCCTTAAAACGAATTGTGCAGACCAAACCACAAGTCCTACAGACACAAAACTTGGTCAATAGATAGTACTCCCTCCCGCTACTCAGGCAAGCGAGATGGGCCTGATCTGCCTAATGGTGGTGCTATAGCACAGGGTTTTACGTTTTGGTCCATATCTCATGACTTGTGAATCCTACAAACAAAATTCTTTCTTTCACTGATTCCTTGCATTCTCCCAAACAAAAAAGACCTAAAAAAAAAAAACCATGTAGCTCCCCCCACTTAGATTTTTTTGGTTATCAGGGGGTGGAGGGGGGCTTTTGTGCACACAAAAGCAAGCATATCTCTTGGGAACTAAGGTGTGCAGTGAAAATTTTTCTTCAGCTTAATTCGTTTTGACAAAATCTACAAAATTGCCATTTGGAATATGCAAAACATACTTTTGCAAACTAGTCCTAGGATTTTTGGACTATCTTCACAATTGTGGTGTCAAACTACTCAGCAGAGTGTGATTATTAGATTAGATTAGATTCAACTTTATTGTCATTGTTCAAAATACATATACAAAGCCAATGAAATGCAGTTAGCATCTAACCAGAAGTGCATAAGTGGCATATTTACAATAAATTACAAATAAGGATATATAGCTATGAAGGTGATATGTACAAGGGAATGGATGACTCATGTACAGGAGGTGCAGTAGGTATTATAAATAGGGATAAATGTGATCTATATATGTATGTACAATCAGTGTACAGTGGTGAAGACATGTTAAGAACATAACAGGAATATGAACGGGATATACAAATGAATATAGACATACATACATATTATATATATATGCACACACATATATGCATACATGTAAGTACAGTAGTGCAAAAACCGCATTATAATTTATATAGTGTAAAGAAGCAAGGTGAATAAACAGTGAAGTAAGTAACTGAAAACAGATATTACACTGTACAGTGTGATCAGCTGTTCAGTGTGGAAACCGCCACAGGGAAGAAGCTATTTCTCAGTCTGTTTGTGCGGACGCTAAGGCACCGGTAGCGCCTTCCAGATGGGAGGAGGGTAAATAGTCCGTGATTCGGGTGAGAGGTGTCTTTGATAATGCCGTTCGCCCTCTGCAGGCAGCGTTTATTGTAAATGCTCTCGATGGTGGGTAGCTGAGTGCCAGTGATGCATTGGGTGGTTTTCACCACCCACTGAAGGGCTTTTCAGTCTGTTGCGGTGCAGTTGCCATACCAGACTGAGATGCAGTTGGTGATGATGCTCTCAATGGTACAGCGGTAAAAGTTCACGAGAATCTTGGAGCAGAGGTGGGCCTTTTTCAGTCTCCTCAGAAAATAAAGGCGTTGTTGTGCCTTTTTAACCAGAAAGGAGGGGTTCAGGGACCAGGTGAGGTCCTCGGAGATGTGGACCCCAAGGAACTTAAAGCTGGGTACACGCTCAACAGTAGCTCCGTTAATGTGAATGGGAGCGTGAGTGTGATTCCCAGCACGTCTGAAGTCCACGATGACCTCCTTTGATTTTTGGTGTTGAGTTCCAGGTTGTTGTTCCCACACCATGCCACAAGATGCTGGATCTCCTCCCTGTAAGCCGTCTCATGGTTACCTCTGATCAGGCCTATCACCGTGGTGTCATCTGCAAACTTGATAATGCTGTTAGAGGCATGTACAGATATGCAGTCATGGGTGAAAAGGGAGTATAGGAGAGGGGACAATACGCATCCCTGGGGAACTCCAGTGTTGAGGATGAGACTGGAGGAGGTGAGGTTGTCCAGTCTGACAGACTATGGTCTGTTTGAGAGAAAGTCCAGAGTCCAGTTGCTCAGCCTTGAGCATGGGCTCCATCCTCCCTTTTTCAAAATGAGCACAGAAGTGGTTGAGCTCGTCTGGGAGTATGGCAGAGCATGTTGGAGGTGACGTGCTGGGTGGTTTGAGGTCAGTAATGGCCTGAATCCCTTGCCACATGCGCCTGGGGTCAGCAGAGTTGAAGTGCGCCTCAATCCGCTGTTTGTGTTCATGTTTGGCTTTGCAGATTCCCCTCCTCAGATTGGCCCTGGCAATGCTGTAGGCCTCCCTGTCTCCGGACCTGAAGGCTGTGTTGCGCGCTTTGAGCAGAAGGCGAACTTCACGGTTCATCCAGGGCTTCTGGTTTGGGAACATTATAATTGTTTTCTGTGTGGTCACCTGGTCCACACATTTGTTGATGTGCTCCAGAACAGAGTTGGTGTAGGTGTTAATGTTGGTGTCTGAGTCTACGGTGGCCTGGTCAGCAAATTCACTCCAGTCAGTGTGTGAGAACTGCTGCTGGAGAGCGGCGTCAGCCCCGTCTAGCCAGACTTTAACAGTCCTGATTGTGGGTTTCACACGTTTGATGATTGGAGAGTACTTGGGCAGCAGAAACAATGAAAGATGGTCAGATTGTCCAAGGTGGGGGAGGAGTGTGACTTTGTAAGCATCAGCCACATTAGTGTATACATGGTCCAGAGTTTTGTGTCCTCTAGTGAAGCAGGCGACATTCTGTTGAAACTTTGGCAGAACAGATCTTAAGTTGCAGTGATTAAAATCCCCAGCGACGATAAAGGCTCCGTCAGGGTGCACTGTCTGCAGATTGTTAATAGCAGCACTAAGTCCTTTCATGGCCATATTAGCCTTTGCATCCGGGGGGACATACACTGCTATCACAACAACGCATGTAAACAAAACATGGTGCACTGTCTCTATCACTGTTGGTTCCTGTTGCTTTGCTGATCTTGAATACCTGATTATTAAGTGCAGACCCTTTTATTTACCAACACGAGTTTTCTCGTGTTTGCACTTAATAATCAGGTATTCAAGATCAGCAAAGCAACAGGAACCAACAGTGATAGAGACAGTGCACCATGTTTTGTTTACATAGATACATAAGCCCCACCTCTGTTTTTACCTGTGGCTGCTGCTTCTCTATCACCTAATCTATCTATTACCTGAAAATAGTGCGCTCCTCCAGCTCCAGCATGCTGTTCGGGATGCCGTTGTTAAGCCAAGTTTCCGAGAAAACCATGATATTACAGTCTGTAATCTGTCTCTGTGTAAGTGTCCAAATTCTGAGCTCGCCCAGTTTGTTCGTCAGGGATCGAACATTGGCGAGAAAAACACTCGGAAGCGCTGGTCGGTGTGGATTTAGCCTTAGCTTAGCTCGTAGCCCTCCGCGTTTCCCCCGTCTTTGTTTACCATCTCTGCGCCGGCGCCGGACTCTTCTGATCGGAACAAGGAGCTCGCTGTGTGGCGACTTCCTCACAAGCTCCGGTGGTAACTGGTCAAAGTCGAAAACGTAGTTCGAAACAGAGTTAGTGTACGCATAATTGATGTTAAGTAGCGACTGGCTGTCGTATGTTAAAATCGCACGACTAAATCGAACGAACATACAGGTGATTAGTAGGTAAATAACCACTAATACGGTAAATCTGGAGAGACGCTGAGCCTCGCGATGTGTACGCACCGCCATCTTGGTCGATGTTTATCAAAAACATTTTGACATATGTAAACAATATGGCCACCATACATCAATCAGTGTTAATTAAGCAGAGACTAATTTACTCAAATAGATGTAACTCATGAGACCTTGTGTAGATTTACACGAAATGTAAAATATATATACAGGACAAGATTCTGAGGTCATGTGCAAAGTGTGGGCATAGTCATGCAAAGGGGCGGAGCTAAAGTCAGATAGCTGTTTCTTGAATGGTAGTTTTGGGAACAGACCCACTGCTTTGCGATGCAGTCTCACTGAAATTGGCCACTGGGGGCTGCTATTCATGTTTGTCCATACAAAAACAATCATGTCTCTTGGAAAATAAGTCCTAAAGTAAACATTCTTTTTTAGTTTAATGTGTTTGCTGCCACTCAGCAAAAAAAAAAATACTGCCTTTTTGACCCTTTCGCTCTGCGCACTGAAATTTGTGATAATTTTCATAATATGGGAAACCTACTTCTGCAAACTAGTCCAAGGATTTTTTGCAGAAAAAAGCAGCAGAACTTGAGACAATGCCACCTTGAGAAGCTGCTCACCAGCTGGAGGGACATTTGGGCTAAGTGGGATAGACGGAATGAGGAGAGGGCATGAGTCCATTGCAGGAGACTCTTCGTTGCCCTCCCCCCGCACAGCTGGTGAGGCGCCGCTCTTTCCCCTTGCTTGGCTGAGGACATCGCCCCCCCGGCCTCGCTGTGGTCATCGCTTCCCCCCCAGGGGTAGTTCCACCCAGGGGCCACTAGAGGGCACCCTGACCTTCCGTGTAGAGCTTCTTCTTCTGTTATCTGCCTTATTTCCTGTGTTAATCATGCTCATGTGTTTGTTATTTTCTTGATTAGTTACCTTATTTAAGTCCCGTGTTTTCTTCCTTTAGTTGTTGAAGCATTATAGATGTGTAAGTTTTTGTTTGTGCCTGTGTTCACGTGTGTGTGTGGGGCGGGGGCGGGATTTCTGTTACTGTTAGCCCTGTGTAGCTCCCTGTCCTAGCTCCTGGTTTCCCTGTGTCCCTGGTTTGTTTCTTTGTTGTTTCTTTCTTTTTCTATTAAAGAAGTTCTGCACTTACATCCGTCTCAGTGGACTCCGTTATGACATTAACTATGTTCATCTATGGTCTCTTTATTGTTCTATGTATCTTGGAAAGAACTGGTTACTGGGGGAGCTATTTGTGAGGAATGCTTGGACCCTGCAGATTGCTGGTTGCAGCAATATTTATTATTATTATTATTATTATTATTATTATTATTATTATTATGCTGGCTTGAAAGAGACAACATTTTATTATTCTTAATTGTCTTATTATTATGTTGGCTTTATTATTCTCTTTGCAAAATTTCTTTAAAGGGGAAAAACTAGAGTGGGTGATGTCATTTCCGCTCTAGCTGTGAGCGTAAATTGTCTGAATTCACTGTTTCAACAAAACATTTTCCTCTAAAATCCTTATACTTTCACCTAGAAACACCATTCAAGTTTTAAATTGACCTACTCCCCTTTCAGACCTATTCCCCTAAATAGCTAATCGTTTCAAAATAGATTTTTCAAGTTAGCATTTGTTTGGCACTATGAAACTACCCCATTCACTTGCATTCAAAACCTGGTGCCATCAGCTTTGGCTTTTACTAAACATTAAAATTTTTTTAAACAGCCATAAATCAAACAATTCCCGCTCAATCTACAATTTTTTTTTTACATCCAATCCATCAACAAGGTCTCCTTATACAAACAATTAGGTGAACAATTTGGTGAATTTTTTTGAGTTTTGAACGTTTATGTTGACAAAACTCTTTTTTTGGCTGCAATTTTGTAATATGCAGCCAATACAAACTGACTGTTTTCAGTTAAGAGTGCTGGAATGTCAGAGAGGGCCAATTTCACACACATGGTGCAAGTGTGCAGGCCTGCACTTTGACACAGACAGGCATTTATCCTCAAAAGTAATTCTCTGTCTATTCACTCACATGTATAAATACCACTATGCCTGCAAATTACTACTACACTTTCATCATTCATTCTGTAATACAATCCTGTACAGAACAGGTGTATCATTTTAATGCAAGTTAACATTATTTCACTTGTTCCTCTGTACATCCACCGATAAAAAATTGATTCACAAACATACTCATCACTGTGAAGTGTACACTGATCAGCCATAACGTTAAAACCACTGACAGGTGAAATGAATAACACTGATTACCTCGTTACAATGGCACCTGTCAAGGGGTGGGATGTATTAGGCACCAAGTGAACAGTCAGTTCTCAAAGTTGATGTGTTGGACTTAGGGAAAATGGGCAAGAGTAAGGATTTGAGCGACATGTGATGGCTAGACAACTGGGTCAGAGCATCTCCAAAATGGCAGGTCTTGTGGGGTGTTCCCGGTATGCAGTGGTTAGTACCTACCAGAAGTGGTCCAAGGAAGGAGAACCGGTGGACAGACCAGTCAGAGTGCCCATGCTGACCCCTGTCCACTGCCGAAAGTTCCTACAATGGGCAAGTAATCATCAGAATTGGACCATGGAGCAATGGAAGAAGGTGGCCTGGTCTGACAAATCATGTTTTCTCTTACATCATGTAGACGGCTGGGTGCGTATGTGTTGCTTTCCTGGGAAAGAGATGGCACCAGGATGCGCTATGGAAAGACGGCAAGCAGGTGGAGGCAGTGTGATGCTCTAGGCAATGTTCTGCTGGGAAACTTTGGGTCCTGACATGTGGATGTTACTTTGACATGTACCAGCTACCTAAACATTGCTGCAGACCAAGTACACCCCTTCATGGCAATGGTATTCCCTAATGGCAGTTGCCTCTTCAGCAGGATAATATGCCCTGCCACACTGCAGAAATTGTTCAGGAATGGTCTGAGAAACATGACAAAGAGTTCAAGGTGTTGACATGGCCTCCAAATTCCCCAGATATCAATTCAATCCCGTAACTTACAGGACTTAAAGGATCTGTTGCTAATTTCTCGGTGCCAGACACCACAGCACACCTTCAGAGGTCTTGTGGAGTCCATGCCTCAATGGCTCAGAGCTGTTTTGGTGGCACAAGGGGGACCTACACAATATTAGGCAGTTGTTTTTTATGTTATGGCTGATCGGTGTATATTATATAGTTTTTGTTTGCTCTTTATATATATATATATATATATATTACACACACAGTTAGGTCTGGAAGTATTTGGACAATGACGGAGTTTTTGTGATTTTGCCTTTATACACCACCACAATGGATTTGAAATAAAACAATCAAGATGTGATCGAACTGTAGACTTTCAGCTTTATTTTAAGAGGTTCCACAAAAAAAAAAAAGAATAATAATAATAATAATTATATATATATATATATATATATATATATATATATATATATAAATTTATCTCACTTATTAGTCTTATTTACAACCACCTCATAACAGCCTATAAAACCCACCTACTAGCATCCAGCTAAGTTTCCTCAGCACCCCACTAGCTACAACCTAACAACCAATGGTGATCATATTGAAACCTCCTAGAAACACCATAGTAACCACGTGAGACCCCATAACAGTTACCTAGCAACACCTAGCAACTTATTTTTAGTCATTACATTGTGCAAACCAAACCTCAGGATTCACAGACATGAAACTTAATCATGTAGGACATGGGTAATCTAGCAACACTATAGCAACCACCTAGCAGCAACCTAGCAATCACCTGGAATCATATAAAAACCTCCTAGAAACACCATAGCGACCACCTGGAACCCCCTGACAGCCACCTACCCTAGCAACCAGCTGGACAATGATAGCAACCAAATAACACACTAGCAACCAGCTGGACCATGATAGCAACCAAATAACACCCTAGCAACCAGCTGATTTTCTTTGGCCCATGACAGCCACCTAGCAACACCCTAGCAAACACCCTAGCAACCAACTGTAATATGATAGTAACTGATAGGAATATCACAGCAGCAACCTAGCAAAAACCTAGCCAGCTGGTATAGCACAGTACTCACATAGCAACACCCTAGCAACCAACTAGATTAGCATAGCAACAAACTAGCAACACCCTAAGAACCATTTTGAATATGCTAGCAACCACAAAGTAACACCCTAGCAACCACCTAGCAATGCCCTAGCATCCAACTGGGTTAGCAACCACTTAGCAACACTCTGGAAGCCAACTTGAATATGCTAGAAACATTTTTACACTTTAACATAGCCTTTAGCCTTAACCTTCACACACTTAACTGTTCATAGCACCCAAGCAAGGCCCTAGCAACCAAGTGGGATTGCATAGAAACTACCTATCAACACTTTAGCAACCACCTGGAATATCATACAGCATTTTAGCATTTTAACACTATAACCTTTAAATATGTTTAAATGCTTTTAACATTTTAAACTTTACATATTATAAACATTTAGCCTTTTAACCTTTATATGTTAAAATCATTAAAAAATTTAAAAATCAATGACAACAAAACACTGTAATATCGCTTAACACTTTCAGCATATTAAGCGGGCTCTGTCATCCATGAACTTTAAGATTCTAGTTTTTCTGGTGATCTCAAAATAACAAAAGTTGTTTTCTCGAGATCATAACTTATTTTTTCTTGTTATCTCACAATAACAAAATTTTCAGAGAAAATCTTCAGAGATCACAGACCAGTAGCATACTAGCATTACATCGTTGTGGCGAGTGGCACACTGTGATATATTGCTATTATGGTGATTCTGCAGTAATTACATCCTATTTGGAAATAATACCCGCCAATTACTCAAGGGTTATTGTTGGTGAAATTAGCATATGCATCCAGATAATGTGCTTCAAGAAGTCATCACTGCATCCTTGAGCTGCTATTCCATATGGCTTCAATTTAAATATGAATCCATACGCCACACTTAATTATGGCCACATACACTATAATGTCATCTCCACAATCTTCTCCCTCTTCTCTCCTGCACACCTATGGGATCCAGGTTTATCTGTACATCTCCATTTAAGCGGCATCTCTCAAACATCATGAGATAAACATGGAGACGTCCCTTGTCACATCACTAGTTGCCACTGAGGGGAAGATGTTGACTAGTAAAGGCAGTGTAAAAAACGGTGAGGCAGATGGTAAGCAGATGCAGGCAGACAGTAAAGAAAACAGGCTAAACATACTTTGATAGTCTAGATGAAGCCAATACTGCAAAACTACACAAGACTAATGGATTGTTAACATTTTCATATCACTTTGCATGAAGTAAAGAGGTGTGCGTGTTTTTAATTCAATTTAAATTTCCATGATAAAGGCACATACCTTTATCATGTGACATATCGTGCTTGCTTATCCTATACAAAAAGCATCCTGTGGTCTTAAGAAAACACAAGGGTGGCCGAACTGAGTGTGCTGAGCAGTATCAGCGAATGTGGTTATTAGAATTGAGCGAAAAAGTGTGAGTATGTAGTAGTGAAGTGAGTGTGCAGAGAAGGTGTTACATCCTGGTCCCTCATGTTGGCTGACAATGAAACTGACCACCCAGTCAGGATCACTATAGTGTCCATGACAGTATAGTTTTAAGATTTCTGAGTCGCCTTATCAAGTGAAAGACACTAATCTGGAAATTGTCTAGTACTGATAAGCATACAGCTGTTTCCGCTTGTGTCAGTCCCTGATTAAAATCCATGATGTACAACATGTATTCCTAATTATCATTGTGACATCATGAGAAAAATAAGTTGTGATCTCAAGAAAACAGCTTTTGTTTTGTTGAAATAACATAAGTTGTTTTCTTAAGATCACAAGAAAAAAACATTGGGATATCAAGAAAATGGCACAGAAAAATATAAATAATTCATGGCCTTTCTGGACTTCCATATAGCAAAGTAGTAAATGTTAACTGTAGCCAGTAATGTTATGTCTGAGGTTAGAATCTGAACTTCAAGACATTTAAGACATGTTGAATATGTTGGAACATTTTTCTGTGAACATTTTTCCATCTTATTAAATGGAAACACATTATTTCCTTCATAAATAACAGCAACCAAGCTGCATTAAGGGGCAGAATTGACTACTGAATTTGAACTTGTAATGCTTCTCTCTACAGCATATAGAGGTACTACACCTCTTTAGGGAGCTTAAAAGGCTCTTATACAGTAGATGTGCAGGGAGAAAGCACACATCTTTCCCAGGCTTTTCTACATTTTGCAAAACAAAATGTTAAAAAGAAACACACAATAAAAACTAGTGACAAATTAGTGACAGATATCATGATTAGCCTATACATAAAGCATCCTATGGTCTTAAGAAAATACAAGAGTGGCAGGTAAGACCACTTTCAGGTTTGCGAGTACCACGAACCATGGCCTAAATTAAAAAAAAAAAAAAAAAAAAAAAAAAAAAAAAAAAAAAAAAAAAAAAAAAAAAAAAAAAAAAAAAAAAAAAAAAAGTAATCTTATTTTATTACTATTCTGAACATTTGTGTTTAAAAGAGTTTTTTCAGAGTTTTTTTTTTTTACCACCACCACTTTGATCATTTGCTATTATTAGTATATAATAAAAAGTAAAGTAAAGAACAACATAATTATCACCTTCACCCCACTGAAGTCAGTCTCAGGCCCTACCATACAAGTTACTGGCTTATTTATCAAGTTTTGTAGAAATAAGCACAATGCAAACTGTGTCTAATACATGACACTGTGGTACAATATGAAAATGGGGTGTAACCTGAGCACAGTTGATGCAGCAGATTCAGATACATGGACACAAGCTCCTGCCCAATAGTCCCTTATTTAGGACTCATTCCAATTTAATATTATATACATCTAATTTACATAAACAAAGAATAATTTATACAGGTGTTGCAGAAGTGAATAAATAAAAGCAAAGCATTCAGAAGACTACAGTTATCCAACATCTGAAGAAATAAACTGAGCAGATAAATATAAATTTCAGTGTAGCTGAAGTTAAAGGTGCTTGTGTCCGTTGCTGCAAATAAAAACATCCATCATGGAAGCCTAAAAAATGTGTGTTAAAGCCCATGCTTTTGGAATTAGCACATATGGGTGTGATGGTCAGGTGTCCACATACCTTTGGCCATATAGTGTATATACAGTTTTTTTCTTTCTTTTTCTTTCTTTTTTTTAAATAAAGCTGTCAAATCAAAGGTTAAAATCAGGAAAAAACTAAAATGTTTTCTAGCCTCATCCGCAGGTAGTCACACGAAGGCTGAAGTCATATTTAATTAAAGATTCATTTATAAATATAGATTTCCCAAGTTTCCATTCTTAAATTATAAACAACTCTGGGTTCTGCCGTTGGTCATACATAAATCAGGTTAAGACGAAAAACACACATATAGGCTTAATATGATACACCAGTGATATTATAATAGCAATACGAATATCGTTACGTAAACTAGACCACAAAATAAATGCCTACGTCCCAAGCCATATAGGCCTGCTACTGTGGAATACTTTGCTATTTGGCAGAATCGCATGCCATCATGTTACCGCCTGAGGTGGTTTGTCATTTGGACACAGGCTATTATTACAGCATCCTGCGGCTTAGGCTGTTTGGCCTTAACAATAACGGCTTATTAGTGACCATCAGTGGTGTCGGTTCGGATGATGAGCATCCTTGAGCAGTTTGCTTTTTAACCGATTAGTCTTAAGGATAATAAAAACATAAAACACTGTGTCATTTCATTAGACAACAAATACAAATTTAATATCCATATCCTGCGTCAGTAATGGCAGCTAAGCGACCACGGTTAGCCTGCGAGCTTCATCTAGCCGTGCTCCTGGCACGACCAAATTAAAAAAAAAAAAAAAAAAAAGCACGGCAACAATATCATTTCAAAACGACATTAAATATAAAAAATGTACATACCTAATACAAATCTCGACGAACCAAGGCTTACTTATTATGCTTAGTCTTACAATTTTATCCCTGCATTACCGTTCAGCATCAGCAGCCGCAAAACCCTCTGCGAGAATGATAGGCGCTGCGGCTCAATCCCAAATACGTCCGTACTAGACGTTCAACCCACTGCGTACTCGAAGTCATGCAATTCATAATACATGTAGTGCGCAAATATAGGGAGTAGGATGCGATTTGAGATTCAAACTGCAAGAATACGCGCACAGGCATTGTTCGGACCCCCTCTATTTGCTGTAGCTGATACAGATTTAAATGTAGTATGTTAATTCTTACATACAATATGAAATTCTTACATACAATATTATGAGATATATATATATATATATATATATATATATATATATATATATATATATATATATATATATATATATATATAT
>CM040468.1:14565336-14596205 GCA_022758105.1 Pangasianodon gigas | reverse complement strand
AGTTTACATCCCCCTTTCAGAATCTGCAAAATGTTAATTATTTTACCAAAATAAGAGGGATCATACAAAATGCATGTTATTGTTTATTTAGTGCTGACCTGAATAAGATATTTCACATAAAAGATGTTTACATATAGTCCACAAGAGAAAATAATAGTTGAATTTATAAAAATGACCCCGTTCAAAAGTTTACATCCACCTAATTCTTAATACTGTGTTGTTACCTGAATGATCCACAGCTGTGTTTTTTTGTTTACTGATAGTTGTTCAAGAGTCCCTTGTTTGTCCTGAGCAGTTAAACTGCCTGCTGTTCTTCAGAAAAATCCTTCAGGTCCCACAAATTCTTTGGTTTTCCAGCATTTTTGTGTATTTGAACCCTTTCCAACAATGACTGTATGATTTTGAGATCCATCTTTTCACACTGAGGACAACTGAGGGACTCATATGCAACTATTACAGAAGGTTCAAACGCTCACTGAGAAGGAAAAGCCGGGGGGTGAAAACTTTTTGAATTTGAAGATCAGGGTAAATTTAACTTATTTTGTCTTCTGAGAAACATGTAACTATCTACTGTAGCCTCTGAAGGGCAATACTAAATGAAAAAATATGATATTTAGGCAAAATAAGAAAAATGTACACATCTCCATTCTGTTCAAAAGTTTTCACCCCCGGCTCTTAATGCATGGTTTTTCCTTCTGGAGCATCAGAGCTTGTGGACTATATGTAAACATCTTTTATGTGAAATATCTTATTCAGGTCAGCACTAAATAAACAATAACATGCATTTTGTATGATCCCTCTTATTTTGGTAAAATAATTAACATTTTGCAGATTCTGAAAGGGGGATGTAAACTTTTGACCTCAACTGTATATATATATATATATATATATATATATATATATATATATATATATATATATATATATATATATAATGTGTGTGTGTGTGTAGAATTGTTAATTTTTTTGTTATAATGATAGCATAACAAACATTCAGCCACTAGGTGACAATTATAGAATATTTCCTTCCGTTTCAGGTCTAGAGTATACTTGCTGGATTGGAATACAGCTCCTCAAATCTCCCTCCTAATGTGATTAAACAATTAATTAAAAATTACACTTTAATCAGTATAATAACTGTTATCTGCTAATACTGCATATGCTTAAATAGTTTCTGATGTGGCCTGGGGAGATTTTGAGTTTGACATCCCTGGCTTAGCTGTACATGGCAAAAATTTCATCTGGAAGACGTCTTATTTAGGGCGTTTGCTTATCTTCAATACATCTAATACGTCAATACGGTGGATCTCTAGCTGCACTCTCGTAAATATCCATAATTTTTCGGTGGTGTAGTGACTTTAGTCTAGAGTCTTTAGTGTTTGTAAACATTAACCAAATCACTGAAACAATTATCATAGCAACGAGATGCTAACGTGAGGTTATCCTTCCTTCAAGCATCTTCTATTGGCTTCTAAAGGTGTCTGATTCGATAGTATGCAGGAAAACGAAAATATTTATGAAATTTTTTCCGATTCTCACACCCAACAGCACAACTTAACATTTTTGAAAACAATTTCCGGCTTGCTGTCCTCGTTTCTGCAAGTGAAGCAGGCTCTTCCTGTTTTAGAAACGTCAGAGTGACCCGTCTTACTCAGAGGTCCGGATTGGTTGATAAAGTCGGGTTTACTGATGGATGAATTACGAATTTGCACAATGCATGCTGGGTATTGTAATTTCTCTGGATCAAAGTGCGGAAAACAGGAAACGGATAGAAAATCATTCATTCTGTTAAAATGCAGACACTAAGTGATACAATATATATATATATATATATTGTCCTGGAATGCTCCTTTAAACAGGAGCGATCAGTATTAGTATTGCATTAACTCTTTATTGATTTTTTGATAACTACATGGAATTGTAATTTAAAGTGAAGTGAAGTGAAGTGTGGCCAAGTATGGTGACCCATACTCAGAATTTGTGCTCTGCATTTAACCCATCCATCACACAGTAGTGAACACACACGCCGTGAACACACACCTAGAGCAGTGGGCAGCCTTTTTTGCTGTGGTGCCCAGGGAGCAGTTGGGGGTACGGTGCCTTGCTCAAGGGTCTCACCTCAGTCATGGTATTAAGGGTGGTCATTCACTCTCCCCACCTACAATCCCTGCCGGACCTGAGACTCGAACCCATGATCTTCAGGTTACAAGTCCGACTCTCTAACCATTAGGCCACGACTACCCCATAATGCAGTGCATATTGTTTACATACCTCATCACCTGGTCAGAAAGTTAGCTAGACTTTAACTAGACTAGATAGTTGTGCAGTGCTAACAATCCTTTGTCTTCATGTGACATCACCAAAAACATGTGTGCTTTGCTGCCCACGATTTTGATTGCCCACATGAATGCCACATCTCTCTGTGAAGACCGCCACACAGTGTAGTAAGTATGACAATTTGGAGTATGTGGATGTTCCAATCGATCGAGTGGAAATAACAAGTTAAAATTCTTCAAGTTTTACAAATTAGGGCCACAAGCATAGAGTTAACAATTACAGAGAGCACGCTGGTCACATGAGCGCCTTCTTTCATGGAGAGCTTGCACCATTATAAAATTGGGAATCAACTGCCCTTGTAAAGTGACTGATAGCTCCGAATCGCAACACCCAACACACACCATATTAGTAGCTTTCAAATGACACCAGCCCCATGCCTTTACAATCTATGGTGCCCGAGAAAGAGGTGTTGTGGAAAATCTTAGTCCAAAATATAAGAAAAATAACTTTTCAAAGTCAAAGGGTTTGGATGCCAAAAATCCGACTTTATTGAAAAAAAACCCAACAAAGCCTAGATGTTTGTGCAAATCAACTAATTTACATAGTCGTTGCTCATGCTTTTATACAATTCTAAAACAATGATCTCATTAGGTGGAGTTTTCTCATTTTGTCTTTTAATCACACCCCCAACCTCTCACAGTTATTTCGTTGTCCCTCTATCTTCTCTTTAACTGTGGCACAAGCTCAGTCAGGTTTTTTTTTTTTTTTTTTTTAAATGTTAACATTCATCACAACCTTAACAATGCACTGTAAGAAATCACAAATGTCAAACTGGTGAAAAAGATACAAACTTCAGGTACTCTGGTAGAGAAAGAGCACTTTCCCATGAGAAATGACAGAGCAAGCCTGGACTGAAAAGATGCAATTTATGAATGAGAACTGTGTGCTTAGTGATTTCCCACAAGCTAGGTCACATAAGTTTGTCTTAGTTTTCTTGATTCACATACATAAATATTCTCTATAAAATTATTTTCTGATTAATTAGAACTATGCTTAAACACTGATTTAACGTAAAGTCACACTCTCTTCATGATTAAAATGCACTTCAAAGTCATTCTTAGGCCTTTGATGGATTAACACATTTCACTTTGATTATTTTAACTTTTGATTGGACCTAATGGATTACATCATACTCTGATCAAGAAAATTCTTCTATAGAGGCCACAGAATTTTAGTCATTTTAGACCTTGGAGCTCTATTTCAGGATAAATTGACACCTCAGGTGCTGCTACAGAGCTCATTATATTTCAATCAATCATTTTCAAAATCTCCAGGTCAGAGATTTTGTCAAACTGGTGATTTTGATTATTCAATCTATCAAATTTTTTGAAGAACCGGACCACAGGAGCCCGGTCGCTGTGGCCAACCTGTGACACTGCCACATATGGAGGCCTGTATTTATCTTTAATTGAATGATTAACACTACAATTAATTTGTGCTAGATTAGATACTCACAGAATTTAATGCCCGTGGGTCAACCAGGGGCATTAAATTCTGTGAGTATCTAATCTAGCACACTTACGTAACTGAAAAAGGGGGACTAGAATTGGTATCATATCTTTGGTTCCTGTTTATTTTCTGCTTTCTAGTTACTTCCTAGCTTAGACCACTGGGGAGCTCTTGTTTTAACATAAACCCCATAGGAAGGGATGTGGCCATCAATTTGGAGGGAAAACCAAGGTTGGAGAAAGCCAGGATGTTCTGTTTCTTCCCAGGCAACAAGGAATATAATCCTTTTTCTCTGCTACCAACTCATTACTGTTTTTGATCTTGGATTATTCAAGAAGCTTCATTAGAGAAACCCTTTTTTTTTTTTTTGGTGCTTTGTTGGGCCATTTATTTGTTTATTTATTTGTTTATTTATTTTTATTTAGTGCTGCTTTTGCTTTTGGTGTTTTTGTTTTATTTTTTGTTTGTTTTGTTTTGTTTTTGACCAATTCTTTTGTTTTTGCTATACACTGAAGACATTTGGTTTTGAGAGCAAAAGATGAATATGAGACGATTGATACAGATTTCTTAATATCTAGATGTGTTAAACAACTTAGAACATGGCACCTTTAGTGGCAGACCACCAGTTTTCTGGTGAACAAAAGTATTGGAGCAGAAAGTCTTAAAGTAAATAACACTTAATATTTAGTTGCATATCCCTTGCTTGCAATAACTGCAGCAAACTGATGAAGGATTGACATCAACAAACTGTTGAATTCTTCTTTTGTGATTTTTTTTTTCAGGCTTGTACTGCAGCTTCTTTCAGTTGCTGTTTGTTCTGGGCGTTTCTCCCTTCAGTCTCCTCTTCAGGAAGTTAAATGCATGATCAGTTAGGGTTATGTCTGGTGATTGACTTGGCCAGTCTAAAACCTACTTTTTTCCCCCCAATGAAATCCTCTTTTGTGTTGGCAGTGTGTTATTGGTCATTGTCTTCCTGCATGACCAAGTTTCTCACAATTAGATGCATTTCTCTGTAAATGACCAAGTTTTTCACAATTAAATGCATTTCTCTGTAAATTGGCAGACAGAATGTTTCTGTAGACTTCTGAATTCATTCTGCTGCTACCATCTTGAGTTACATTCATCAACAAACATCAATAAAGAGTAGAGAGCCCAGAAGCAGCCATGCAAGCCCAAGCCATGACACTACCTCCGCCGTGCTTGACTGATGAGCTTGTATGTTTTGGATCATGAACAGATCCTTTCCTTCTCCACACTTTGGCCTTTCTTTCACTTTGTTAAAGGTTAATCTTGAATCCAGAACTTTTGTAGACCATGTCTATATTTCTTTGCGAATTCCAATCTGGCCTTCTGATTCTTACTGCTGATGAGTGGTTTGCCTCTATTTCTGCTCTCAAATTCTTCTTCAAAGGGTGGATTGTGATATCTTCACCCCTGCCCTGTGGAGGTTGCTGATATCACTGACTGCAATGGCTCTGATTGATATTCCCTCTTTTCTCATTTTCAGAATGGCTTGCTTTTCTCCCATGGGAAGATCTCTAGTCATGTTGGTTTATCCTTTTTAACAACAAATGCAGTCTTCACAGGTGAAACTTAAGGCTCAAACCAAGAGTAGACATTTAGAGCTATGAATTGTGTAAACAATCAGTCTAACATGGCACACCTGTGCAATAAGAAACACCTACAAGTAATACTCATTCCTATGCAGTAGTGAAAGGAAACAAGATAAGGAGATGGGGTGGTTAATGGTTAAAGTGGCTAGTGCGTGATGGGATTGTGTCCATTAATTCTGAGGTAGGTGAGCAGCAGACAGTTTATTATTGAGGATCGTGATGGCTTGTGGGAAGAAGCTGACCTGGACACTTTGGTATCTTCTGCCAGATGGCAGAGGTGTGAAGAGTAGTGCAAGATTGAAGTTTGAAGTTTGTTATAATGTACAGTATACAGGTATATAGGGCCAAAAAAAATTTTTTTAAAGAAATTAAATGAAATACTTTGAATTTCAGGTAAAAAGACCTATGTGTATGACAAGTCCAATCCATTAAGTATTTATCTAGGGAATTAAAATGGCTGCATTGTGGGTAACTACATAGATCGCAGTTTTGTCAGTGAAAACAAAGTGATTGCCAAAGTGAGTCAGTGATTTCCAATATTAATGCATTTGCTCTCTGTAACATGTAACATTAGCCTAATTGCTAAAGTTACAGACATACTGTAGTTTAAAAAAGTCTCAAATAGGCACGTTTCTGTACCTTTAATTCTCTTCTTACATAACATAGCCAAGAAGTTTTGGTTGTTTGTTTCCCCAACATGACACAATGACTCAGACAGACAATTTCACAGCAGATGCTTTGATAGGGTGGGTCTCTGAAACCCTTGATAAAATTTGCAGAAGAACAGTCACATTTCACATTTCATATGTCACAATGTTACCAAGTATAGACAACCAGACACAAACCAACTAATTAGTGTGTTATTTTACTCTTTAATATGCAGATCAACCACAACTTTCTTTTAACTCACCAAGTGATCTGACAGTCTGGGAAACCTTCTGTGAGATGACATTTCTTTGATTTTTATATTTACATTTGTGCAGAAAGCCCAGATACTATTATAAAATATAGCTGTGAGCTATACTCAAGCGCTTTAAGAACTTTAAGTGCGTGCATAAAAAGATATGTATTATTTAGCGAGTGTGTAGGCACTTAAATTGGAGAAAAAAAAGACAATTTTCAGCAATTTTCAGGTAATTAATATTAAAATTAATAAATATCTAATAATTATATATGTATAAGAAAAATAATAATAAATATAGCAATTATGGGGGCAAGCAGTAGTGTTGCCAAGATATTGCATAAAACACTATGCGACACTTATGTCAATCTGTTATATGGAAAAGGTTTGAGATAACTTATTGCTGGAATGGACTGCAGATGATCTGATAATTTTTGGGGTACCTTCAGGGCATGGTGCCGATGACACATACCGATTTTCATAACGACATGCCAAGGCATTTGTAAAATACATCATTTTATGTCTAATTCAAAATGGCCAACACACAAAATGGCCGACATAGGAAAATTTGACATCATTCATCTCTGTATGCCACACAAAATCTAAGGAGACCAGTTTCATGACTTTACAACAAACCGTTCAGAAGTTATAAGCAAAAATATGCTTTTTTCATATCTTGTGAACAGTGGGTGGCACTGTTCTAAAACTGTGTAGCTACGCTCAATTCATGATGGCTATGACGTACTAAGTTTCGCCTGAATAGGCTAAAGTATTACGGAGATATAGCCCCACGTTCATTTCAGCGTGCTCACCTTTGAATTTGTTTGCTTGTTATTCGAGAACGGTTTGTCTAATCAACTTGACTTCCAAAAGTTTTGTCCAAATGATCTGAAGATTATGTCAATCAATTTTGGTGAAAATCGGAAGAACGGTCTAGAAGGAGTTCCAAAACGTATGTTTTCCAGAAAATTAAAAATGGCGGAAAATTTAGTTGGCAGAAATTGAAACAATGGTGCAAACGACTTGGCACGAGCCAAGGAAACAGAGGAAAAAGAATTTTGTTTCTAGCCCTTATGGTTCAAAAAATATTAGCATAAACATGAGTGAATATTAGACCTGTTGGTGGTGCTAGAAGGCTTGAAATAGCGACTCCAAATTTGCTATGGTAACATTTTAGACTGTCCTCTATGGGTGCCAGATTTCACAACTTTCTGATGTATGGTTCTATGGGCTGTGATAGACTCAAGAGCAGAAGAAGAAGAAGCAGAATAACAATAATTAAAGCTGCAAGCAGCATTTTCGGGGACATGCAACCGGTGACTCGGGGAGCCACACATTCACAGACACGCTACAGTTGTTGCATAAGCAATCACAGAAAAGCAGAGCCATAACTTTAGGTAAAGGGATTCAAGAGTGATTTGTAGTTTCACTCATGGTGTGTATGTTTTGACCATGGACAGTGGTAGAATTCTCTGATTGTAGGAGGAAATGTCTAGATGAACAAATGGGCAGCAGGGTGGCATTGCTGCTGCATTGTTTACACAGGTGTCAAGATGATGTGAGCCAAATTTGGTGAAGATTGGACAAAATTTGGAGGAGGAGTAGCAAAAATGGCAGTTAAATATAAGCATTTTTTTAGCATGTTATTGTTACTTTTGACCAGTAGGTGGCACTGGCAAGAAATTTGTTCCATAGCCTCAGGTCATGGCCTTGAAGATGCCTACCAAGTTTTGTGTCAGTGTGCAAAGCCGTTGCTGAGATAGCAGTCATCCTTCAAGATGGATAGACAGCAACTCCTCAAGCTTATTGTGGCTTTCTTTTTAGCTGTAGTTATTATTACAGGTTGTTTGGGAGTTGATGTTTCACAGAGCAATTAAAGCCCATCTCCTTGAGTAGCTCGCTAAACACCTTGTAAACCTCTGTGTTTTTTTGCGTTTTTGAAAGTTCAGATATATGTTCGTCAGACCAAATTTCAGTGATGCATTTTACCTCATCTTTGGTCCAAGTTAAACCGCGATTCATGTTGTGAGCCATTACAAAACAAACACGCATTTTACATAATGCATGCTATACGGGTTGGTTCGTTGGTCTGCTGGGTCGGATTGCTTTCTCACCACAAGCAAACCGCTCCAGAGTTCATTTGCAATTATTTTGGTGCGCATCTATGCGCGTTTGCCTTGATCATATATGTCTAACCAAACCGAACCAAGGGAGAAAATGCACCAAGTTCTGAAACAAACACTCCTAACGAGCCAGGTGTGAAAACGCCCTAAAGCAACCAAGGCCGCTGAGACTGCACCAGATCAGGCTGACCTGGGAGATGTCTCAACTTCCCGCCTTATATACTTGATACTTGATGCACATACGTGTGCATGTGTACTGTGAGTTCTGCCTGTTAATCTATCAAGGCTTTTACTTCTTCTCAATTTAAGCAGTCTAAATTTATTAGACAAAATTACTGATGCCTGCCTAGGAAATGGAATGTGTTTGTTCCACTCCTCGTCTGATAGTGACCTGCATGCTCTGCGCTAAGTCCTAGGAATTAAGGCCATCTGTTAACAATGAACTTGTTTTTCTCAAGTCAAGTTGCCATTCGCACATAGGCCACAGTCCAGTGTTCCTTTTCGAGTTACATAAAGACCAACATTATAAAATAGAATATATGCAATATAAAATAGGTAATATGAAAATATAAAATGTATTTTCTGATTATTTTCCACACCTTGAATCTGTTAAAAACAATAAATAAATAAAAGTTTCCAAATTTAAGTCAAGACACCTGGTATCACATGCCATAAGCAGACTACTGTGTTTTGCTGTATTCTCTTCAAAACAACTATTACATTGCATGAACATGATATATAAGTGCTTATATGTAACAGTGTGTTGGTAACTTCAGCTTCTACACAAAAAGATTACCTTTCAATAACACAATGGTTTCTGTTGATGATTTACCATTTAAGGTACACTTCCACAATTGTATGCTTGTCCTCAACGGTCTTGACATGTCGCAAACACTCAGCCTTTTGGAACATGGTACTGTTCTGCAAAATGAGGAGGTCTTGCAAATGTTGCAAAGAACCTGCATTCTGAACCTAAAATAAAGACATAGCAACCAAATCTTTCGAATCAGCCAAATTTATGATCTGGGTAAAAATGCCCATTTTTTTCTTTTCCTAATCAATGTAGTGGCATCCCTTTCCTTCCGACTTCATGCAGAACTTTCCTTATTTCTTCATCTGTAATATCCTGAACTGCCATATGCAATAATTATGCAAATAAGTACCTGTAGAATTGTACACAAGGTAACGACTTTGTGATGGCCCATCAAAAATAGGACGATCCCTGAGATGATTAATCAGAAATGTAAGAAATTCTCTCTTCGGTCCACCTGTATCTGTACCTTCTTCCAAATGGCCAGCATCATCTGCAAACCTCACAAGCATATCATTGTTTGATATGTATGAGCTACTTTTGAATCCTCTGACTGCCCCATCCCAGACATTTGATCTAATTATGTTGAATCTGTTGACTCTTTTACAATCAATGCAGAGCACCAAATTTCCAATGATTTCTGCAGCTGTCACACAAGTTTCCCCTGCAACATAAATATGAAAAAAATTGCACTTGCTACAGAATTGACAGGCCAATAAACTGTTCCATCAAAGTATGACAATGTAGAAATACAGTCAGGTCCATAAGTATTTGGACAGTGACACAATTTTCATTATTTTGCCTCTGTACCCTACCACAGTGGATTTGAAATGAAGTGTAGACTTTCAGCTTTAATTCAAGGGGTTTAACAAAAATATTGCTTTAACTGTTTAGGAATTACAGCCATTTTCTACATACTCCCTCCATTTTCACAGGCTCAAAAGTAATTGGACAAACTAACAATCATAAATATTAGGATTATTTTTAATATTTGGATCCTTGCAGTACATTAACTACATCAGCATCATCACCTTTCTGAACTTTCAATGCACCAAGCACCTTACTTTAACCTGACCATAGTCAAGCCCCCAAACGCTTCATAAGTGAATTTTTCAACTAAATCCTTGACTTAATAATTACTCTGTTGTCTCGATAATTGTGAGCTTTGTTGGAATCCATAATATCTTTATCCTCATCAGCCTGAACAATAACAGGTGCATACAAGTTTGTACATCTGCTGCAACACACATACACCCACACATGTCAGTTTATTGCATACACCTAGCATAGAGGTACACTTTGTTGGTTTGCATTTACACACTGTAGCCCATCTGTTGCTGAGCAATATATCATGTGCCCTCTATTCCATTCATTAATGGAGAAAACCACCACATAACTGTGGTTGACTAGATATTATTTGGGCAGTGGACAGCACAGCACAGCAGTGATACTGACATGGTAGTATTTGGTCAGCGGTGGTCCTTTGGTCAGAAACTGATCAGTGATGAATGGGATAGAGGGGAGGTTGAAACTATGCAGCTACAGATGGGCCACAGTTTATTCGTAAATCCACAAAGTGCACTTATGTAGTAGGTTATTTATATAGAAAAATATTGTCAAGGTAGGTGGAGCAATTAACCTGGCCTCTTAATGTACATCCTTTTCATTATCACAAATTCATATGCCTGTAACTAAAACATACCTGTAGATGC
This sequence comes from Pangasianodon gigas, assembly GCA_022758105.1. Lineage (NCBI taxonomy): Eukaryota > Metazoa > Chordata > Actinopteri > Siluriformes > Pangasiidae > Pangasianodon > Pangasianodon gigas. The sequence goes on along the minus strand of CM040468.1, from coordinate 14,585,259 downwards.
TGATCTGAACTGTAACACAGCTAGAGGTACTTGGAGTGGAAACATCTGAATCCGAAAGTACTATCTGAAAAGTAGAAATATTCAAATATAATTAAGATATGTTGAATAGAGAGTACTGGGCAGGCAGACTAGCCGTGACAATCCCTATATCCAAGAAAGAACAAACCATTTTACCACTTCCCAAATCCAGATCACACAAAATAGAGTGCATACACACTTTAATCACAAAAACTTTCAAAAAGGTTTTGAATGTCTAGACAAATTAAAAAAAAAATAATAAGAAAAAATATATAAAATATAATAATCTTGTAACATTCACAGTCCCTTTTAATACATTATTTACACATTATATACACATTCTGTTTATAATTTATTATGGACAAATTGGTCTATACGTGATGGTAAATACAAGTTATTTAAATTGCTCTGTCTTGTTTCTCTTGAGTCACTGGTGAATATTCACTGAAACACAGGGCAAGAAAGCACAGAAATTTAGCAGACTTTACACTTTATTCAGTAGTTTTATGTTGTTTAAACTACTGAATAAATGTGTAATAAAATGATTTTTCTAACCTACATCTTCATAACTTTTTTTTTTAAAAAAACAAAAATCTTCTTACTGTATTGGATACTTTTTTACTGCCACTTACGACCATGATAAACAGTTTTGAAAAAAATTCTTAGTCACAGAGAGAAATTTGCACAAAAGAATTGACTTAATGTTAATAATAAGAATTACTAATTTGTCAGCCAGAGAAAATCTTTGCTTAGTGGTAATCACAACCTCATCATCCGACTCTGAACTGGGCTCATTATATACAACATTTAATATGTTTCATTATATTAAAAGAAAACTTAACAGAATCTGTATGTTGTACAATGTTTTAAACCAACTTTCTTTGAAGTCCTTCAAGCAACATAAAAAATCAATACAACAGGCTTCTGTGTTCCGGAAACACAGACAATTTCAGAGTCATCTGGATACAAAAGCATGTAGGGCCTTCCTTCAATCTTTTTTGAAATCCATTTTTTTTTTCACAGCTAGTTTATCCAGCTATGATTTGAGGATTAGTGGACAGTAGAAGGGTATTCACACGCATTGGTTTTAACCACCACTATTAACATCATCAATCCAGTATTAATCTGTAAAAGGGAAAATGATAATTATCTCTTTAAACTTGATCAATGTTACATTAAAAAATGGTCAAAATTGATCAAGTTTAAAGAGACACTATAAAGCATTAAGCCAAATAAAAATAAATGTACTAAAACATTATTATTATTATTATTATTATTATTATTATTATTATTATTATTATTATTATCTAACCATAAATAAATTTGATGGTTCATTTCACAGAGGAAGTCTCCGTCACCAAAATATTAATATTTTACTTCAACTTATTGTTGAAATAAAATGGATATTTCAAATCTTAAACCCACTCAAATCAGTTCATAGTGAGTTACTATACCTTACTGTAGAATTTTAAATTAATTGCTCTTCAAAGTCACTGGATCTGTTAATATAATTGAGCCAGGAGGCACAATTTAATCCATTATAAAATGGACATTTCACAGTCAGCTACTCTATGCTCACAATAGAAATGAATTAATTTTAATGTAAATTTTTAAAGTAATTGCTCTTCAAAGTCACTGGATCTGTCAGTATAATTGAACGAGTTGGTTATTTTGATGCATTATAAAAGGCACATTTCAAATTAGTAAATGATCAACCCCATGCAGATTAGTTCACAGTAAGCTACTATATGTCAGATTAAAAATTAATTAAAATTTAGTGTAGAATTTTGTAGTAATTACCATTCAAAATCACAAGATCTGTTAATTTCAATTGAGCCAGGAGGCTAATTTAATTCATGGACAACTCAAATCGGTAAATGATTAAACCCATTCACATCAGTTTGCTGTGAACTACGCTATGCTGAAAAAATTGATTTTACTGTAGAACGTTACCGTATTTTGCCTTTAAATTTAAAAGATCAGTCAATCGAATTGAGCCAAAATGAGTTTAATCTACTATAAAATGCTCATTTCAAGTGATTAACTGTTATGCTCTAATAGGGGATTCACAGTGGTGCATCGGGTAGCATTGGCACCTTACAGTACCCGGTTCCTGGGTTTGATCCTGAGCTTGGGTAATTTTCTTCTAAGGGTTTCACATGATCATGTGATTTTCCTTTGGGTTGTCACCTCTAACACCACTCATACTGGAGGCTTTGTCACAGGCTTCACCCCCACATTTTAGCATAGCCAAATAACCTGGGGCTGTGAGGTGCCAATGTTACCCGCTGCAATGTTACCCCCCCCCACACACACTTTTTTTTTTTAAACAAAATACATCATTACAAATTACAATTACATTATTATCAGCGTTACAACACTGACTATTAATTAATACTTAATTCATAATACATAAATAATTAAGTAGTTAAAACTTAAATAATAAGAAATGCTTAATAAATTATACTACTGAAATATTGAACAATTGTTATTTTTATCTGGCTTGTTAAATTGTTAAAATTTGATATTCAATTTAGCAACCTTTTTACTGTTTGTAATAACCTATTAAATTTGTCATTGCCAATGCAATCAAGATTTAAACAAGATCTTTTGGTATGATAGTCTAACAATTTGAAATGAGCATTCTGTAGTAGATTAAACTTCTCTTGGCTCAATCCGATCCACTGATCTTTGAAACTTGAAGTCAAAATATGCTTTCTAGAATAAAATTATTCGGCACACAGAGTACCTTACTGTGAACTCATGTAAGTGGGTTTGATCATCGATCAGGGATTTGAAATGTCAATTTTAAAATAGTGTCATGCGATGGAATCGGAGATGGATGCAATTGCAGGTTACCTTTTATTAAAAAAAAGACACTGGAAAACAGTTCCAAAACGTGAAGTAAAATCCATAAACAGACAGGCAGAAAGTCAGAGGATCAGCAAACAGTACAACATGGGCAAATCCAAAATCCAAAAACTAAGCAACAAGGTAAGGTCAAAAACCAGAATAGCAAGCTACGCAATGCAAAGCTTGGTAAGTCAGGTAAAGGTACACTGTTTTACTCAGTGTTACTTCGCACTGCAAGTGTTTGTGAGAGTCGGGAGTCTTTGAGAGAACTCGGGTGGTTGTGCACATGTCAGTGGAGTGTTGTGCTGGGGATTGTAGTCCGTGGCAGCCATATCTGTAGGCCATGGTATGTTCTGGTAAGTGGAGTTTCTGGTGGACTCCAGCACTGGCATGACAAATAGATTAAAAATTGCCTCCTGGCTCAATTATATTGACAGATCCTGTGACTTGGAAGAGCAATTACTTTAAAATTCTACAGTAAAATTAACTGATATTAATTGTGATCATAGAATAGGTCACTGTGAACTGATATTAGTGGGTGTGATCATCTACCAATTTGAAGTGTCCATTTTATAATGAATTAAATAGTGCCTCCTCTGGCACAATTATACTGACAAATCTTGTGACTTTTAAGAGCAATTACTTCAAAATTCTACAGTGAAATTAATTTATCTATTATTTATTCTGACTATAGAGTCATTGTGAACTGATGTAAGTGGGTTTGATCGTCTACCAATTTGAAATGTCCCTTTTATAATGCATCAAAATAGCCTACTGGTTCAATTATTATTAATATTGACAGATCCAGTGAGTTTGAAGAGCAACTACTTTTAAAATTCTATATATTGATGTCAGAGACTTCCTCTGTGAAATGAACCATCTATACTTTTTAAAATTTTATTTATGGTTAGATTTAATAATAATAATAATAATAATAATAATAACAATAACAATAATAATAATAATAATAATAGCTGCAAGCAGCAATTATGGGGCCAAGCACAACAGCGGCAAAGTAAGGAGCTAAGCAAGCATCAGAGCATGTTCATGATTTTACATATCAAATTTCAATAGGCAGTAGTGTTGCCAAGACATTGCATAAAACACCATACGGTGCTTATGTCAACTTTGACGATGTGTTATATGGAAACAGTTTGAGATATCAAAAAGTTTTTTGCCAGCATGCTCTGATGATGCTAGACGCTGTCTAGATGCTGCAGGCCAATTTTTAAGTCAGTCGGACCAACAGTTCGGTTTGGTCTAGCAACACAAAATCCATAACTTATTGCTGGCATGGACTGAAGATGATCTGAGTCGAATTTGGTGAAAATCAGATGAACGGTCTGAAAAGCAAAAAAATGCTTTTTTCATATCTCTTGAGCACTAGGTGGCGCTGTTCCAAAACTGTACGGATACGTTCAAGTCATGATGGCTATGACATATACTCTACTATACTATAGCCTCACGTCCATTTCGGCATGGTTTTGTTTTTTTAATTTGCTTTTGCATTTTTGGTTTGTTAAAGTGGTTTGCACTTTAGGGCCACCATATATAATAAACAGTTTGAATTAACTGGCGTTCACTTATGGCGTTATATTGCAATGATGCAACAACTATCATAAAATTGATAATTTTGCAAACTTACTGCCCACTGTAGTTAAAGCAAAGATTTGAAGACAATTAAATGATTATTACTATAAACCTGTCTACCAGCACTCATTGTTGGTTCAGGGACGTCCCTGTGATGTGTTTTTGTTAGCTGGGAAGAAAGTATGGGCTGGCCACAGAAAACCCTTTTTGGATTTTTTTTTTGTTAAAAAAAGTATAGGACTAATCTAGGTTAGCCCCCATTGGTTCCGCATGGGATTCATGTGGGCATGCTAAAGTGTGCGCTGCCCATAGAACACCCAGGTTGGGCCAATGTGGGTAAAAAAGTTATTGGCCAAATGTGGGCTAACTCATATGGGATTCATGTGGGTATGCTAATCAGGGGCTGCCCACAGAAAACCCCTGCTGGGCCAATGTGAGTAAAATAGGTATTGGCCCAATGTGGGCTAGCCCACAGTGGTCCCACATGGGATTTGTATGGGCATGCCAAAGTGTGGGCTGCCCACAGAAAACCCACGTAGGTAAAAAGGCTATTAGCACAATGTGGGCTCACCCACTGTGGTCCCACATGGGATTCGTGTGGGCTGCCCACAGAAAACCCATGTTGGGCTAATGTGGGTAATATCACTATTGGCCAAATCAGGGCTAACCCACAGTGGTCCCACATGGGATTCATGTGGGCATGCCAAAATGTGGGCTGCCCACAGAAAACCTGTGTTGAGCCAATATGGGTAAAAAGGTTATATCTCCAGTGTGGGCTAACCTACAGTCCACATGGGATTTGTGTGTACTGCCCACAGAAAGCCTGCATTGGGCCAGTGTTGGTAAAATAGATATTGGCCCAATGTGGGCTAGCCCATGGGTTTTGAGCAGGCGTGCCTAAGTGAGGGCTGCCCACAGAAAACCCACGTTGGTCCATTTTGGTCCATTCTGGCCCTGGCCCTAGCCATTTGTTCAAGTTTTGTTCAAGGTTGGTTTGCACGCTTTTTGTATGAATGCAAATTTGTGTTTGATATAACACACATAACATGTTTTGAAATGGTAATCATCAACATTAGCGTTATCACTAGTGTTAATTGGCTACCTTGTTGCTGATGGTACTTGCTATTGTTCACTGGCTAGCTTGTTGTTAAGCTATCCGATAATGTCAGCTGCTTTTGCTGCACTGCAATTTCAGTCCAAAATGTTGCATGAATAGCAGAACAGTCCCAAAAGCCATGCAGGCATTTAACTGTAAAAGTGTGGTTAAAGTAGCTTATTATGAGCTTTACATGCTCTGACAGCAACCAAAAGACACACTTTCATGAAAGCATCCATGTTTTATTTTTTCAACTTCGCACATTGAACATGCAGAGGTGCAAAATTATGTTATCACAACTTGCAAATTACCACCTACAAAACTTAGGCTATTATAAAAAATTAATGTTATCAAATTTGTGAAAGTGTCCTCAACATGCTTTTTCAAGTTACATGGAATTAATTCCTTCTAGGAAGGCAAAGGAGACACCTCATTTTATATGAGTCTTTGCTTACTTAAGCATACTGAAACATTTTTACCAGGGGTGGACAAAGTGCTTAGAAAAAAAAACACTTAAGTAAACGTATAGATAATGTGACAACATCTTACTCGGCTAAATGTTTAAGCATCCAGTCAAAAATGTACTCAAGTGAAAGTAATAAAGTTGTTACTTTTAAATGTACTCAACTATTAAACAGTAACTGATTTTAACAGATAAAATTAAGTTAATGTCATATTTTCATGTGGAAAGTAATTTATAACTTGAATAACTATATTGTTTTTCCTGAAAACCTTCCATTAACAAGAAAAAAGGTTAACCTAGGTAATGTAGCCAGTTAAGGGTAGCAAATTAGCAAAACTTACTTACTTCAAATTAGATGGAGTTCATGCCTTCTAGGGAAGTAAAGGAGATGCCGCATTTTATGTGAGTCTTTGCTTACTCCAATATATTGAAACGGGTAGGGTCAGGGGCGTTCCACACTGCAGTCCAGTGGATTATACATATTCAGACACGTGGATAATGATAGCATTAACTGCACTGAGTAGCATGAGAAGGCCACAGCAGATGACGAATTGGCATGATTCTTCATAGTTTTTTCTACACTTATGATCTTGATTGGATACTAAACTTAAATAATTGGATACTAAACTGAGCCTAATCAATTGATGTATAACATACAGTCATTAGCTGGATGAGAGAAGAGACCTTTGTGATTTGTTACGAGTAGTTTGAAGGTGTAACTGAAAATATAAGGAGTAAAAGGTAAGAATTTTTTCCTCGGAAATGTACACACACAAATTTTTATATCAGTAATTTCAGTAACACTCAAGTAAAGTAATACCCCCAAAGAAATAGTTACAGTTGATATAAAAAGTTCAAGGTTCAAGGTTCTTTATTTGTCACATACATTACATATATGTGATGTATTAATGTAATGAAATGTTTTTCCTTAGTGCCTCATCCCACATTGCAACTGTGATACATACAACAGAATATAATAAAAGATGATGAATAAAATAGAAAAATAAAATAGAATAGACTCTATTAGACAAAATATAGATGTTATATGTAAAAATATGTAGAAAGTGTTTAGCAGCTTGAAAAGAGAAATCTTAGCAGCTTTTTGAGGATGTAGTGTGCAAAAGATGCAAGAGTTTTTGTTTGTCCATAGTGCAACCAATTGTGTATGTGTGTCTGTGTGTGAGGTAGTTAATATGCAGACTTCTCAAGTGTTCATTCTACTGAATGAACACTTGAGAAGTCTGCATATTAACTACCTCACACACGGATTGCCTGAGGGTAGAAACTCCTCCTGAGTCTCTCTGTGTTGGTCCTCAGGATCCGGTAGCGCTTCCCTGATGGGAGCACTGAGAAGAGACTGTTCCCGGGGTGGTGAGAGACTTTTACGATCCTCCTGGCCCTGGTCCTGCATCGCTGGCTGTAGATGTGTGTGATACAGGGGAGAGAAGTCCTGATGGTCTACTCCGCTGCCCTCACCACTCTGGACAGTACATTCTGGTCCTTGGCCGTGGTGCCTCCGAATCAGGTGGTGATGTTTCCAGTGAGAAGACTCTCCACAGCCCCAGTGTAGAAAGCCTTCAGCACCCTGAGAGACCCTGGACCTGGCCAGACGCCGGAGATGGTAGAGACGCTGGTGCGCTCTTGTTGCCAAGCTGTATGTGTGTAGTCCATGACAAGTCTTCTGTGAGATGGACCCCAAGGTATTTGAAGCTGCTCACCCTCTCGACCGTGGCCCCATTGATCAACAGCGGGCTGTAGTTCCTCATCTGCGTCTTCCCATAGTCAATAATCATCTCCTTAGTCTTGGTGACATTCAGGGAGAGATTGTTATTCCGACACCATGTGGAGAGGATATTCACTTCCTCTAAGTAGGCCTTCTCGTCATTGTTGGTGATGAGGCCTACAACCACCGTGTCGTCGGCGAACTTCACCAGCCTGTTGGAGCTGTGTGTGGCCATGCAGTCACTGGTGTAGAGGGAGTACAGCAGGGGGCTGAGAACGCAGCCCTGAGGAGCTCCAGTGCTGAGGGTGAGCCTGAGGGAGGAGGTGTGGTTTCCCATCCTGACCACCTGGGGGCGTCCGGTCAGGAAGTCCAGGATCCAGTGGCAGATGGAGGAGTTCAGTCCCAGATCCTGGAGTTTTTTGCAGAGGTGTGAGGGGACGATGGTGTTAAAGGCGGAGCTGTAATCCATAAACAGCATTCGCACATAGTTTCCTTTCCTCTGGTCCAGGTGAGAGAGGGCAGTGTGTAGGGTGTAGTTGATGGCATCATCTGTGGACCTGTTGGACCGGTATGCAAACTGTAATGGGTCTAGACAGCTGGGGAGGAGGGAGCAGATGTGGTTTCTAACGAGCTTTTCAAAGCACTTCATCACTATAGAAGTGAGTGCTACAGGACGGTAGTCATTCAGGGAGGCAGGACGGGCAGTTTTGGGGACAGGAATGATGGTGGAGGACTTGAAACAAGTGGGGACTACACTCTGGCTGAGGGAGAGGTTAAAAATGGTGGTAAAGACTGGCGCTAGTTGTTAGCTAGTCTAGTTAGCACAGACTTTTAGCACACGTCCAGGGATGCTGTCTGGACCGCATACTTTCCTGGTGTTAACTTTGTGTAGCACCTTCCTCACATTCATTTCTGAAATGACCAGTCTTTCCTCTTCTCCAGCTAGACCTGATGGTTCATAATCACGGTTTTCCTGGTCTGTGCTGATAACCTCAAACCATGAGTAGAAGATGTTCAGTTCGTTGGCTAGGGAGGCACTGGCATTATTAATGGTGGGGAGCTTGGGTTTGTAGTCTGTAACAGTTTGCAGGCTCTGCCACAGACGCCTGGAATCTGCCTGCTCAAACTGGGTCTCGCTCTTCTCTCTGTATTTCCTTTTGGCTTCCCTCACCGTTTTCCTCAGGTTGTAGGAAGCCGCTTTGTATTCATCCATGTTGTCCGTCTGCAGCCCTGCGTTGTAGGCAGCTGTGCGTGCATTCAGAGCCTTTCGCACGGAGCGGTCTACCCATGGCTTCTGATTGGGAAAAACCTTTACAGAGCATGTGGGAATAGTCTCTCCTATCAGAAACTCTGTATACCCGAGCACCGCTGCTGTAAACTCGCTGACGTCATCAGAGCTGCGCTGGAACATCTCCCAGTCTGCTTCCTGCAGCGTGTCTTGTAGCGTGGCTTGTGATTGGTCAGACCAGCACTGCACCTCCCGCGTCACCGGATCTTCCCTCCGCAGCCTTTGTTTATATTTTGGGTGTAGTAAAATGGCGGCGTGGTCTGACTTACCGAATGGCGGTGTTTTTATTGCCTTATAGCAGTCCCTGTGTTTTGTGTAAAAGTGATCCAGCATCCTTTCTCGCCGTGTGCTGCAGGTTATGTGCTGATAGAAATCTGGCATGACTTTTTTCAAGTTAGCCTTGTTAAAGTCACGGGTAATCACCACCGCTGCGTCCGGGTGCAGTGTTTGAAGTAGTCCAATGTCCCTGTGCAGTGTCCATAAAGCAGTGTCTATGTGTGCCTGAGGTGGAATATAAACAGTCACGATGATGGCGGAGGTGAATTCTCTGGGTGAATTAAAGGGACGGCATTTGACTGCGAGGTATTCCAGGCCCAGTGTGCATAATTCCATAAGACGATGGGTGCTCCCTAAGCTGCACCATTTGTCAAAAGTCTACATACCCCTGTTAAAATGGCAGGTTTTTGTGTAGTAAAAGAATGGAACTAAGATAAATCATGTATACTTTCATTGTATACTTTGAAATTGCAAAGTATACAAATAAAGTGAAAAACAATCAGAAACGTTTCTAGGTAAAAAAGGAAAAATAAAAAACTTACAATAACCTAGTTGCACAAGTGTGCACACCCCTAAACTAATATTTTTTATTTTATTACACCACTCAGTCTTTTTGGGTAAGAGTCTATCAGCATGGCACATCTTGACTTGGCAATATTTTTTCCACATGTTCTTGCAAAAACATTCTAGATCCATCAAATTGTAAGGGCATCTCCTGTGCACAGCCTGCTTCAGGCCACCCCACAGATTTTTAGCTGGATTCAGGTCTGGGCTCTGGCTAGGTCATTCGAAAACATTGATCTTCTTTTGGTTAAGCCATTCCTTTGTTGATTTGGACATATGCTTTTGGTTAATGTCGTGCTGAAAGGTGAAATTCCTTTTCATCTTCAGCTTACTAGCAGACACCTGAAGGTTTTGCATTAAACTCGACTGGTATTTGTAGCTATTCATGAAAAGCAGCCCTAAAGCATGATCCTGCCACCACCATGCTGCACCTTGTATGGTGTTCTTTTGGTGATGTGATTTTTTTGTACCAGACATACCTTTTGGAATTATGGAATTATTATACCTTTTGGAATTGGTCTCATCAGACCATAACACATTTTGCCACATGGCTTGGTGTGATTTAGCTTGGATTTTTTTTTTTTGTGAGAAAGGGCTTCTGTCTAGCCACCCTACCCCATAGCCCAGACATGTGAAGAATACGAGAGATTGTTGTCACATGTAGAGAGCAATCAGTACTTACCAGATATTACTGCAGCTCCTTTAATGTTGCCATAGGTCTGTTGGCAGTTGCCTTGGTAATATTTTGTCTTGTCCTTTTGTAAATTTTGGAGGGATGTCCTGTCAGTGTGGTACCCCATTTTCTCCACTTGTTGATAATGGCCTTCATGGTGTTCCATGGTATATCTAATGTTTTGGAAATTCTTTTATACCCCTCTCTTGATGATTCCTTTCAACAAGTAAGATACCATACTTTGTAAGCTCTTCACAGATCATGGCTTCAGGAGGCAGATGAAACCAAAGAGATGTCAATAAAAGGTTCAAACATATTGAGACTGTGTCTGTTCCCTGAGCTAAACAAAAATGTAGAAATACTCAGAAAGTTTGTTTTAGTAACCTAATTAACATAAAATTAAATCATACTGAATGCACAGTCAGCACCTATGATCTGAAGCTAGGACTGTTAAATATTAGATCTCTTACATCTAAATATTAGATCTCTTACATCTAAAACTATTACCGATCAGAAGTTTAATGTACTGTGTTTAACAGAAACATGGATTAAACCAAATGAGTATGTAGCATTAAATGAATCTAGTCCTCCCGGATACAATTATATACATCAGCCCTGTCTAACTGACAGAGGAGGAGGTGTCACAGTTATTTATAATGATAATCTAGGCATCACACAAAAACCTAGTTATAAATTCAACGCGTTTGAAGTTCTTTATACCAACATAACATAGGTAGCCACAAAAAAATAAGTCTACCCAGTTGATTTAATTAATTATTATTTACAAACCCCCAGGGCCATATTCTGAATTCCTTTGTGAATTTGCGGATTTCATCTCTAACTTTGTTGTTTCTTTAGACAAAGCATTAATTGTTGGAGACTTTAATATTCATTTTGATAATCCAGATGACCCTCTAAGAACAGCAGTTGTGTCCATTCTTGATTCAGTAGGGGCTAATCAGAACGTAATAGGACCCACTCATAGTAGTGGTCACACTCTTGATTTAATACTAACATTCGGATTAAATATAGAAAATATAGTCACATTTCCGCAGTCTGTAGCTATCTCAGATCATTATCTCATCTCATTTAAAATGTGTCTTAATCATAATATATGCACCTTGCCACGCTACCACGTCAAACGTACATTCATGTCAGCAACTGCACAGAGTTTTATCAGTAATCTCCCAGAGTTAGTAACCATGATTGGATCACTGTCTGATCCCGAAGAACATGACCAGGCAACTGAATACTTAGAATCAACGTTCCGCTACACGGTAGATAAGGTAGCTCCACTTAAAAGAAAAATAATTAGAGAGAAAAAGCTATCACCCTGGTATAACGATCACACACGCACCACTCGAAAATTAGAACGTAAATGGAGTTAAACTAAATTGGTAGTATTTCAAATAGCATGGAAAGAGAGCCTTCTGAGCTATAGAAAAGCTCTTAGTGATGCTAGATCAGTGTATCTCTCCACCCTAATTGAAGATAGCAAAAATAATCCTAGATTCTTATTTAATACTGTAGCAAAATTAACTAGGATTAAGACCACAATAGAAACATGCACACAATCATTATATAGCAGTGATGACTTCGTGAATTTTTTCTGTGGTAAAATTTAAAATATCAGGCAAAAAAATTCAGACTATTAATTTAAATCCAGACAGTTTTATAACTAACCTTGTAGATAATGATATAACATCAGATCAACGATTAGAATGTTTTACTCCCCTTCAAGAGACCAAACTAATTTCACTAATTTCCTCATCAAAATCATCAGTATCCCTTACCTACGTGTTTCTTCAAACAGATAATTCCAGAAGCAATTGAACCTCTTCTAAAAATAATCAGTTCTTCCCTTAGCACTGGCTATGTACCTGAATATTTTAAACTAGCAGTTATTAAACCCCTGATTAAAAAACCTGACCTCAACCGCTGTCAGTTGTCTAACTGTAGGCCAATATCAAATCTCCCTTTTATCTCCAAGATCCTAGAAAAGGTTGTAGCACAGCAGTTATGCTCATACCTACATAGGAATAACATTCATGCAATGTATCAGTCAGGATTTAGGCCTCATCATGGCACAGAGACAGCGCTGGTTAAAGTGGTAAATGACCTACTACTGGCCTCTGATCAGGGTTGTGTCTCCTTGCTTGTGTTGCTTGACCTTAGTGCAGCTTTTGATACCATTGATCATGCTATTCTCCTCGATAGACTATAAAATGTAGTAGGCATTAAGGGAACAGCCCTCCCCTGGCTCAGGTCTTATTTGACTGATCATTATCAGTTTTTCAGAGGTAAATGGTGACTTCTCTACGCATACCAAGGTAAAGTTTGGTGTTCCGCAAGGTCCTGTTTTAGGCCCACTGCTCTTTTCTTTATATATGCTACCTCTTCGGCAAAATTATTCATAAATATGGTATTAGCTTCCACTGTTATGCTGATGACACACAGTTGTATGTTTCAGCAAAGCCAGATGACAGACACCAGCTTAATATAGTTGAGGAATGTGTAAAGGACATTAGACACTGGATGCTTATTAACTTTCTTTTACTCAATTCTGACAAGACAGAAGTACTTGTACTAGAACCACATACAGCTAGAAGTAAGCTTTCTGATTACATAATAACTCTGGATGGCCTTTCTGTTTCATCATGTGCAGCAGTAAAAGACCTTGGTGTGATTATTGACTCCAGTCTTTCATTTGAAGCTCACGTAGATAATATTACTAGGATAGCCTTCTTTTATCTCAGAAATATTGCTAAGATAATAAATATAATATCACTACACGATGCAGAAAAATTAGTTCATGCTTTTGTTACCTCTATGTTGGATTATTGTAATGCCTTGCTGTCTGGATGTTCCAGTAGGTGCATAAACAATCTCCAGTTAGTCCAGAATGCAGCAGTGAGAGTCCTCACTAGAACAAGACCATATGACCACATCACCCCAATCTTATCCACACTGCACTGGCTCCCAATCAAATTTCGTTTTGAATAGTGAAGGCTACAGCGAGGGGTTGAGCTTTCTGTTAAGCCCCACAGTTATGGAACAGCCTTCCAATTAGTGTTCGGGGCTCAGACACAGTCTCAGTGTTTAAGTCCAGGCTGAAAACATATTTGCTTAGTCAAGCCTTTTGTGAGTATTTTTTTCTTAGGTAAAGGAGCACATCTGGAGGGTTCACAATCATAGAGTGTGTGGTGAATGTTTGGATGCTGTCGCCCCCCCCACTACTCCTGAGATACCAGTGATCCTGAACCCTTCAGCTCTCTGGACCTGCCTGATCCATCCTTTTTTTTTTTTTGTGAACAATTATTTTATTGAGTAGTCAGTTCAGTATAACACAAAGTACAACACAGTAATTTAGACTGTAGCCATACCCCCCACCCACCAACCCACCAGGTAGACTTATACTGTGCTGAGGAAAATACAAGACATTGCAGTGGAGAAAAGTACAAAGTGTAATACTTAATCACAAGAAAAATAAAAAATGTACATAAATGCCAAATAAATTGTACATCAAAAAGAAGAAACAAGACCTGCCTGATCCATCCTGATGCCCTACTTCTGGTTGGAGTTCTCATCGGTTGGAAATCGCTCGCTGCTGCTGGGGGTGGCTCAACACGGACGGCCTGAAGATCATTGGGATTGCTGGGGATGGTGTCGCTTGGGGGCCATGGAGATGGAGATCCTATATGGGGAGCTGTACTGTGATGGCTTGGGACTGCGATTGCTATGGTGGCTTTGGGGCTGCGGTTGCTGTGAGCAGTTTTGCACTCAGGTCTCCATCAATGGACAGTGGATAGGTTCAACAAACCAGACTTCATGTGAAACCTGTAATGAATTTACTTGAATTTAATTGCACTATTTGTCCATGTAGTACACAGTTATAGAAGGGATTTATTTATAATTGCACTATCCATTATCACCCAAATGAGGATGGGTTCCCTTTTTGAGTCTGGTTCCTCTCAAGGTTTCTTCATCATATCGTCTCAGGGAGTTTTTCCTTGCCACCATCGCCTCTGGCTTGCTCATTAGGGATAAATTCACACATTTACAATTTATTTTGATTTAATTTAATTTCAATGTATTTATTTCTGTAAAGCTGCTTTGTGACAATGTCCATTGTTAAAAGCGCCTTACAAACAGAATTGAATTGAATTGAATTGAATGAAATCCTACAGAAATAGCTTTATTATCCTATATTGAATGTGATTGGTTCATTCTGAACACAAAATATAAAAGGGTTATAAAAGGGTGTGCACACTTATGCAACCAACTTCATTTTTCCTCTTTTTCCCTAAAATATTTCAGATTGTTTTTCACTTAATTTTTATACGTTGTAATTTCACATTGAGGGTGGAAAGTTCTGACATGATTTAGCTTGGTCTCATTTTTTTACATTACAAAAAACTGCCATTTTAACAAGGGTGTGTAGACTTTTTATATCCATTGTATCTTAGCTGTAACATAAGGAAACATGAATTTAAATTATATATTCTGAATGAAATTAATAAAAGTTCATATAGAGCAGTAGATCTTACCAGGGAGTCTAGGTATGTGCATGAATGTGTTATGTACAAACATGTTACGAATCTGGAATGGGATGTTCAACAATATGGCACATATGGCTGTGATGGTCAGGTTTCCACAAACCTTTGGCCATATAGTGTACATACATACACAAGTACATCCCTATTTAATGTCTGTCTCATGACCACCAAAGGGTATTCAGTGTGTAGGTTTTCCTGTCTGTATATATTCTCCAGTTATCATACCATTAATCACAATTGAGTAGACACATTATTCAGGAGAGAAAATCTGAACCAAGCCTTACCGTTTCCTTACTATCTCAATGCTACTCAAACATATTATCAAAATAGTTACTGTGCTTATAGTCACCAAGCGTCACAAAAGATGACTGTGGCTATACAGAAGCAACTTTGAAAACAGGACTGTTCAAGACAATAAAATGATTGTCATTCAATAGGGCTGTTTAGCTTTTTAAGTTTGCTAAAACAAGCACCGAGATAACAGTGAGGTAACACCTGCAACTTTAAAAAATTTACAAGGTCTTTAAGGCTTGTAAACAATTACACTAATCACTGTAATGGAAACTGGCGTGTAGCACTTGGACTGAAGTGGGCTCCTGTCACAGCTATGTGCTTTATTATTTGCTTCAAATGTACTTTGTTTAACTTGTTCCCAACAATGCTTTAAGTGGTTTTATGCTAAACTAATATTAAAAAATATGTAGGGATAAATAATTTAAATTTATTTAAGAAATATTTATTTGACACTTCATTGCTGAGAAAAAAGTTCTCAGCATCTGAGCATTGGAGAAGTGACTTCCCAGACACAATGTGGAGGTGCCTATTGCGGTTGTCCATCATGTTGCAGGCAGACACAGGGTGTGACTCAATCATCTCCTTAGCTTCCTAGGTTGTGAATCAGTATATCGTGTACACGAGTTCGGGCACTGGTAAGGACCCTGGCTCACTATGCATAGGGACACTGATGACTCAATTTCCGGCGACATGACTATGTACTCATGTTGCTAAATGTCACCACTGGCATTTATCAAGAACAGGCAGGACCAATATCTTCCTGACATTATATGTCATATAAATTTGTTAGCTTAATCACATGCGTTTCTGTCATGGTACTTCAAGCAGGATCGTAGGCTAGCTAGTGGATTTTTTAAAAATCATTATACATTTAAGTCGTTAAGTCGTAAACAGAACGTAAAATAAAGGGTGCATCTCAATCAGCTCCCTAGTTCAGTGGTCAGGTCACTGATCAGGGAGTCAGCCATTTTATGGGCTGTCTCAATTGCAAAATCCTTCTAGTGCACTGGAACGTTCGCTCCCTAAAAAATCCCAAAAATCAAAAAAAAAAAAAAAAATGGCGAATGAACTCTCAGCCAACTTCGTCTACAAATGTAAGTAGCTTTTGTATCGTATCATTGTTGTAGCTCTCAAATGATTACTTACGTTAGCGATTTTTAACATTATTTGACGTTCTATATACGGTTTGTATGAGTCTAATGACTTTTAAGTGTTTAATGATTTTAAAAAATCCACTATGATCCTGCTTGAAGTACCATGACAGAAATGCATGTGATTAAGCTAACAAATTTATATGACAGATAATCTCAGAAAGATATCGGTTCTGCTTGTTGTTGATAAATGCCAGTGGTGACATTTTACATCACGAATACCTAGTCGGTCACCAGAAATTGAATAATCAGTGTTCCTATGTGTAGTGAATCCAGGGTCCTTACCAGTGCCCGAACTCGTGTACACGATATACTGATTCACAACCTAGAGAGCTAGGGAGATAATTGAGATTCTCCCAAAGTTAAAAAAATGTAAGTAATCATTTGAGACCTACGACAATGATAACAAGCTGCTTACATTTGTAGACAAAGTTGGCTGAGAGTTCGTCTGCCATTTTTTTTGAGCTGAGAGGCTTCAGAAAATATGACGTCATTTCCAGAAAGGGAACATAGTGAACATCGATGCTCCCTGGTTTTTGTGGTGCATTGTGGGATTTTTTTAGGGCGCGAACATTCCAGTGCACTTAAAATGGCCAATTCCCTGATCAGGGCCCTGACTACTGAATTAGGGAGCTGATTGAGACGCAACCACATCTTGGTCCATTCTAAGATAATGAACATTATGCAGGGGGTGTTTCTCATTTCTTAAATTGCCTCGTCGCTCATTTCATTTCCTTGCTATCCTTCATTGCTTCTTATGTCCTCCTTCCAAGGAAGCAAGAAAAAGGTGCAAGAAAAGGAAAAGAGGACAGGAGAAATTGAGAATAAATGTATTTACCAAATAAGACGTCCTAGCTTTCTGAAGTGTTACATTATAGCAAAGGAATTCAATTATTTATTACATGTTGTATTAAGTGTATAATGGATCTACCTATACAGAACAGTGATTATACTCTAAATTATCCTTAATTAAAATATTATTGCACAAATTCAGATATATTGGAACAGTTATTGAACTTCCAATTTGTCTAAGTTTTCTTGCAAATCATGAAAATAACATATTTCTGTAATTGTCAAGGTTTTGAATATCTACGTCTAATATCTATCCACCAAGATCCAAGATCCCAGTGCACCACACTGATAGACTCCTGAATGATATAATAAAATCAAATGTATTAGTTTAGGGGTGTGCAAACTTCTGCAACTAAGTTATTTTAAGTTTTTTATTTTTCCTTTTTTTTCCCTAAAAAAAAGTTTCTGTTTGTTTTCCACTTTATTTGTATACTTTGCAATTTAACATTAAAGGTGGGGTTTAAAGGTGGGGTCACATTAAATAAATCTGACATGATTTATCTTAGTTTCATTCTTTTACTTCACAGAAACCTGCCATTTTAACAGGGGTGTGTAGACTTTTTATATCCACTGTACATGCATTCAGTTTATTTGCTTCCTTGCTAAAAACACACCACATAATAAAGACAAAACACTGTTTCCATTATATTTGTTATTCATTTTATTTGTATTCATTTAGTTTTACAGCGTAACTTTACGCAGTCAAGAGATCGGCCAGCTCCAGAGAGCGTGAATTTCAGTACCCCCGACGACATCAACTAACCCCAAACATTATGGGTGGAGAGGAAAAATCCTGTGTGTCTGTTTAATTAATTATACACTCCTTTGGTTATGTTTTGATAGGTTTCATATACTTTACAATGTTGTTATATTATGTTTATTAGGTCAGTTGTTATGTTAAATGTACTTTTAACGTCTTTAGTGTATTGTGTTCTGCCCTCTGTATTTGTCGAGGCTGATCAGCTGTCTTAAATGTTGTCTGCATGTCTCACTTGGTTTTATCATTTTATTGTGTTAACATGTTGTTTTGTTTGCTCGCTCTTTTGGGGCCTAATGGAGTTACTTTTTACCTTGGTTCTGTTCAGTTGACCTCATTGGGCCCAGAACCTTTGGTCCAGTATCTTTAGGTTTCCTTATTTTTGCACTGTGCTTATTTTTGTACTTTTCTACCTGTGTCTTACTGTCTTGGTCCATCACAAGTGGTGGCAGTGGTGGGATCAGCCTGTAGAGGGTGTAGGTTTACCTGAAAATCTTTTTTATTCTTCTTTCTATTTTTATTATTTTTGCTGGATTTTTTTCCTCTTTCCTACTCCCTCCCCCATGGCCCTTCGCAAAGGAAAAAGGAGAGTAATAGAATAGGTTAGGGAAGAGGAGGTAATGAGTGGAACAGCTATGACTATGGAACAACAGGAGAATGGAGCAGTTGGAGGAGGTCTGTATAACACCACCACTGGGAAATGCAGGAAACAGGTCCGAAGCCTTCCAGTGGCTGAGAACCAACCTTGTCAGGCATCGTTGAAATCTTTCGAGCACACCTGACATGAGTGGATGCATGGGAGGCGTGGCAGAGTCAGGAGAATTTACAACAGCAGCTTTGCGTTAAGGCATTGCAACATCAATTCAGCCTTTTGCAGATGGAGGTGCAAGCCTGCAGCACTCCTACCTCCTGACTCCCTTCCAGCAGACTTGAATGAACATGATGAGGATGAGAATCTGGAACTTGGCCTCAGTAGGGCACCCTCTCAAGCCGCAGCTGTGGACAGAAATCCTCACCTACATAACGTGGGTTCAGGTCAGTCCAGATTAATCTCAGTGCCAAAATTAGACAAACATACACAATCAGATGATAGAGAACCTAACTGTGAGGGCTCTAATGCCAGAGTTGGGGGACTGCTAACTCTGCCTAAGGCATCCAGACTTAGAAAGTATAGAAAGTACAGAAAGTACATTGCTCTCACTCTCACTAACCCTCTCTAGAGTCTGGATGCACACCTCTAATTCTGCAATCTTCTCTGTCAGAGAGCTAACTAATATACACTTAGCACAGATAAAGCTATTACTAAGGAACAATGACTAAACATTCTGCACTCAACACACTGAACAAGCTGAATGTTCGACATGTTGTTTAAAGTACCTTAGTTGAAGATTAGTTTATATTATTTTAGATGGCGTGGATCTGGCATGGATGGCCTCTGCTCGCTGTCTTGAAAAAAACAAAAAACAAAAGCATTCTTCGAAAAAATACAGCAGAAAGGAAAGTGAAAAAATACAGCACGTAAAAACGATAGCGCAAAATTATTAATAAAAAAAGAAAGAAACAGTATAGTTTAAATGCCAGTGCAGGCAAGAACCTCACAGTACTCTTGATACTTTAATTGCACACAAGTGCACTCCATTCATGTAATTATGTGACTTCTGACAGATACTAGTTGTAGCAGAACTAATTTAGGGGTTTCACAGCAAAAGGGGTGAATCCTTATGTGAATTACAACAGCTTTTACTTTTTTTTTTTTTTTTTGCAAACTA
>CM040468.1:14545842-14565236 GCA_022758105.1 Pangasianodon gigas | reverse complement strand
ATTTTAAAATGTATATATTTTAATAATTATGCACATATCATCATAAAAGTAGGTGTGGATATTAGCATTTTACAAATCATGACAGGCACAGGACAAAAGGACAAAAACTTTCAAACAACAAACTTTGTCCATCTGAAAAGTAGTAAGAATATTCAGGGAAGTTCTCATAGAGCTGTTATAAGCCTTTTTCAGATTAAATCAATTTTTTAAGTAATGCCTCTTCTCTAAAGACCCTATTTTGCATTTTGGCACAATGGTGTCAATTCTACTCAGTACATTTCCCCAAAAGGACAAACAGGAAACTCAAAAAATGAAACTACAGAACTTGTTGTAGCAAGGTAACATGCATTGCTGAAGAAGGAAAAAAAAACAAAAAGTAGTAATCTGAACAGAAAGACAAAAAACAATCCCTTAAGTTGATGCACTTGATATAGCACTGACTCCTAGCTTGGTAGTTGTGGCTACTGATTCCTGATCACCATCACAGAAATTTCTTCAGTGTACAACATGACTACCACAGCTGACTGACTTCTAACAAAGTGCATCTAACATCAGGGTGTAAGATGCTAATTTGTATTGTGTTTGTGATCAATCACAGTTCAGACACTGCAGGAGAAGCTGAGTGTTTATGTATTTAAGAAGTGTTTAACTCTCAACAGGCAGACTCAGTCCACTTCTGTGAGGCCACAAGGTCTTCTGAACTCCTGACCTCTCTCATGGATCCACTTGTTAGACACTGTTGACCAGAACAGAACAGAACGAAATGTTACTGTCAAATAGTAATAGTGTTGACAAAACATAGTTCAAGGCTGTGTCATGATCATTAGAGTAACAAAAAAATGTAATAAAAAAGAAACATCAGCCTGATAAGTGCAGCTACAAACACACTGAATATAATAATTATACCTTATGAGTATTCCATTCATTTCAAACACAAACAAATCTCAGGGTGACTAAATGTAACCTGTGTGGTTAAACTAAATGTAAAAGTAGCTGTTGTAGTGTGGTACACAGTTTTCAGAAAAGTAGGGGTGTAACGATGCATTGTGATGCAAAAATTTGATGATATGCATTGTGGACTACGTTTACATGCACATCAATATTCCGATATTAAATGGAATTTGGCAATTTTCTAATTAGTATTGAGTCATGTAAACACCGCAATCTGAATGCCCGATTCAGATTACGACAATACTCTGATTCCCACTCCTGGAATATGCCTGTTTTAATTGGAAATACCTTATTCAGAAAGTCCACTGAAAGGAGATATATGCGCATGCTCAGTCCGCAAAGAATTGTGGGTACTTGGCTTAACAGATGCTTATGCGACCCTTTCCATTTCGTGGCGGTGTTGTCATGCATATTTGATGGTGAGAACTGTTAGTGTCTGTTAGTGTCTGTTAATTAAATTAGTGTGAAAAAGTAGTAATAAAACGAATAACTGAGCATACTCTATAACCAACGGCAGCATTTTGATTCTCCTGGGAAATAACAGCTGCAACTTGAATATATACCTTAAACAGAATTTGATGTGCATGTAAATGTAGTCATTGTGGAAATCAGCATTCTATTAATTGTTCATCTAACTGGACTGTTTGAATACTAGATGTCCCAATCTTTGCAATGCTAGGCCTGATAGTTCCGGATCACACTGACACGCATTATACGTTATACAGTTACACAACCACATTATAACAGTTAAAAAATGATCTCTTCAGTACCTTTCAATTGACAACAGGCCTGTGCAGCTGAGATCTAGACTGCCCAAGAAAGAGGTCACAGGTATTTGAGCTGACTGTGGAGCTCTATTTCCAGTTAAAATGACACTTTAGTCACTGCTATGGCTATCATTATGTTTCCATCTATCATGTTCCCCCAAAGTCAGAGACTTTGTTTATTCAAGCACATTTTTGGGAGAATTTATAAATTTTTATATTTAATTTTAAAATAAGGTGAATCATTATTACATTTTGTTTACAATATTAAACTTCTGTTCTTAGAATTGTTTTTGATTTATTTAGTTTTATACAGACAAAAATGCACAGTGTTTTGAATTGATTATGATTCAGAAATAAAAAAGTCAGAATCAAATTGAATCGAATTGTGTATCATGTATCATTACACCCCTACTGGCCAGACATTTTTGTGCTAGAGCAGATTTTGCTGGCTAAGAGAAAATATGTTGCCAGAGCATCTCCCCACAGGAGCCCCAGAGACCCAGGGAAGGCTCAGCATAATTTACAGTTAAAGGGGTCCCTTACTACAAATTTTGAGAATCCCTGCCTTATGCTAATAAAAAACTGTCAGTTATAATGTATTATACAATGCATAATGTAGCATTTTCATGCACGTTTAGATGGTCTTTCAATCATTTCCGTAACTATTAATGTCCCTTTCTAATACATTACCTTTAGGGGAATTTATTTTTAAATATGCTTACTGGAGTGAGAAAATGTAAGCTTAATACCATTGGGATGCTTGTGCAGAGAATTGGCAGTCAAATTTCCAAAATAAAACCTGGGTTATACAGGTCCATAAATGTTTGGACATTGACAAAGTTAATATTTTAGCTGTCTATCACAGTATAAAAGGTGTAGAGTTGATTTCAAGTGTGGCATTTGCATTTAGAATCTGTTGCTGTTAACTCTCAATATGAAGTTGTGGCAGCAGGGGCACGGTCGAGCATCAGTTGAACCATCAGGTAACCGTAATTGTCACCAGTGTGTGTTAACGGCCAGTTTACTTATGTGTGCTTTGTTCAGCCTTTCAGAGGACTGCTGTGAGCCAGAGAGAGGGAGAGTGACAGAGCCTGCAACACCCACACACACGCACATGGAGCATGAGCTTGAACATTGAACTCCTTCAGATGTGGTTGTATGCAGCTGTCCCTACTAGTTACCTAAACACAAAAAATATGTGGTTTGGGATGAACAAGGCGATGCTTGACATGGGAGTAATCAAGGAGTCCCACAGTGATTAGAGAGCCCCATGGTCTTGGTGTCCAAGGCGGATGGGTTGGTCTGTTTGACAGACAGTCGGTTACTGGTAGAAAGATTGATGACAAAAACAGATGTAGGGATGGAGTGATACAGGCAGATAGAGGGAGAGAGGGATTGTTACTGGAAGAAAGAAAGAAAGAAAGAAAGAAGATGGAGAGATAGAAGGGGAGACAGATGGAGACAGAGTAAAATAGGTAGGTAGATAGAGTGAGTGAGTGTTACTGGTAGACAGAGATGGAGTGAGAAAGTATTTGTCATAGAAATATAGATGGAGAGATAGAGTGATACAGGTAGATGGATGGAAGGAGTGTTATTCAGAGAAAAACAGTGAGAGAGTGATACAGGTAGATTGATAGAAGGAAATATGGAGACAGTGAAATATGGAAAGAAAGAACAGATGAAGATAAAGACAAAGATAAATAAAAAGAAGAGTGCTGGTGGTAGAAAGGTAGATGGAGTGAAAGAGTGTTAACTGTGTAATGACAAATGAAGACAGTGATTTGGATAGAAAGATATGTAGAGTTTAATAGATAGATAGGGTGTCAATACT
Source organism: Pangasianodon gigas (assembly GCA_022758105.1). NCBI lineage: Eukaryota > Metazoa > Chordata > Actinopteri > Siluriformes > Pangasiidae > Pangasianodon > Pangasianodon gigas. The sequence continues at coordinate 14,561,687 of CM040468.1, read as the reverse complement.
TGCAGAGTTGATTAGATTGGGTGCCAAAACTTAAAACCAAAAATACTGGTCAACTAGTAAAAATGAGTAGTTATGCAACCATAAGTACAGTTAGGAAATCTTCATTCTTCAGGTATTCACCTGTGTTTTAAAATTAGGGGTGTAACAATCTGTCAATTCAAATCAATTTAAGATTTAATTTAAAAGGCAATTGAACTTAATCCTGGGGTGATAAATTTTACTTATAAGCAATAATGACAATGAATCAGTATTTACTCAGTAATATATTACTTGATTATGTGAGGCAATATTTGTACATATATTCGCATTAAGAATGTACTAACAGTGAATTTCTGCATTGTTTGACTCAAGACAAGATGTATGGTTTTGTTCCTGTGATTCTCCTTATAACACTGTTGATGATACATTTAAAACAGTATGACCCAGACTTCATCCTGTTGTTGTTCCATTTATGATATATGACATTAAGGGCAAAGTGAGCCAGACTTATTGTCTATTTTAACTTATGTATTTTTAGATCCTGGTTTTCCATATATGATATCCCGTTTTTGTACAAAAGGCGTCAGAATCGTGTGATTAAGTCATGTCTAATAAACCCTATAAATAACCACAGTAACGAAGCTTCAGCAAAAGGGCTCTTGACTTGTCACAGAGTGCTTCTCGGTTCTCGAGAATCTTACTAATAAAGTCGTACGTGTTTTGCCTGAGTTCTGTCTCTTCAAATTCTTATAGGTGGATTTCTACGACATTTCTTGGCATCCCTGGGTGGGCCCTGATAGCTCAGTGGAGGATTACTGGAGGAGAGGTTAATAGCTCTGGTGCGCACCACTTTCAAATTGGATACTTAGTGTATTTCCTCTGTGACGACACACTCCCTGCGATTCTGATGATTTCCCCAATAGGTGACCAGGTAGAAACAGGAGACTGCTGAGAATTCCTATTCTCAGGAAAAATTATGTATTAGAGAAACTGAGGTCTGGGACCCAGTAGGTTCACTGTTTGGAACAGTAACCCTTCCAAAGAAGTCCAAACCTGCAGGAGCCCATAGAGAAATGTTAAGAAGTGGGCACAAGGTAGATGAAGATCAGATAAAATTGTGGTGTACGTTAACTAAAGGAAAATTTCCCAAAACTGGCACTCTGAGTATTTTAAAATTAGAAACATGTAGAGCTATTATGCAGGAGAAAATTCTAGGAGTGGAGTACATTGGGGAGAGTTTGGAAAACAGGAAAGAGAGGCAAGACTTAGACAGCAGAGATGAGAGGAAAGCTGGCACGACAAAGGTAAACCCCCTCCCTATCATAAAACAATGATTAAAACTCAGTTAAAAAGTGATCTTGAAGTGTGTGCTAGTTTGTGTCCTAGGCTGGAGCCCAATGCTCCACCACCTCCATTGTCTCCTCCTTTGTCTCAAGTGAGCACACAACCTCTTCCACTGCAGGAGAGCGAGTTTACTCATCATACGGAAAGACCAGTCGCAGAGGGAGAGGCAGAACATTCAGAGATGGAAGAAACAAAGATGCCTGAAGCAGCGGGGCCAACGCCTTCTGAACATAAGATACTCAGAGGAGGGAAGGAATATGGTCCCTGTGGTCACCCTGGTCCTTTGGTGGAATTTCCTAACCCTCGTACCGGACCAGGACAGCCTCTTGTGGTCTATGTTTATCGACCTCTTAAAATGACTGAACTGGACTCAGTGGTCACGGACATCACAGATCCTAAGGTGAATGTTGAACAATGCATTAAAGACTTGGAATCTTTGGATGATATTGTCAAGTTAACTATCACCAAATGGACTAAGGTTTTGCATGTGTGTTTGGTCTTAAATAGGGAGAGATAAGTGCTGAAGGCGATGCACATGCATGGGATCTTAATGCGCAGTGACTGGCGAATGCATGCCCTACTGGATGGACAGATGCAATGAATTCGCCAGGCCTACCCCAAAACTACAGTTTGGGAAAAGTTCATTCCTGTGTTCAACAGGCGGATGAGTCATTTTCTGACTTTGTGGATGGAGTATTATAGACTGTTAGGCTTTACTCCAGCCTTCTACAACCAGGAGAACTTCACCAAGCAAGTGATTATGAAGGGGTTAGAGCATGGAATAAGACAATATGTTCAAGTCATATGTAGGACATATAGGACAACCGAGAATCTGGGATTTCTGAAGGATCATGCTGAACACGCTGAGAGACAAACCAAAAAAGGAGAAACAAACCAAAGCGCAGAACACGCTTCAGACGGCTCAACTTCAGTACTATCAAGGGAAACAAGGAGGACGAGGTCAAGGCAGGGGCAGAGGGCATGGCCAGGGACACAGAGGTGCAGGTAGGGGCAGATTATCTGCCAACATTGTTTGCTTTGCTTGTAACAAACCAAGACATTTCGCTAGGGAATGCCCTGGTGAGGGCTCCTCAATGGAGACACCTCCATTCTCTTTGACACGTCCTCAACTTTCAGCATAGGAATTTGCGGGAGAACAGACAAGTGCATAATATCCAAAAAGGACTCATGACCCTCAAACAGAACCATATCTTGAGGTAAAGATAATAGGTAAGATAGTTCTTTTTTGGTTGATACAGGAGCAACTTGTTCAGTAATTAAACGTAAAGATTTCCCATCAGCACCGTTAGGTACAGATTTGATCATCACTGTGGGAGCATCAGGCTTACCTGTAATTGAACACTCTAGTGAGCCAGTATGCACAAAACTAGGAAATAGTGTGTTACAACATCGTTTTTTGGTTTATGATTGCTGCCCTGTAAATATTCTATGTAGAGACCTCTTGTCATGATTTCACCTTACAATCTCATGTGAACAAGAAGGGTTTCAGTTATCAAGTCCACAAATAAACCTCTATCCAGTCTTATCCAAACCATGCTTTAACTCTTGGAACCCGACTGATAGTGTTTTCTGTCAAGAAATTTATTCTGTCTCAAAATTTGAGGATTGGGAATTACCTGAATTTTTGCACTGCATTAGCCTGTTCTCCCACCATGGTCCTGACTGGGAATATGAGTCAAAGTGGTTCCCTGGACTGATAGATGAGAAGTTGATTGTTTCTGACATTTATAAAGGTCCTCAATTTGCTTGCACTCACATACTGTTGTCTCATCAGCAACAAGCATGTTTTTCAGTTGATGACAGTGTTCCTCACATCTCTCTGGCTAAGAAATCTGGTAAATGGAAGGATATTGGTCCTTGGTAACAACAGTGTTTGAATATTACATATTGGGTGAAAATGCTCTTTATTACTCTCCTAGCACTGACGCTTACAGAATTCCTTTCTTCTCCTTTACTTATGTTGTGGGGGCCCACCAAGCTGTCGTTTCAGATTCACTTCCTCAAGAAACACACACAAATATCACTTCCTATTCTGTCTAGAATACCAGATCAGTTGTGGGCTAAAGATGCTTTTGAGATAGGTCTAATAAATGATGCAGCTCCTTTGATTGTGGTTTCAAAATCTGCTATCGACCATATCAGGCTCAGTATCCCATGTACAAGGAGGCTGAAGCTGGTCTGTCAGAAATCATTGACTCCCTGCTGCAGGGAGGCATTTCTTATTGTGCTCATTCACCTGTTTCCAGTCCACTCCTCGTGGTAAAAAAGAAGAATGGTAAATATAGGCTGGTACAAGATTTGCGACTGTAAACGATGCAGTATATCCCTCTCCTCCTGTTGTTCCTAACCCATCGACCATTCTTAGTGAAATTCCACCTGATTCTCTGTGACTGATTTTGCTAACGTTTTTTTCTCTATTCCAGTACACCCAGACAGCAGATACTGGTTCTCCTTTTGTTTTAAAGGGAAGAGATACCAGTGGAACATGATGCCACAAGGGTTTACTGATTCGCCCAACATGTTCTCTACCCATCTTTTGCAAAACCTTGAGGCTTTCCTGCATCCCCCTGCAGGTACACTATATGGACAAAAGTCCAAAAAAAACCCCAAAAACTGAATGTACACAATTGTCTCGGACGTCTTTGTATGCTGTAGCATTACATTTTCCCTTCCCTGGAACTAAGAGGCCCAAACCTGCTCCAGCATGACAATACCCCTGTGCACAAAGTGAGCTCCATGAAGACATGGTTTGCCAAGGTTGGAGTGGAAGAACTCGAGTGTCCTGCACAGAGCCCTAACCTCAACCCCACTGAACACCATTGGGATGAACTAGAACACCGACTGGTACCCCAGACCTCCTCACCCAACATCAGTGCCTGACCTCACTAATGCTGTTGTAGCTGAATGAACAAAAATCTCCAAGCCACACTCCAAAATCTAGTGAAAATACTTCCCAGTAGAGTAGAGACTATCACATCAAAGGGGGGCTAAATCTGGAATGGGATGTACAAAAAGCACATATAGGTGTGATGGTCAGGTGTACACAAACTTTTGACCATATACTGTAGTAAATTAATTGCTTATGTCGACAATCTGCTTTTAGCAAGCCCCAGCAAGCGAGCCTGTATACAGGACACTAAGGAATTGCTAACCTTCTTAGCAGAAAATGGCCATAAATGCACATGTGAAAAGCTGCACCTGGTATAATCACCAGTTAAGTATTTGGGACATGTCATTTCAGATCAAGGTCATGAACTGGACCCTGATAGAGTTAAATCTCTCAGGGAGTTACCTAAACCAGTTACTTAAAAACAAGTGATGTCCTTTTTGGGGGATGATGAATTATTGCAGAAATTTCATAACCACTTTCTAAGACACTCTCAATGCATGATCATGTTGAATGGACAGCAGAGGCTCATCTTGCTTTTGAAAAACTGTTTTGTCTTCTTGTTTAGGCAGTCCAGACTATTCAAAGCCTTTTTTGTTTGTATGTTCATGAGAGGAATGGGTTTTTGTCATCTGTTCTCACACAACAACATGGGGACAGACAATGTCCCTTAGCCTACTACTCGAAACAGTTGGACCCTGTGATGCAGGGTCATCCTCACTGTGTTCGCTCTGAAGCTGTTTTATCATTGACTGATCTAGTAGCTATGCATGATTTACGTGTCTATGTACCTCATGATGTGTATAAGATCATCACTAATGCATGAACCATGTATTCATCAAACTCCAAACTTCTCACTTTTCAGAATGTTCTCTTTTCTTTACAAAATGTTACTCTGCATTGTTGTAACATTCTAAATCCAGCCACTCTCTTACCTACCATTGAGGATGGAATACCACACAACTGTCTCACAGTTCTTGACATTGTTTCTAAACCTCGTCCTGACATTACAGATGTTCCTGGTTTTAATGCTGATTGTGTGTTCTTTGTAGATGGTTCCATTCTCCGACTTTCTGATGGAGAATGCCATTTGCACATCAGATTCGGTTGCTGAAGCATATCATCTGCCAAAATCTTTTTCTGCCCAAGCAGCAGAGCATTTTGCTCTCACCAGAGAATGCATTCTTGCACAAGGGAAATCTATTAGTGTTTTCACAGATAGCAAGTATGCTTTTCGCACATAACATGATACTGGCGTTCTTTACAAACATCGTGGTTTCCTTACATCTTCTGGGAAACCTATCATTATGAATCTTTTGGAAGCTGTCCTCTTGCCATTGCGAGTGTCTGTCTGTAAGTGTCGGGCCCACACTAAACATGATGATTTTATTTCTTTGGATAATGCCTTTGCAGATTCCACAGCGAAGCAAGTTGCTTTCACCTCCTCTACTTCTTTAGTGCAGATGCAGTTAATGACCTCTGATTTTTTTCTTTCACTTCTATACAGGATCAACCTCTCATTCAACAACAAGCTACACCAATGGAGCTGAGAGACTGGCATTGTACCAAAGACCTTGTTACTAATGTGTGGACTGACAACCAGAACAGACCAGCTCTTCCTAAAGCTGTGTTCCCTTTTCTTGCCAAAATTACTCACAGCACTGACCATGTTTCTAAGGGAGGTATGACAAACACTGTGAATAAACAATGGCATGTGCCTGGGTTTTCAAATTTGCTATAATCATAAAATCATGTTATCGATAATTACCTGATTACTATTGTTATCAAATTATTACCTGATTATTATTGTTATTGAATTATTACTGATTATTACTGATTATTATTAAAATGGTCACCCATTTTTCTCTGGAATACATGGAAGGGAGGAATCTCAAAAATAAAAGAACTACAATGAACTACATACACTGTACAAACAGAGTCTGCTAGAAGAGAAATACTATGTTTGCTAAAGCATGTGTGTTAATAAGATCTTTACACCCTAATGTGTAAAACATAAATAATATTTTTAACTGATGTGTAAATAATTTACTGAAAATCTGATACTTTTAAAATAATCCTTCCCTACTTCATCATCACTCACAAATAAATAGGAGGCCTACCCCAGACACTGAGCAATGTTGGTCACATATTCATCAGAAGATAATAAATTGTATCATATTGTATCATATCGTTTCAGATTCAGTGGTATTGTCAAACATTGTATGATTGCCTTATGAATCAAAACTGTATTGTATGGAAGCCTGTGGCTTAAACCCCTAATTAAAATACTGGTTTCTCCCTTACTCACCCCATTTACTACCAACTAAAACTGGGCAGGCTGCATGTCTTGTTCGGTAATCTCCCTCTCCACTCCTGAAGAGATTGTACCAGAACACTGCTGTACCCTAGAAGCACAGGAATGAAAAACACAATAAATGGCACTACTAACAACATACAACATGCAGATATACAATATACGGCCAAAGTATATGGTCATCTGATCATAACAGCCATATGTAGGCCTGCAGGCTGTTATAGCAGCAAAGGGGGGACCAACACCATATTAATACCCATGGGTATGGAATGGGATGTTCAATGGTCAGATGTCCACATACTTTATGCCATATAGTGTATTAACCAAGCTTTGTGTAATGTTCACTGGTAGAGTCACACGGTCAAAAATGTTACCCATCTTACCTCATAACAGTGATCATTAAAAAAGTATTATGTAAGCTTTCTGCATTGTTCCCTCATGATCTCACTCCAGCTAGCAAATCAACAAATTGTACATTAGCATACAGTATGATAACAACATATTCAGCTAAACCTGAAAGAGGATACTGAGACACTAAGAAAATTTGTCCTCTAGACACAAGTGAAGTATCCAAAAAAATCCAGAAACCTTGTTCATTGTGGGTTCTAACCTGCATAAGGTTTCTCAAGATAAGATACTGATATTCTAGTATATAGAAATCTCTCACAGGTTAGATTTAGAAAAAATTAAATAACACAGAAAAGGATGGGTTCCCAATCTTGTTCCCTCCTCTTGTCATCGTAGTCTTTCCTTTGACTCTTTCCTCTGGCTTGCTCATTAGGACTCTAAATCTATATTCAGAGGCTGCTTCTGAAAGGCTGCTTTGTGTTGATGTCTATTATTAAAAGTACATACAAATTAAATTGAATTCAAACTGAATTGTAGAATGATTGATATGGAGCTTCTCCCCTTCTCTGTTTGTCATATACAGTTCTCTCCGAAAGGATTGAAACGGCAAGGCAAATTCTTTTTTTTTGTGTGTGTGTGTTATACATTGAAGACATTTGGGTTCAAATGATGAATATGAGACGATAAATCAGAACTTCAGCTTTAATTTCCTGATATTTACTCTCATGAAACACTTTATTAGGAATCTGTACACCTACATATTCATGCAATTATCTAATCAGCCAATTGTGTGGCAGCAGTGCAATGCATAAAATCATGCAAAGACAGGCCAGCAGCTTCAGGGAATGTTCACATCAACCATCAGAACAGGGGAAAAATGTGATCCCAGTGATTTTGACCATGGCATGATTGTTGGTGCCCGATCGGTGGGTTTGAGTATTTCTATAACCGCTGATCTCCTGGGATTTTCATGCACAACAGTCTCTAGAGTTTACTCAGAATGGTGTAATAAAGAAAAAATATCCAGTGAGTGGCAGTTCTGGGGACAGAAACGCCTTGTTGAAGAGTGAGGCCAACGGAGAATGGCCAGACTTGTAAAGGCTACAGGAACTAAGATAAACACTATGTACAATTGTGGTGAGCATAAAAGCATCTCAGAACTGGACAACTGAAGACTGGAAAAACTTAGCCTGGTACTGTATGATGAATCTCGATTTCTGCTGAGCCACACAGATGGTAGGGTCATAATTTGGGGCCAACAATATGAATCCATGGACCCAACCTGCCTTGGTGTCATTTTACCCATCATCTAATGGCTACTTCCAGCATAATGCACCATGTCACAAAGCAAAAGTTGTCTCAAAAAACTGGTTTCATGAACATGACAATGAGTTCAATGTTCTTCAGGGGCCTTCCCAGTCACCGGATCACCTTTTGGATGTAGAAGAACTGGAGATTCGCTGCATGAAAGTACAAAATGAACTGCGTGATGCAATTATGTCAACATGGAACAGAATCTCAAACGAATGTTTCCATCATCTTCTGGAATCCATGCCATGAAGAACTGAGGCTGATTTTAGAGCAAGGGGAGGCCCTACTCAGTATTAGTATAGTCTTCCTAAAAAAGTGCTCAGTGAGTGTATATCTAGCTATGTTAAACAAATTAGAACATGGCACCTCTGGTGGCAGACCACCCAATATTTGGTGAACAAAAGTATTGGAACAGATCATCTTAAAGTAAATTAAATTAAAGAACACTTAATATTTGGTTGCATATTCCTTGCTTTCTGCTTTCTTCCTTGCTTTCAAGTCGGCGACCCACTGACATCACCAAACTGTTGCATTCTTCTTTTGTGATGCTGTTCCAGGCTTTTATTGCAGCTTCTTTCATTTGTTATTTGTTTTAGGGGGTTTCTCCCTTCAGTCTCCTCTTCATGCTCAATTGGGTTAAGGTCTGGTGATTGACTTGGCCACTCTAAAACCTTCCAGGTTTTTCCACTGATGAAGTCCTTTGTTGTGTTGGCAGTGTGTTTTGGGTCATTTTGGGTCTTGCTGCATGATGAAGTTCCACCCAATTAGTTTGGATGCATTTCTCTTTAAATTGGCAGACAGACTGTTTCTGTAGACTTCTGAATTCATTCTGCTGGTACCACCATGAGTTAAATCATCAATGAATATTAGTGAGCCCGTTCCAGAAGCAGCCATGCATGCCCAAGCCGTGACAAAACCGTCATTGTGCTTGTATGTTTGGATCATGAGTAGATCCTTTCTTTCTTTATACCAAGAGGTTAATCTTGGTTCCTTTTGTGGATCATCTCTGTACTTCTTCGTGAATTCCAATCTGGCCTTCCGCTTCTTACTGCTGATGAGTGGTTTGCATCTTGTGGTATGGCTCTATAAGTCTTCTTCAAATAGTGGATTGTGATACCTTCATCCCTGCCCTGTTGGGGTTATTTGTGATATCACTGACTGTTGTTTTTGGGTTTTTCTTCACAGCTCTCACAATGTTTCTGTCATGAGCTGCTGCTGTTTTCCTTGGACAATTTTTTCGATGTCTGGTGCACTAGTGGGTTCTTGCTTTTACAGCACATTCCAAATTGTTGTATTGGCTATGCCCAATGCTTATGCAATGGCTCTGATTGATTTACCCTCTCTTCTCAGCTTCAAAATGGCTTGCTTTTCTCCCATAGACAGCTCTCTGGTCTTCATGTTGGCTTATCCTTTTTAACAACAAATACAGTCTTCGCAGAAGAAACCCAGGGCTCAAACCAAGAGTAGACATTCATAGCTATTACTTGTTTAAATATTCAATCTAACAGGGCACACCTGGGCAACAAGAAACACCTGTCAGTCACATTTTAATATTTTTGATCACTTGAAGAATGGGTGGGTTCATACAAAAGATGCCATGTTCTAAGTTGTTTAACACATCTAGATGTAAATATCAGTAAATGAAAGCTGAAATTCTGATCTATCGTCTCATATTCATCTACTGATCTCAAACGCAAATGTCTTCAGTGTATAGCAAAAACAAAAGAACTGGTCTTGCCGTTCTAACACTTCAGAAGGGGACAGTATTCCATGTCTTTTCTTTCTACTCCAGTATTTTTCTTTTTAAGTCTCCTGCCAGACTATGTGGACTATATTGTGGAGTATCCAAAAACACACCCACTGTCTGTGCCTCCCATGTACTGCAAAAATGTTTTTAAATTCAATATACAATTTATGTTTGAGGTTGCTGACTAAGCACATTGACATAAGTTTTTATAGATTTTCTATCTAGAAAGGTATCTTCTTCCCAAATTAAAGCAGTGGGCATGAATGAGACAGAAACTTTGTGAACTAAGTCACTAGAATGTTGTGGGCAATGGTAAATGAATCCTACCTTTCTTGGCCAGATAGCGGCGCCAAAATCCGGAAACACAGTGGCACCACCAGCTTCCACATCACTCATCTGCCATTAGAAATGTAAATGTAAAAAAAAAAAAAAAAAAATTAGTAACATCCATGTATACGTGTGTGTGTGTGTGTGTGTAAAGAATACAAGGAGATATGAATATGCAAATAGAAATGGCCCCTGTGTCTTCTTCCCATCGTAACCCTATCACTTCCATCTCTTTGTATTTGTGGCATTCTATACAATTAGTAAAAAAGCAAGCAGCCACACTCGGGAAATCCAACTGTCTGAACTGCAATCTGACAAAGGATCTGAAGAGTGGTATATCTATAAAATGATTTTTGCACTGTCACATATAAGATCAGTTTCACAGAATAGGTTTGATGACTTGAACTCAGTACTGTACAATGCATAGATTATTAGAGACTATTATGGTTCCTGGAATCTTTCAACTAGAAACCTATTGAATGCTCACCTAGCCAGCAATCGTACCTAATATTACTGAAAAGTGCATTTTGACAGATTTAGCTTAAGTAAAATAAATCACTGAGATTATGACAATGCAAATTGAAACTCAGACTGATTGTATATACTGTCAGGTCCATAAATATTCAGACATTTACAATTTGGTTTTCTTTATATTGGTCTGCAAAGTCTTTACTGCAGCTGTTTCCAGTTCTTATTGGTTCTTGGGGAGTATTGCCTTCAGTTTTGCCTTCAGAAAATGAAATACATCCTCTATTGGTCACAGGTCAGGTGACTGAATTGGCCATTGCAGAACATTCCACTTCTTTACCTTAAAAAAGTCTTAGGTTGCTTTTGAAGTATGCATTGGGTCATTGTCCATTTGCACTGTGAAGCGCTGTCCAATGAGTTTTGAAGCATATGGCTGAATCTTAGCAGCTAATATTGCCCTATATACTTCAGAATTCACCCTGTCACATTAAATACAATAAATACAAGGGAACCAGTTCCAATGCATGCATGCCCATGCCATACATGCCCACGCCATAAGATGAGATGGTATGTTTCAGATCAGTTCCTTCCATTCTCCATATTCTTCTCTTCCCATCATTCAGGTACAAGTTGGTTTTGGGTCATATGTCCATAGAATGTTGTTGCAGAATTGCATGGGCTTTTTAATTTTTTAATTTTTTTTTTTTTTGGACAAACTCTAATCTGGTCTTCCTGTTTTTGAGCCTTACCAGTGGTTTACATCTCGTGGTAACCCCTTTGTATTTACTCTGGGGAAGTCTTCTCTTGATTGTTGACTTTGACACAGATACACCTACCTCCTGGAGGGTGTTCTTCATCTGGCAAACCATTGTGAAGGAGTTTTTCTTCACCATAGAAAGAATTATTGTCATCCACCACAGTTGTTTTCTGTGGTCTTTCATGCGTTTTGGTGTTCCTGAGCTCACCAGTGCGCTCTTTCTTTTTAAGAATGTACCAAATAGTTGATTTGGCCATACCTAATATTTTTCCTATCTCTCTGAGGGGTTTGTTTTGAATTTACAGCAGTTTCCAAATTCAAATGCTACATTTGAAATCAAATCTAGACCTTTTATCTGCTTACTTCTAAATGAAATAATGAGGGAACATTATTCACACCTGACCAAGGAACAGCTGAGCAATCAACTGTCCATTGACAATAACTTTCTCAATGTCCAAATATTTACAGACCTGACTGTCTATACACATACAGGCATTAAAATGTTATTTTTGCAATGTTAGCTGAAAAAGCACTGGCTGACATTGTGACTCATGGAATGCTAAATGTACTTTTGCCATATTATTTGGCCCAATTTTCTGGTAATTATGCATTGTAAACAATATTTAATAAACAAGAATCCAACGCCATAGCACCTTTGTATGACTAGTGAAGATCATGCACACTATAAAGGATATGCCAGAAGGAGCCAGTGTGAGACTTGTGGGCAGCTATTAATTTACATTAAATTTCATTAATGTACAGCTATTTACCTATACCTAATTAAGCAAAAAAAAAAAAAAAACTATTTTTCAATGTTTAAAAACATAAAATTATAACACATGATGGCAATATTGAAAAAGAGCACATTTATTGGTGAAATGACCCCGGAACTGTCACTCATTAAAAATTCATTACTCTCACCAGGGGGGACTCAGAGCATACATACTTACATAATTTAAAAAAGTAGCCACACGATTTCCTGTGCCTAATGATTTGAAAGCCTCGGTCTCATCTTTCTATGAAGATAAAATTTCACAGTAAAAACAGAGTAAAGAAACAGCTTGCTTCAGAGCGCACACATGTACTTACGTAGTTAAGAAAGGTGGCAAGCCTATTTCCATCAACCTTGAGGTTGCTGTCAAAAGGACGCTGCAACAGACATTTATAATTTTAAACCAAACTGAACTGACCAGCTGAAAGGGCTCCAATCTTTGAGGTTCTCACCACATGGAAATGGTGAAAAAAAAAGCACAAAAAAATGACACAAAGAAAAAGTTGAGGACATTTTAATTTGGATTAAACCTCAAACAAGTACTGTAAATTCTAATGAATTTAAAGTACTTGCTAGCTCAATCTGCCTAAAGATATTTACCCATCCATAGTTTTGGAATTACTTGTAACTACAATCTGTGCCAGCTGTAAGTATGATCTAATACAAATCTTGTAAGATACAATTCTCTGTAAATACAGACAGGTCCATAAGTATTTGGACAGTGACACAGTTTTTGTAATTTTCCCTCTGTAGAACACAACAATGGATGTCCTTAATTTGTCATGAAATAATGGGGAAACAGGCCACACCTGGCCATAAAACTGTTTATCAGCCAATTACTTATGAACCTGTGAAAATGGAGGGACTCTAAAAAAATGGCTGTAATTCCTAAACAGTTAATGCAATATTTTATTAAACGCTTTGAATTAAAGTCTACCCTTCAATCACATCTTGATTGCTTCATTTCAAATCCATTGTGGTGGTGTACAGAGGCAAAATTACGAAAATTGTGTCACTGTCCAAATACTTATGGACCTGACTTTAGTACTTGCAACTGAACTATCAATATTATAGTGGCGTTTCATTTTCATTGAATTTTCTGGTAGGCTTTGCTAGAGACACTTCATGATTAGTGATTTGAATTAAACCTGTTAGGATTAAATTTAAGAAAGTGGCTGTTGCTAATATTTATGCAAATATTTACGCTTTACGCTAATCTAATAATATGATTCCCTAAAAAGTGCCTAACAATTACCATTCCAATTCCCGGTATTATATTATAAATAAGCATTTAATGCATGTTTCGCCAAGCCTCACCAGTTAGTTACATTTGATACACTGGATAAAGTGTTTCTTGAAAAGTAAAAGTTTTACCATGTCACATTCATAACATTTTTGTTATCAAAAATTTCTGAGAGTAGATTAACAGGTCTCCAATATGGATCTGAAGGCATTTCAACAGAATAAGTACATTTAATTTAAAAGCTGGTAATGAAGTCTTCCACAATGTTTGATCTGGCAAACCATTGTGAAGGAGTTTTTCTTCACCAAAGAAAGAATTATTGTCATCCACCACAGTTGTTTTCTGTGGTCTTTTCTTTTGGTGTTCCTGAGCTCACCAGTGCACTCTTTCGTTTTAAGAATGTACCAAATAGTTGATTTGGCCATACCTAATATTTTTCCTATCTCTCTGAGGGGTTTGTTTTGAATTTACTTGTTCTTTGGACTTTATTTTGAGAGTTAACAGCAGCAGTTTCCAAATTCAAACGCTACATTTGAAATCAAATCTAGACCTTTTATCTGCTTACTTCTAAATGAAATAATGAGGGAACATTATTCACACCTGACCAAGGAACAGCTGTTTAATCCTAAACCTCTGCTTCTGTGTTTTAGGATTATGAAATTTCAGAATTTCACAATCCATAAATTCTTGCACTATTGATTTACAGGTATCCCACACTCAAAGCAGTGAAAGCTTGTTGAGGTGCCATGTTAAATATGTTAAGTTGACTGGTCAATCACTGATTAGGGGACGGATTTAGTGAAGGTCTTAAAAGCCTGAGAGCGATAAGCTATTGAAACAACCAGGAAAGCCTTGCACAATGTGCTTACCCTTGAGAAGTCATAATGTGGCTCATATTGACCTCCAACCCCATAGTTAGCAACCTATATTCGGGAAAAAAATAATAGGTCATATTATGAAAAAGGTCATAACTGAAAAAGTCATAGTTTTTATTCCAATAATATAACAATTATTTGCTCCACAAAAGAAGCCAATTTGACCATAAAATCAATTTGACCATAAAACCAAACAAACAAGCAAAAAAACCCCACAAACCCTTGCTCATGCAGTGTTTAGTAATAGCGTTCTTTTAACATCCTACCTAGATTCTATTATAGCAAATACCCTAAACAATTAAATGCACACAATGTTCTATACAGACTTAATAGATTATTTTAATGTAAATGAGCATAATCAGGTGTAGACTTGGGGTGGACGATAGAAACTCATTCAAAATTCAGTAGAAATATTTTCCACTATCCAGACAATAATGATATGATATCCTAAAAAGCAATTTTAAATTGGATTATTATTATTATTATTATTATTACTATTATTATTATTATTAGTAGTAGTAGTAGTAGTAATAGTAGTTGTTGTTGTTATATCAAGCTGTGCCACAATGGAGTTTATTTGTGTGTGTGTGTGTATGAGGAAAGTTTTCAGTGCCAGAAAATGATTTTGGTAGTATTTGAAACCATCAACACTTACACATAAGACAAGTTCTGACTACACATATACACAGGTTTTATCAGTATTAGTACACTAGCACAAACCACTAAAATTATAGCATGTGTTTTTTTCCATACTCTCTGCATTGCTATCTTCATGATATGCAATATGTAGCTTACTACCAGGAGGCAGGGGACACCAATAATCAGGATCCATAGCCTCATGCTATACTGCTCATATTGTAAATAAAACCCATATCAGTATTGTCACGTAATGTGAGTGGAGAGGGATGCAAGTGCAATACTAAGCGTTTATTGAGAGGCAGGCAGACAAATCCAAAAACAAAGAGCAAACAGGTGATCATAAACAGGCACAGGGTCAGGCGATCAGCAAACAGTCATAACTAGGCAAAACAAACACGTGAATCAAGAAACAGGCAAGAAGTCAAAACTGGAGCAAACACACAGAACAAAACGGCTAGGTAAAGTCAGGCGGCAATAACACTGAACAACAATACTGCGCAAGGCACAAAGACACATGGTGGGGGGGTGAGGGGTGTATAAGTATACAAACTAATCAAGGGAAAACTGGGAACAGGTAAGATTTATCATGGCATGTGAGGGGAAAGATCCAATAACTTCAATTCAATTCAATTTTATTTGTATAGCGCTTTTAACAATGGACATTGTCACAAAGCAGCTTTACAGAAATAAATGGATTCACAAAAATATATTGTAAATATTTAAATTTATCACTGTGAATTTATCCCTAATGAGCAAGCCAGTGGCGACGGTGGCAAGGAAAAACTCCCCGAGATGATATGAGGAAGAAACCTT
>CM040468.1:14521247-14539490 GCA_022758105.1 Pangasianodon gigas | reverse complement strand
GGAAGGCCCACATATGGGTGTGATGGTCAGATATCCACTTTCTATTTACAATTTCTGTTTTTTTCACCTGTATTTTTTTGGTTGCTATACCACATCAAATATAGAAAAAGATCTGCCATTAGTTACTTTAGTTTAATTTTTTTACATCACAAAAATTTTTTATATCCACTGTGGACAGTCTCTCATGCTGTGTGTGTGTGTGTGTGTCTGTGTGTGTGGTTACATAACAGGAGTAGCACCACAAATAATGCTACTGTTAACTATTAACCAGTAAAAAGGTGAGTGCTGTTTGGCTAAGCTTTGGAGAAACAGCAAAAAGCAAAGGTTTGGCCAAGCCATGAGAAGCTGAGAAAAACATGTTTTTAATCATATTAAATGTCTGAGTTTGAACTACCTGTAGAAGTTCGGCAGTATCCATTGTTAGACCAGTAATGTCTTCTATTCTCTGATTGACACGTGCAATGACTGGGTCTTCATATCCTTCCAACCATGCACTGAAAATCATCAAACACACAGGCATACAGCAGTTAGGAAACAGTTGCCAAGTGTTCAGAGAACTTGTACAATCTTTTGAAATAATACATCTAAATTATTTCACCTTCTGTTTTAAATGCATTGTTTATGAGCTTTTAAAAGTACTGATTTAGCACTGACTCACCTCTTGGACACCCTGTAATGTGCTGTTGTCAGTACACCTGTTTTTGGATCTCGCACAGTTGCTCTCGCAAGCTAGAATGGTTAATAAAAAATAATAAGAACGGTAAATAAATAATTTGTTAAATTATTAGATGACTCCACTGCCCAAACATCTATACTATGGTAGTATGAAGATTATTTTAGTTTTTTGTTTGTTGACTCAAAAGTCTCTGCTGCGTCTCAAAGGGCCATACATTTTTCAGCCTTTCACATTCATAACAATACATGTAAAAAAATTCTGTAACACAAAGATGCCTTCAAAATAAGCAAATGAAACATTTCTACATATATAAAAATGGACTATACAGAGCAGTTAATAGTAAAGAAACCACCAAAAAAAAAATTGATATTTGGTGTGACTACAGTACACTGTAGTGATCAGTTTTCAAAGGGAATTGGCTGGTAAGTTTTTCCAAGCATCAAGCAGAACCTGCCATGGTTCTCCTGGACACTTTGGCTGTTGCACTCGGTTCTGTTTCTTGCTCCTATAAGAGATAGCCTTCATTTATTTATCTAGGGATAGTGGTCTGTTACTTAAAATGTTGCTTTCTTTTCTCTGTAACATTTATTTTTTATGGATAATGAATCTGCTGACACACTAATTAGGGCACCTAAGACTTTTCCACGGTACTCTAGGTTGAATAAATCTCCTCCATGTATAACCCATTCCATAAATAATTCTATACTTATGTTATTTGTGTCTGTATTTATGTCTATGTTTTTATGTTTGTGTCTAGTTTGGTTAATAATAGTTACAGCTACCACTGCCATGCTTCTGGGTGGCTCACCCTAGGTTTGGCAAGCTCTTTGATCTTCTCAATCTCTTCGTCAGAAAGCATTTCCAGATAGCGGACAATGTGTGGACTGTCCCACTCGTCCTCCTCCTTCATAGGCTTGAGCAGAAGACGTGGGGTCCTGTTCCCGTTCTGATAGCGGCAGAACAGCCTGCTATATCTCTGCTGAGTCTGTGGCAGAAAAACTCAAACTTAGCATCTAACAATGAAATGGTCTGCTGCACAAAAATAGGTTTTTGTATGCAGATGCTGAAAACAGAAAAAGGTCCAAAGGAAAACACAATATACAACTGCAGGTAATATTGTAAAGTCAGGATAAGAGGTTACCTATAGGCCATTAGGATCCTCAACTCCCACTAACTGGACTCCCATTACTTTGCACATGCCACTTAAGTGCACCTGCACTTTAGACTGTCTGCCTGCCACCTATACATACATTTCCTCTATTATGCACTAGGCTGCACACCACTTCACCACTACTATTTGCATATGGCAGGGTATCCCTCCTCTCCCACTGTTACTGCCTCATTATATTTATAATATCATATATTTACTGCTTTCCTTATTTATTACACTCCTTTGCATTTTCTATATTTTACTTTCTTACTACCTTATGTCTATGTATATTTTATTTTATATTTTATTATCTTTTACTCTTGCTTATTTGCACAATCTGCATTTCACCATGTGTTGTACCCTGTATAACTGTGTATGAGAGAAATAAAACCTTTGAACAGTAGATAGCCTATATTTTTTATTCTCCACTTTCATTTCAAACCATTTTCCTTTCACCTCAATTCACATCTAATTAATCTTTTCTGCAATTTGGCCTCAGATTTTGGCCTTTCAGGTGCTGCTACGCTGTTAAATAATATATTTTATTGGCATAGATGTTAGTCAAAATAACTTTCACTTCTATATCTGACAAAGTCTATTTTTGCTTTTCACTCATCATATCAGCTGTGTGAGCATTGCTTTTTATCGAGTTTTGTGCATCACCAAATGCAAATCAGCTGTGTCATGTACACGCCTGGTAATTAATGGGTAACAGCACATGCACATGAGTACAAAGAAAATTAGCATTTCCGAAACTTTTGTAAATCCGGCAGAAATTTTTAGTTAGTTTGGCTTATGCAAACATTTAGACACAACTTTACTAAAAATGTGGGCTGTGCTGGAACAACAAGCCAGAAACCGGTGAGGTGGCAGCTCCACCTCACAAATTACAGGACTTAAAGTATCTTCTGCTAAAGTCTTGGTGCTAGATACCATAGGGTACCTTCAGATGTTTTGCAGAGGCCATGCCTTGCCTCATTAGTGTATGTGAGTTAAGGTTACTGGGTTTTGGCTATCTTCAAAATGGTAATATTTTTTCTTTTATAGATTTCTTTCTTTATTGCACTCACCATTTTGACCCCCTCTCCTCTACACAGGGCCTCATAAATGTCTCTCTCAGGTAAATAATCTTTTGGGCGCTCATAGGTTACCAGCTGAATGGACGTCTCTTCAGTAGGCTCCTTGTTGGTCTGGTCCATGTCCCTTAGCTCACTAGAGAGCATCTGCTCAAAGTAGCGCAGATTTCCTCCCGCTCTCTGGTGGCTGGGATCTATTAATGTACAGAGACAAAGGAAATAAATGAATGATTAATGCAATAAATAAATTTATAATGCAATAAGTGTTACCCTCTCCTCTGATTTCTATAAGTCAAATAGTTTATGACAGAATCTGGAATGCATAATTAAATCACTACTTGAAATAAGTATTATAGCTAATGCCAATTGTATTTGAACAGATATAAGTAGAGATAGATATAAGTAGATCTATGAACTCTATATAACATTTCATTTTATATTTAAATGATTATGTACACATTTTCATCCAAAGCAACTTACAAGTGAGGCAAAATGTGATTATATATTTATTAGCACAGAATCTTAACCATTACCTTTGCCATGCCCCCAGTTATCAGGTAGGTTAGCATATTTTAAAAACCACTGCTTTAACAGCTGCTATCTACACTATATATATCACAGAACCGTCTGTCCCATATCCTTTTCTGTTTAAGTGTCATCTGTGTCTTGTGTTGTAATCCCATTGTGTGTATATACACACTCCTTTGTCCTATGTAATATTTTGAGTTACCACTATTTTGTGTTTCCAGTCATTCCAGTTCAAAATTCCTTGTTCTGTTATTGTCAGTTATTGTAGTATCTATTGATCATTTAGTTTGCCTGCATTTTGACTTCAAATATGGATTTGCCTCTGATCACTGTGGTTTCAGATCTGTGATGTGATTTTACAATGATCTGTCCCCTGGTGTTGCATTGATTACCAATAAAGACAAGGCGTCGGGTGAGTTCGATGGCTCGAGGAACATCTCCCATCTGATAGACAGAGTAACTCAGGTAGTCCAGGATGTCTGACTTAGATGTTTTGGTTTCCTCACCAGCATCCATCTGTCGGAGGGCCTGTTGCATCCACAGCACTGCATGGTAGTAGTCATTCTCATTGTACGCTGTCTTTCCCATGTCAAAGCAGTCATCTACAGTCAGAAAAGCATTGTAGCGCACACCTGTGGACCAAAGTTAGAACATGGCTTACAGTAAAATTACTTAATTTTATTTAATGCTCATACTTAGTTAATTAATTTTCTCAAATTTAATTCAGTTGAAGCTTCTGTCACCATGGCTTTAAATGTTTAAAGAAATCATTTTAATACCAAAGAAATCTAATAGACTAATAGATATTTACCATGGGTTAATTTAATAAATAATTATCTGAGGCTATAGTGGGCACAGGCTCACCAAAAACTGGACAGTTGAAAATTGGAAAAAGACCAGGTCATATTGTTCCAATATGCCTCAAGTTTAGGAATGTTGTTCTGTTCACCATGGTTGTAAAGGGTTTCAGAATGACAGAAAGAGCCTTTCTGTCAGTTTGGCCTTTCACCTCTACCCTTTCAGAACGTATGTGTGTGCATGTAGTAGTAAAAGTCCATGTTGCTATCATAAAACATTACATCTTGAATGTGCCCACAAACAACAAAGCTGTAAGCATCAAGAGATGCCTCCAACTTCTCTCTAATATAAATGTTTCTGAGATATGTATATACAATCTGGTCCAAAAATATTTGGACATTGACAAAGCTAGTGTTATTTTAGTTGTCTACCACAGTATACTAGAGTTGATATTAAATAATAAATATGAGCTCAAAGTGCAGACTTTCAATTTGAGGATTTATATCCAAACCAGGTGAATTGGACATAATCTGCAGGAGGAGTATTTTTGACAAAATCCAAGATAGTCGACAGGAAGTACACTTGAATTTCAGATCTTGGAGTGTGTTCACTTCAGTATACCCCAGGGAATTATAGGAAAAAAGAACTTGTCTCAACCCAGGGATGCCTGGCTTTTAAATTTTGGACGCACAGTTCAAAAGTTATGACCATAAATGTACTTCCAAATTAGGCCCAAATTTGAACCAATAGTGGCGCTTAGAGCATTGGCAACACTTAGCCCAAACTTGGTCAGAATGTACCTTAGACCCTCCCCAATCAGCGTACCAAGTTTCACAACTTTTCACTAGACAGTTCTATGGGCTGCCACAGACATCCTAGCCAGAAGAAGAAGAAGAAGAAGAAGAAGAAGAAGAAGAAGAAAAGGAAGAATAACAATAGGATGCCTATGCACCTTCGGTGCTTGGCCCCCTAATAACAATCTATACTATTTTACTACACCATCCATATATTAAAATTGTATTTACCAAAACAAAATACATTGTTGCCACTGAGTTAAGTTAGTTTAAAAAGAGGCAGCTCCTTTAAGAGCATTGATGAGGGGAAGGGACAAGAGAAAAAAAGACTCATTTAAACTTAGGGAAACAGTGTGAGATGATGGCATCAAACAAATGCTCAAAACTCTGAAAATGTTCCAGATTGCTTTGATAATTATGTGGTTATGTCAGAGGTGTTCAATTTGATGCCAGAAATGTGCTGATTGAGCTGGAATTGTTTGATTTATAACTGTTTAAACAAACATAAACATTTATGAAAAACAGTAGCTGAAGTTTCCTTGATTTAAACGGCGGTCAGCGGGGGTGTTGACTGCCCTTGCGTCAAACAAACACTCATAACTCAAAAAAAATTTTTTTTTAAATCAATTAGATATGTAGATGCTAAGGTAGCAGCATCAGACAAGGTAGTCACTTTCTGTTCATTAAGATACACAATAGTTTTGTCAGGGAGACAAGTTTAAATTCTTAAAGCAATATCAACTATTTCAACTGGTCAAATTCAGTAACATTACTAGCTACACACCATTTATCAAATAAAAAAGCTTTCTCCCTGACAAACTCAACATATGTCTGGCTGGTGGTTTTGACACCCGTCTAAAATTCTGTCGACAGGCTTCGAGCACTAATTCATCTGCTCTAACGCTTTGTTCCAAAATGAGGGTGGAAAAGACTTCTTGGGCCTTCACAACTGACACACACTGTAAGAACAGTGCCCACAAACCTTCAGGCCAATTAAGTGTGGTTGCAATACACTCAAACACAGGGAAATATGCATCAAATTAACTTTCTGTAAATACAGGAACCAAAGTGATCTGTCAACTGACATCAAAACTGGATGGGTTACTTACAGCTGTTGAGTCTGGAGGAGTGGTTGGAAAACAAGAGACGAGTTTCTTGCCTAATTTCTATTATGCCCCAGTCAAGGGTGGGGGTTGATAGTGAAAGTGAGATGAGAAATGCAGGTGAAAATTATTATTATTATTATTAAATTATTATCTTTTATTAGATATATTGTACAAAATATTTATATTCATCACTATTGCTTCAGGCTAGTCCAGGCCAAAACAACAAACAAACACCCAAAACTAACAGTGCAAAAAGAAGCTGTCTTAGAAATCACACTAAAAGGGGACAGTAGTGAACATCTTATGGATTAGACATACAGTCATGGGAAAAAGAAAGTACACCTGCCTTCAATTGTTTTTAGTTATAAGGGGCTAAATAACGACTGTGTGGCCTTCACCAACTTCTAAAAACAAACAAATAATCTCAGGTGACAACAAAAAATACAACAGATTTCAATATGTAGTCATTTTTTCCCCAAAAAGTAAACCAACATTCAGAAACCAGGTGGGAAAAAATAAGTACATCCTATTATTCAGTAACATGTAGGACCACCCTGAGCAACAATAAATTGAAGTAAATGTTTTCTGTCTCTTACATCGTTTTGGAAAACTTCTGACCCACTCCTCCTTACAACATTGCTTCAGTTCATTATATATATATATATGAGGGCATTCATTTATGCATAGCTCTCTAAAGATCCCACCACAACATCTCAATGGGGTTGAGTTTTGGACTTTGACTTAGCCATTCCAACATCTTGATTTTTTTCTTCTTTAGCCATTCAGATTTTGATTTGCTGGTGAGCTTGAGATCATTGTCCTACTGCATGACCCAATTTTGTCTCAAGAATATTCTTGTATAAAGTGGAGTTCATCATTGTCTCAATGACTGCAATTTCTCAGGTGCTGTGGCTAAAAAACAAGCCCAAATCATCACTCCTCCTCCACCATGTTTGACAGTTGGTATGGGGTGTTTGTGGTGATACGCTGTGTTTGGTTTTTGCCAAACATGGTGCTCTCCATGATGACCAAACCTCTCCACCTTGGTCTCATCAGTCCAAAGGATATTGTTCCAGAACTTTTGTGGTTTGTTCAGATGCAATTTTGCAACCCTAAGTCATGCTGACATATTCTTTTTGGAAAGAAGGGGCTTTTTCCTAGCCACCCTTCCATGAAAGCCAAACATGTTCAGTCTTTATTTTTGTAAGCTCCCCTCCATTCTTTTAAATTTAAGTTAGATTTTTTTTTAAATCTAGGTTTCCACTCTCACTTGCAGTTTTTGGAACTCTGACTTCATTTTTGATTAAACTTCCAAACCAAAGGCATCAAAAAAGGCTGGGAAATCATCAAAAATATCAACTGCTGGGTTGAAAAATTCTGGGCACTAGCAACCATGAGGCTAGCTTGCTAACTTCAGAGACTAATCCTTGTATTTCAGACATCATCTCTGCTATACACAAAAATGAGCTGCAAGCTAAATGACCGATTCAACAGAATGAAGTCCACTCTACAGGCCATACAGACTACCATCAGTCAGATTGCTAAAGCTGAACTAAGCCAAAAATGATCATGAACCCCAGCTAGTCAAATTAGAGCAGGCCTGGCAACAGTTTGAAGCAGAGAAGAAGGTACTTTGCAATAAACTCATTGAGTTGGAAGGACATACCCAGTGTCAGAACATTAAAATTTCAAGCTTACCTGAAAACACTGACAAAGGACGACCAGTGGAGCTAAGTTTATTCAAGATTTGCTGGGTGCTGAGAGCGTCCATAAAGCCATAGACATTGATCGCGCTCACCGCATTGGGGAACAACTGCCGGAAGTCTCTGCCCGCCCACGAGTTTGCCAGGATCCATTACTGTCAAGTTAGGGAAAAGAGTCTGCTGCTGGCTCGTCAAATGTCTCCCCTAACCTTCGAGGGAAAGGCAATTCTTTCCTGAACTTCAAGCAGTGGTGGTAAGGCATCTTTGATGACAAATGGAAGAAACTGAAAGATGCCGGTGTCACGTGTGGATTTCTCTATCCTGCTCATCTCCATGTTACTCATAACAATGCAACCAAGTTGTTTAGAGGCTAATGTGCGTCTGGACAGTTTAAATGGAAATTGACATCAAGTTAATTTCTTGAGCTGATACACTGGGGTTTTTATCACAGAAGGTCACTTCGGGTAGGGTGTAGTTTTTCTGTTACTGACCTTCATCTGTACGTTGCATTATGCGACGCGACCCTACGTTTCTGGTTAACCATTCAATATGCCCAGATATTTGTTGATTCATACTTTGCATTATTTGGAGGGGCAGTCGAGTTGATTGGGCTAATGCTACTTTGTAATAGTAGTCAGTTCTCTTTAGCATTGCGTGCTTTGTGGATGCAGTCTCTCTTGTGTTTATGAAGGGATACTTTTAGCCACTTGGTTGGGAAAGTGGGTTAAGGGGAGTGGTGTGGCTGTTGGCTGTTTTTCATGCATATTGTCAGTTTTTCTTTGTTCTTTTTTTTTTCTTTCAGGGCACACTGTACAAACTTCACTGCTTGCATGGCGAAATCTGTGCTTTAAAACATAAATGGTTAGGTTGCCTTTGTTAAACAGCTGTGGTGTGTTAATCTGAAATCTCTTACCTGAAATCCCTCTCAGCAGGCATTTTTTACAGTATTTTTACAGGGAGACGCATATTAGGCCATCTCAGCAAGCCATATTATAATGTAGTTGGGCAGATGAGATATTTCAATCCACATTCTCTAGTAAAGCCTGTAGAGTGCCTATTATTATTAAAAAGACAATTCCATTTGAACATATCTCCACTATAACTGATCCTAATGGATGCCTCTGCAAGACTAATGTAACATTGCTGAATATTTATGGTCCCAACTTTGATGATGCAGCATTCTTTTGTAAGACATTTGTCTCTCTATATAAATTGTCCAGCACACATTTGATTGTGTGTGGAGATTTCAATACTGTTTTAGACAAAGCTCTGGACAGGTCATCAACAAAGATGTATAATCTTCCCAAGTCCTCAGTCATTTTGAATGACCTGATTACAATTAATAATCTAGTTGATGTTTGGAGGATACCCCACAGACAGAGATTACTCTTTTTTTCCCCAAATGCATAAAACTTATTCCTGTATTGATTTATTTCTTTTAAAATTACTACCCAACACAATTAATACTAAATTAATATCCACAATATTCTGATATCAGATTATTCCCCCATTTGCCTGGTTATTGATTTTCACGTCCCAAAGCATAAATATTTGTGGCATTTTCATCAGAGTCTGCTTTCAGACAACTCATTCTGTCAGGGCATATCAGCCAAAATATCAGAGTTCCTGGAGACCAATGACACATCTGACATCTCAGAATCCACTTTATGGGAAATGTTTAAAGTAGTTACGTGAGGGCATGTTATTGCATATGAGGCATCATTAAAGAAATTTCGATTTAGCTGTCTGCAGGAAATAGAATCAGAGCTCTCACAATTAGATATTTTATACAGATGTACCAGTAATATTCACACTTAAATCACCTAAGAGCACCTTCAGGGACTTTACTTACAGAATCCAAAGCAATAAATGACTGTTTTAGAGAGTATTACAAACAGGTGTACCAATCAAGGGTGAATGGAAACATCAATGCCTGGTAAAGTGGCCTTATGTTGCCCAACCTGGATGATGCCTTACAAAAGGCATCCCAGTGGTAAAGCTCCAAAACCCGCATGGGTGTGGAATTGTTAGTCAGATTGCCCCTCTATTGATGAGAATGTACGCTCACTCGACTGAGATGGGCACACTCTCCCTGACACAATATAATGCAAACATCTCGCTTTTGTTAAAACACGAAATTACTTGTGAATAGATTGAATAGATCTAGAGCTAGAATAGATTACATCTCCTCTGTAATCCACCCTGACCAGACTGGTTTTATTCCTAATAGATATTCATTCTTTAATGTTAGACAGCTCACGAATATAATGTCCCACAAACTTGATAAGTCCTCCAAACCAAGAACATTCAGCTCCTTTCTATTTATATAGGGGAACTTCTCAGGGGTGTCCCCTCTCTCCACTCCTATTTTCCATAGCGATCGAGCCCCTAGCTATTAGTTTTAGAGAACACGTGCTAATTAAACAGGGTGCTGAGCACAAAAAGATAACATAGATTTATTTCTGACTGACCCAGAGCAGTCTGTTCCCCACTTGCTTCATCTTATTGGCTCTTTTAGTAAGTATCTGGATACAATATTAATTGGCAAAAAAGTGAATATAAATATTAATTGGCAAGGGTGTGGTCAAGCGTGGTTTGTGAATAGAGGGCAGAGCCTAGAAAAGTGAGTGGAATACCTGTACCTATACCTATGTGGGAGTTTGGTAACAAGTGTTCTGTGTTTCAGTGAGTGGTGGCAAGGATAAAGAGGGGAGAGACAA
This sequence comes from Pangasianodon gigas, assembly GCA_022758105.1. Classification (NCBI taxonomy): domain Eukaryota; kingdom Metazoa; phylum Chordata; class Actinopteri; order Siluriformes; family Pangasiidae; genus Pangasianodon; species Pangasianodon gigas. The sequence continues at coordinate 14,528,939 of CM040468.1, read as the reverse complement.
GAGCAATGAGAGAGAGAAAGCTGAGTCATGGGAAAAAGAAAGTATAACCTCCTTCAGTTCTATGTTTTTATATATCAGGGTCTAAATAACAATTGTGTGGTCCTCACCAACTTCTAAACAATCAAATATCCTCAGGTAACAAAACAACAACAACAAAAAGCAGATTTCAATATATAGTCATCTTTTCCAAAAAGTAAACCAACAAACAGTAACCAGGTGGGAAAAAATAAGTACACCCTTCCTAATTCCACAATCATTAAGTGTAATTAAAGCTGCAAGCAGCATTTTTGGGGGCCAAGCACCCAGATTCTGTGAGCTGCACATTCACAGACACACTACATTTGTTGCCTAAGCAATCACATGAAAGCAGAGCCATAACTTTAGGCAAAGGGATTGAAGAGTGATTTGTAGTTTCACTCATGATGTGTATGATTTGACCACGGACAGTGGTGGAATTCTCTGACTGCAGAAGAAAAGGTCTAGATGAACAAATGGGCAGCAGGGTGGAATTGATGCTACAGCTGTCACTACTGCTGTAACTTGTGGTGTTGTCTGTTGCGACTTTAATCTGTGGGCATGATTGCTACTGCTCTGACCTGAATTTTTTTTCTTCTTGCAATTTAAAAACATCTAAGCTATTTATGTATCTTTTCATCAGTCTGGGCCTTTCTCCCCCACTTTCCTCAAGTATCGGCACCAAACTTATATCTGTCTTAATTTTTTTTAACTGAACATTGCACAATAAAATGCTATTTAATATTAAACCCGGTCAGTCATATGTTGTCTGTATAATAGCACAATGAATGGCTAGAATGGCAGTAGACAGTTAAGCCATAACTACAGGCAAAGGGATTCAAGAACTGTTTGTAGTTTCACACATTTGCCGGTCCATTATGGGAGAATGGTTTTAAATATCAGAGTTCCTTTGATAACTTTTGTTTATACAGGTCTCAAGATGACATGAGCCAAATTCAGTGAAGACTGGACAAAATTTGGAGGAGTATTAAAAATGGCAGTTAGATATAAGCATTTTTAGCATGTTATTGTAACTTTTGATCAGTAGGTGGCGCTGTCACAAAATTTGTTGCATAGCCTAAGGGCATGGTCCTGAAAATGCCTACCAAGGTTTGTGTCAGTGCACAAAGTCATTGCTGAGATACAGCCTCACTTCCTGTTTCCAGATTCACTGGCCCATTATAGACAAACCATTTAGAGCAATCAAAATTCTTTTGATAACTTTTGGGAGGCTTACTCTGAAGATGACATCTGTCAAATTTGTTGATGATTCGACAAAGGAGGAGTAGCAGTGAAAAAACTGTTTTAGACAAAATCCAAGATGGTGGAAAACCTAATTAAATGGAAAATGACATCAGAGGGTGCGTTGAACTCGTCTCGACCCATGGAATTTAAATTTTCAATACATGGTTCAAAAGATATGACCATAAACATACTTCCAAATTAGGTCAATATTTGACCTGAAGGTGGCACTAGAGCACTGGCAGCACTTGGCCCACATTTGGTCAGAATGTTCCTTAGACTCTCCCCAATCAGTGTGCTAAATTTCACAAATGTTTACCAGATGGTTCTGTGGGCTGCCAGAGACAAACTAGCCAGAAGAAAAAGTAGAATAACAATAGGGCGCCTACCTTCGGTGCTTGGCCTGCTAATAAGAAAAGACAGAATAACAATAGAGTACCTACGCACCTTCGGTGCTTGGCACCCTAATTAGCAGCCAAGTGGCACAAGATTGGTTAATCCTCATGAAGTGTGACTACCTCTGTAAAAGCAGAACTTTCGGTAGTTTGGTATTCTGGAGCATTCGGTGTGTCTACAGGCTGCATGTGCAGACACACACCTGAGTGCTCCAGATTACCAAACTACCAAAAGTTCTGCAAACTACTGACAAATAAAAACACAGAATTGAAGGAGGGTGTACTTTATTTTTCCCCATGACTGTATATTGTTTCATTTACTCTAGTTACATTACCTTACTTCATTTCATCTGCTATGCCATGTCACCTGTAAATTGAGGATATAGCAGCCCTGCCTGCAGCATTTGTAAAGATTAGGCTGAATGGCTGAGCAAATTTCTGCTGTGATTGGTTAGAGTAACCTGGGCGTTTGCAAGAAGTTCTCAGGTAACGTGACTAGCTGATGGAGACCCAGACCCCCCCCAGACACTTGGTTCAAACACGTCACAGGCTATTTGTGAACCAGTGCTTTATTTTTGAAAAACAATATATTTGCGTGTGTTGTTTTATTTATTTGTGGACTCATCGTTCTCAGACCACCTTTGCAAATGGTCCAAGTGATCAGGTCACAAGACACCTTTTACCCCATTCAGACTTGTACTTAGGGCTGTCCACTATTTAATACTAGGCTCCATAAGACCTGGAATGATGTGGAGGACCTTGCTCCACTTGGAAACACCAATAGAAAATAAATATAATTATAATAAATATAATATAGGACAATAAAGAACTTTTTCCTTTTATAGAATAAAGTGTTAACATATTAATGAAAAGTCTGAGTCATCAGAAACCATAAAAAGTTACTGTGCCTCTGACCTGGCAGTTTGCCTTTGGAGAAACTCTCAGAGTCCAGGTGATATGTATCCTGGAGACGCATCAGAGCTTTGGCTGCACCCTTTTGGTCCTCCTCATCTGGGAAAAACTGTTTGTGCACAGAAATGTTTGAGATGAAACCTGGATAACAGTGAGAGGTAGAGAGATAGAAAAAGAGAGAACCAAGTCATATATCATCATTATCATCACCATCAAAGGAAAACTGCTGGAAGTTAGAGCAGACTTGTTACTTCAGACTTTTCCCGACATGTCAAGGAATGTTTTCCCATTTATCCAAGAATATATCCTTACCATACCATTTTTAAAATGCTGCGAGAAAATTAAAAGGCAAAATTGTAACATCAGTAGCATTTCTTGCAGGAAAATACAGAACACAGAACAAAACAAAAACACCCAGTAGTGGCAAGACAGAGAATGGACAGACTGGCTCAAGCTGATAGGAGGTTTACACTAAAATAAGCACTCACAGTTGTGAGCAGAAAAGCATCTCTAAAAGCACAGACGTAGCCTGTTTTAGAACAGGGTTTGAACAACAGCATGGCGGGGGGCGGGGGCGGGGGTTGTTGGGAGAGTGTGGTGTCATGATATACTTTTAACTGCAAAAAAAGTGTTGCACTAGGAAAATGGTTAAGAAGCCCTGATAAATGATACCCTAGGCATTACTCAGGAATCAGGACATAAATTTAACTCATTTGAAGTACTTTTTGATAATATACAGGTCTCTAGTATTTGGAATTTCTATAGGAAATTGTAAACTTCATAATGAGTGGGTCCTATTGTATTGTGATTTACCCCTACTGAGTCTAAAATAGACAGAGACGCTGCTCTTAGGTGGTCTTGCAAAATGAATATTGAAGTCTCCAACAATTATATCTTTTTGTACCTAAACAGCTTCAGTGGATATAAAAAGTCTAGGCAGGTTTCTGTAAATGAAAAAAATGACACTAAGATAAGTCATGTCAGATCTTTTCTTACTTTTAATGTACAATTGCAAGGTATACAAATAAAGTGAAATCTTTAACTTTTATAGGGGAAAAAAGAAAAATAAAAAAACTTACAATAACCTAGTTGCATAAGTGTGCACTAAACTAATACTTTGTCGAAGCACATTTTCATTTTATTACATCACTTAGTATTTTTGGGTAAGAGTTCTTGACTTGGCAATATTTTCACACTCTTTCTTGCAAAAACATTCTAGATCCTTCAAATTGTAAGGACATCTCCTGTGCACAGCCCGCTTCAGGTCACCCCACAGATTTTTTGTTGGATTTAGGTCTGGGCTCTGGCTAGGTCACTCAGAAACATTGATATTTTGGTTCAGCCATTTCTTTGTTGATTTGGATGTATGCTTTGGGTCATTGTCATTCTGAAAGGTGACATTCCTATTCATCTTCAGCTTACTAGCAGACACCTGAAGGTTTTGACTGGTATTTGTAGCTATTCATGATTCCTTCCACCTTGATAAAAGATGTTATTGTATCTTTCCCCCCTTCCCTATTTTTCCCTAAAATATTTCTGATTGTTTTTCACTTCATTTTTATACACTGTAATTTCACATTGAGGGTGGGAAAAGTTCTGACATGATTTATCTTGGTTTAAATTTTTTCATCACAAAAACTTTAACAATTTTAACAGGGGTGTGTAGACTTTTTATATGCACTGTAGTTGTTTAAGTAGAAAAAGCTGTAATTGTTGGAGACAATTACAGACATCAATATTCATTTTGATAATTCACAAGACCTTCTGAGAGCAGTGTGTCTTTCTATTTTAGACTCAATAGGGGTCAATCAGAATATAATAGGAGCCACTCATTATGGCAGACACACCCTTGATTTAATACTAAAATTTGGATTAAATATAGAAAACATAGTCACCAGTCTGAATCTCAGATCACTACCTCATTGCATTTAAAACATGTCTTACTCATAATATATGCACTTTGTCATGCTACCACATCAAGCAGACAATGTCAACTACTGTACAGTTTTACTGAAAATCACCCAGATTTAGCAACTTTAATAGGTTTGCCCTCTAACCCCACAGAACTCGATCAGGTGACTGAATGCTTAGAGTCAATATTCTGCTACACTCTATGTAATGTAGCCCCTCTTGAAAGAAAAATAATTAGACAGAAAAAAGTAGCACCCTGGTGTAACAATCAAATGTACATTTTAAAACAGTCTACTCCAAATTAGAACATAAATGGCATCAAACTAAATTGGTAGTATTAAAAATTGGGTGAAAGGTGATCTTAACTACAGGTTGTTTCCCCATGTTTATGTTGTTCAGTTTCAGAGCAGCTTCTCATACAATAGATCCCAATATTCTCTTAGACAGACTAAAAATGTTGTTGGAGTTAATGGAATGGCTCTTTCCTGGCTCAGATCTTATGTGATCACTATCAGTTTGACTGGTGACTTCTCTATGTGTATAAAAGTAAAGTATGGTGTCTACATGGCTCTGTTCTAGGCTTGCTGCTCTTTTCTCTGTATATGTTCCCTCTGGGTACAATTATTTGTAAACATGATATTAGCTTCCACTGCTATGCTGATGACACAGCTCTATGTTTCAGCGAAGCCAGATATGGCCATTGAGAATGCGACTCAAAGGAAAAGGGATCCTGCGATTTCATGCGGCATCACACAAGATCACGCTCTTGCTGCAGGTGCAGGAAAGACAAAACCAGTAGGGGGCAGTCATGTTTCATTTGAACAAACATGGCTTGCTAGTAGATACAGTAGTTCTGCCAGGACATATACTGTATACAGCATATACTCTTTTTCCAACCAAACAGTGCTGTTTCTTGTACTGAAGCCCATGATCTGCTTGTGCTTGGCCAGCAGATCTGTGAATATCTCTCAGACTCATTTTGCAACAAGCAGCAGAGCACATTAAACATCGTCAAGGCTACACTGAAAAAAAAAATAGAATGTGTGGTCGGTTAAATTTAACAAAAATATTACGTATGGTTTACATAAAAATATTATGTTTCTCATCAAAACGTGATTGCATTGCTTATGCTAAATCTAACTTAAACAAGTTTCTAATTACAAGATTAAATTATGTAAAGTGAGCATGATCAGTTCACGTAGTACAGGTACTATAACTATATTATTTAAATTAACATGGCTAAAATGTGTGTGGTAGAATAGCGCAGTGGTAATGTGATTACTGTAGAATGCTAGCAACTTGGGTTTGAGCCTCAGCTCTGGTGAGTGTTTCAACTCAATGAGATTTTTTTCAGCGTAGAAAGTCGTGCACGTGTAAATATGAATGTCCCTCCTCAAAGTGACTTTGAATGAATGAATTCCATTTTCTCCTTTCTGGCCAATAGAAACTTTTGTTCTTCTCTTAAAGTTTCACTATTGATAAAAACTGGTTTAAAGTGAACACAGAGGTCCACACACTGGAAGAAAAAGCTCACTGAATTTACGTAGTTCAAAAGCGTACATCGGTTCCATGTGATTGAATTGAATTACATTAACATAATTTGTTTTCGTACATCCATACATAAACTATACATAATATTTTTTCTTAAATCTAACCGACCACACATTCCATTTTTTTCAGTGTAATTCAAGTTTATTGTACAACACCCGTACTGCGCTCATGCCGATAAAACATTAATAATTCAGTTATTAATAGTATTTTTACGTTTGCCATGGAAATTTGATTTACATTAATTTAATTTACATTTTAAGTTTGAGCATTGATGCATAAATGCATGCATTACTGTAGCATTTGGTTTTATTTTGATTCCCCTTTTTGTGTTTAGACATTTTTAGTCATAATTTTTGTCTTTTGACAAAAATATCGTTTAAATTTAATCAATATTTCGTCATGCCATTCATTAATTTTTGTTGATTTTACTCTAAAATGGCATCTAATTTTAGTCGAAAATAACATTTTAGTTGACAAGAAAGTGCAAAATTAAACCAAATATTCAAAAATTTTAAGTATTAATTTAAGCATGTGGCAACATCTACCAAATGTTGTTCAAATGTTGTTACAGAAAGAGCAAATTCGCAACGTTATTTACACATCCTGAATATCATGTATAGCTTTGCATTCGTGTCATTTTGTGCAGATGCAGGTTGTAATATTGCACTTATGTTGTGTATGAATCTGATTAATCTCTTATAGGATGTGTTTGGGTGAGTTAATTAACCCGCTAGTAAAGTGTTTTAGTTTACTGGTTTTCATTCACTCAGCTCATGCAGCTCAAGCAGGTCATTCCTGCTGATATCTATATTACATCTTTATTCTTTATGAGTGCATTATTTTGAAACAATAACATTCTTTCTAGATTTTTCTTCAAGAAACATTGTTAGTGTGTTGTTAATTGATAATCTTTATTATTCTTTGTCATATTTTCGTCAATAGTATATTTAAATTAAAAATTAATAATTACAGTCATGATGCGCATTTTTGTCTGGTCTCCGTTATCATTGAGGAAAAAACCTTCGTTAATGAACATTTTCGTCATATTGTTTTGACCAGATTAACACTGCAGTTCTAAAGGCTTAACATTGCGTAATGTAGCTACAAAAGACAACAACCAGGAAGGTAAAACAAATTTTATCACACTATCCTTGCCTTCTGCAATTTACCACCAAATAATGACAACCGTAATCCAAGGAGAAAAATAATATTTTTCTGTAAAGATTTTTCACCCCCATAAAATCCTATTAAAAACCTACAAAGACAGAGGCTGAGCCAATAATCTAAAAGGAAAGCATAACATATTATGTTAAAATTTTCATACGTTGCAGCTTTATATGGCCAAGCCTGTTTTTTTTCCACCTCAGTACAGTGGTCTACTCATTGATAATGCTTAGATGATTTATAATAACAAATGTACTGTAGCATATCGTATGTAAACATAAACATAAAAATAAGCATTAACTGCAGTCAGTCAGTCAGTCATATTTATTTATAAAGCACATTTAAAAACAACAGCTGTTGGCCAAAGTGCTGTACAAAATTTAAGCATATACCAAAAATACAAAAGTAAACATAGAACACAGCAACAGATAGTACACTACAGTTATGCCACTGCGCTTACTTATGACCATATGCAACAGTAAATAAATAAGTTTTAAGAAGA